>VZRR01003434.1:691166-702756 GCA_013398015.1 Oreocharis arfaki | reverse complement strand
TTCCTTCCTTCCTTCCTTCCTTCCTTCCTTCCTTCCTTCCTTCTCTCTCCCATCAAACTCAAAACATCATGAGAATTGACTCTTAAATGAATTCTAGAATATATTTTATTTCTTGTTTCGGCCCAGAGACTGCTTGATGGCATTCTGAACTCCAGGAAACAGTCCCTTAGGCATGAAACAACTGACCGCTGCTTAGAGAAATAACATTTAACACCAAAACCCTGACAGTGACAAAAAGAGGGAAAGTACAAAATTATATTAACTATCACATGGATGTCCAGATATTTAGCATCTGATCTGCTTTACAGCACTCTAGGAGAACTACAAGACCCACATTAAAAAATATCCATCTCTTTTTCAATTATAGTTCCTCGTTTCCATTTCTTCCTCTCTTCATGAGCAAAGGTCTTTTTTCAATCCTTCTTATTGCTATTTTATTCCACTTCATTCTTATTATATTTTGTCAGAGACCTTGGGCTGCAATAGCCTATATGCTACCAGTTTGATATACATGTATATTAGCTGTCATTCTAAAATTATTGTGCCTCCTACACAGAGGTACTGGCTATAAGCAATTGATATTGGCATATTTCTTTACAGTTCAATAACTGCAGGTAGGAAATTGGCTTTCTACCAAGTTAAAATTAATCATCATTGTTACAAAATTTGGAGTGGTGTCTATTGCCCAAGCAGAAACTATTGCACATTTTGCTTAGGTTATAAAACTGCCTTCTTCCCAGTTTTTTCCATTACTGTTTCTAGCTTTAGAGAACAAACAGGAGCCCGTATTTAAAAAAAAAAAAAAAAAAAGAGGAACTAAAGGGTATATTCCTAAAACTGTCATAGATACAGAATTATTATTACAAATCTAAGCTGATTAAACTTAAAAGCCTATATGATATTGCTGGAAATATCCAGAAGGAAGAAATATTTTCACTATGGTCTTAGCTGTGATAAATGTTAATTCTAGCTTCGATTTCCTATTTTGTGAAAGCCAGCTATTGAGTATGGGCCAACATTGCTACAGAATCCAAATCTTGAGGGTAGTTACTCTCCCCACATCATAAGAGATAGCAAAGTTTGACTGTGTCCAGACGATGAGCAGAAGCCCTGTGAGACTTGCCCCAACTCACAGTGCTACTTAAAGATCAAAAGTCATTTTGTTCCAGGTGAAATGTGATTTATATATTGAAAATGAGGGAAGATAGGAATATTTATAAATTAAGTTGCACAGAGAGCCTCTGACAGAAAAAGGATGTATTCTAGGTATTGCAAGTACCATGCAAGCATGTTCATCCATTTTTACTGCTGAAGCTGAAGTGGTGTATTTTCACAAGCCATTGCCCGAAGCCAATCAGGGAAATTCAGAGAGATTAGGATTTTTACATGCCCTTAAAAGCACTAATAATTTCCATTCTGCAGTATACTCCACTGTATCAGCTGAATTTGAAACGCTGTGCTTCTCTGCAAAACATGCACTTCTAGAAAGCAAGGTTTATACATTCCAAAGAATGGAATTAATTCAGCCTTTGGGATGTTTATTGCTTTAAAATGATACTTACCTCCATGATTTAAACTGAAAAAATATAGCCAAAGTTGGGGTTTTTTTTCCTTTTTCAGAAGGCAAAAGCTAGTGGTTATGTATTATTTACATAAACTAGGAAAGGATGTAAGGGAGTGAAGATTCAAAAAAAAAGGGGGGAGAGAAAAATTTATCAATTCATTATACATTCTTTTCATTCTCCGATACAGCAGCATCTATTTTCCGCTTCAGAATAGGAGGAACATTTGCCAGTCTAAATCCTACAGTGGAGGGGGGGAAAAGAGTATTTAGAAACCTTTTCTCAGAAATTGTCCCAAGTAGCAATGCTCCATATAGTCCTCAAAAACTAGTAAAATGCCTCCTCTCCCAATTATACTCTAAGACCAGCATATAGCTGAAAATATAAATACATTTAATTTTTTTCTTCTGACATCAATTATCAACAAAAAGCTTTACTAAGTGAAAAAGTATATGTTAAACAACAGATGGCAAAATTAATCTTTTTGGAAACTTATACCAGTTGTTTTTCACACTACCTGAAAAGCTATTCACCTCTGAGATGCTGTCCTTCTTTGCTTTCCAAAAATCCACCTCCTAGAACACTTCCAACCACACTTTAAAATCAACAGAGCTTCTCGTGTTTATCACAGAGACTTTTCTCTTGATTTCAACAAACATACTCCACCATTCACCTGTCCTTAAAGTCTGCTTTTGAATTCATTAAAACACAAAAGGAAAGACAAATTAGGTCACAGAGAATTGGGAGCGAACCCCCTGGATGCCTTTGTACCAACTGTTCTCCCATGCCCCATCTGGTCACAAAACTCAGAAGGTTGGCCTCACAAAGATGCCACCACAAGCACTCTGACAGCACCAAGGGGCTTGGCACAGATCCCTAGCATGGATGGCTCTGGCTGTCAGGCATGGTGGGAAGGGTGACGGGACAAGGCTGATCCTCAGCCACAGCTTGAGAAATCATGAAATATGATACAAAGTGTATTCAGAGTCTTCATGCTAGAGAAAGGCAAACTATCATCAGCTGGTAAGCAGGAAATCATGCTGACTTGCATCTAATCTTTGTGTTAGTTAGCTTTTTGTTCAAAAGGATGCCATAGATGCCTTGAAATAACTATAGTTTACTATATACCTACTTTGATTTTGACTATCATATTTGAAAACTATGAATCCAATTTTTACTGAAAATAAAAGCTTTTGCTCAGGGCTTCTTTCAAGCTTTAACTGGATTTAATTTGAAATAATTTAGGAATGGGCAAGACATCATTTTATAAACTCTTTCATTAGCGAAAAATACGCTGTATACCTAAGTAAAAAACTTCTTCACACTGAACTAAAGTGATCTGCAGTAAAATAACATGAGGGCTATTTTCTCTCTACACTTGCAGAACAAGCTACAGAAGTCTGAAATGAAATGAGTGTTCATAATTTCAAAAAACTGCTTCTGGAGGCAGACAGTAACTAACCCTGACCAGTGGCTTGACCTTCATAAGATTTCAGCAAGCATATGCTGTTTGCATGTTTTATAACACATATTTTTATTAGGTTCCTTTAAGTAAATGAGTTCAGGTCAGTTACAATAATTCCAATTTTTGTTTCAAATGCATTTATTTCTAAAAATATTAGATTTAGTTATAATCTTTGATTCAAATCGACGCAATATTTTAACCAGCTGGAAAGAAGGTTGGCAAAAGAAGACCCAGTGGTCCTGATGGACCAGCTACCTTTGCAGCAAGGAAGACCAAAAGCATCGTGGGCTGCATCAGGAAGAGCAGCAGCAGCAGCAGCAGCTCCTCATGGGACATGATCCTTTGCCCCACTAAGCAGAGACGTATCTGAAGAGCTGAGTTCAGTCCTGGGCTCCCTAGTACATGAGAAATGTTCATACTGCAGTAAGTCCAGTGAAGAGCCACAAAGGTGATAAAGGACCTGGGGCATCTGACATGGGAGGAGAGGATGAGGGAGCTAGGACTGTTCAGCCTAGATGAGACAAGGTTCCTGTGAGGTCTTATCAACATGTGTAAATACCTGAGGAGGGAATAAAGAAGAGGAAGCCAGACTCTTCTCAGTAGTGTCCACGGAAAGAATAAGAGGCAATGGGCACAAATTTAAATACAGGAATTCCATTTAAATGTGAGAAACTTCTTACACTGAGAGTGGCCAAGCACTGGCACAGGTTGCCTGGAGAGGCTGTGGAGTCTCCATCCCGGGAGATGGAGATACTCAAAACCCATCAGGACATGCCTTGAGCAACCTTCTCCAGCTGGCCCTGCTTGGAGCAGTGGGGATGGACTAGACAATCTCCAGAGGTGCCTTCCAGCCTCAGGGAAGGCACCTCTCTGATCCTGCCTGGAGCATTTGGCTCTCACAAGTGTGTTGCACCACTTGAGAAGCAGGATTCAAAATAAACTCTACCAAGTTTTGTTTGTCAGATGGTGAGTAACTCCAGATTTGTAAGTTTAAATAGGAAGCTTTTTTAATCCAGACTCTGGATGCTTACCTCTCTCAATTATTAAAGATGAAAAGAACATTTTAAGGGAAAGCATTGTTTTAATACGTTGGTCAACTTCCCCACTTAGTCGTTTAGCAACACACATCTATTTTCCTTCTATGTTTGCAGCTACCATAATAAAACAGTAATTAGCAGTAAGTAGTCCCTGATCAGCTCAGTGGGGTATGTGATAAAAAGAGATGATTCCAAGAAAGTATATAAAAATGAAAACTATATAAACAATATTCAAATAGACAGCAATTAAACTTGAGCTCTATTTTTTTTTTTTTAAATCTGGATTCCCTGCAGGGTACAGTACTACTGCATCTAGGTGTCTTAAAATGATCCCTAATCAAAACACCTAAAATAATTATTGTCACAAAGCTTGCATGGTTTAAAGGTTATCTGCACCACATGATTAAATTGCAGTGGGCTGAAGAGAGGAGAAATACTTTTAATCATTTCAATTTCTGTTTTATTTTTCTCTGTGACAGTATCATCTGTCTTTTCATGCTTGGCACACTACAGCCTCCACCCCACACTCCTGGGGCCATGATCTCTGCTGTCAGAGGGAAGAGGAGGCATCTCTGTCACAGTATTAATTACAGGTCTGCAGCTGTGTAGCAAGACTGGGTGAGTTTAGTTAGACTGTACTTCCAGCCCACAATAATGCAGCACTATCTAGTCTTCCCTTGTTCTGCCCGAAATCAAAATTACCTAAAAAAATACCATCTCCCGAAGAGGCTTGCTGGATGATTGCCTCCACATTCACCGCCCTCCTGCTAGCTCTCTCCTGGAGTCTGAATTCTTTAAATCAATTTCTTTTTGCATATAATTTGCAGAGGGTATTGTTGAATTTTATATTCTGCCTTTTATATTGCATGCAATCCAGATCCTCATTCATTGTACTGCCACTGTTAATTAACATAAGGTAAGAGATTTGTTGGTATTTTCCCTGACAGCAAACTCCCATAGTCTCTCTTGCTTGTATGCTTTCACATTCTCCCTTTGGTAATGTATCATTTTACTTCCAGGCTTATTATTCATTAATCTGTTCTGGGCTGCATTGTTCTGTACGAACTCAGCTTCTGAAATAGTCTTAATCATTCTCCCACTGCATTTTTCACATCAGCCTCTTTAATTTTCTATTCAGCAAAGACAGCAAATGCAAAAATTATGCTGTTCAATACCAACATTCAGACCATTTGTGTAAATAATGAGGTTTTAGGGTACAGCTCAGCCTCATGATAGACCATTAGTAAGCTCATTCCAGAATGAAATTTACTTACAAGTGCAGTAACTTAATACTTTTTACATCATTTATTTTAAATCTAGTGAGTTACTTTGCCTCCACTTACACAGGTCAAAGGCTAAGACTGACAATTTCAAAAAGAACACTGGTGAAAAGTCTTTTAATGAACTAACCCACCAATGGGGATATCAAACTTCACTCACATCTGCGCTATAAATCAAGCCACTGTTCAGCTAAGAAGCTTGGCTGGTGCCAGAAGGAATAGACGTCCTTTACCTTTTCTTTCCAAAACTACACCCTCATCAATATGTTAGCTTTAGGTATAGTTTAGTGTTCCTGTTCGCTCAGATTTTCTTCTTGAACACAATTTTTTTTGCTAAAGGAGGACTTGTTTGACATTTTGCTAGTTCCACTTTTCCATTTTGGCAGAAAAACCAGATACTTCCCAAGATACTTATTCCTTTCTGTATAACTATTATTCAAATCTTCAGTGCCATACTTGAATATCTACCTTACTATGCTTGCACAAAATTTCACAACAAAACAGGTCATCAGTAACTACTGATTCTATCCCTGTGTCACACGAAGATGTACAGGCCATGCTGTATGCATCTTTCACTGTTAGCCCATGGCCAATGAGGAAACACAACAAATGGAAATGAATAAAGATGAAAAGAAAATTAACCTGTGTCAGACATGAATGTCTATATTATTGTCCCCTGAATGTCACCTGTGTGGAAGAATGTACACAAATCTATGATATGTGAGACAACTCACCATGAGGAAAAAGGCAGAATTCTATACGGAGTGGGTAACAAAGAGGAGCTCAGTCATAAACCTTGTATCACCATGCAGTTAATTCATCAAGTGTGGAGCCCTAGCTTGTTAGCCAGCCTCTCTTTTGTATCAATGCTTCCAAACAATTTCTTCGTCACATGCATAGAAAAATTTATTCTAACATAGTTGGACCATGTCTCCTGCTCTAGTCAAGAACAAAAACTTCACCACACAAAGAACAGATCTTTCATTTATTTTTATTAAAATGAGTAAAAGAAGTTCCCTCTTTCTGAAAGAATTACTGGTGTAAATGTTAGGCTGAATAAAGTTCTTATGTATCAAATGAGCAACTCTCAAAGCTGAGAAAAGACTACAGTACACACCAGAGACAGCACTACAGAAAGTCATCGTTGGTGCCATATTTTCCACAACATTCACAGCATAAGTTAAACACTTGCAAAGCACAAAGTTGCATTAGTGCCCCCAAAGCCAAATGAATTTGTGAGTGCTATACGTCGTTTGTCAGTTTTCCACTCCTGAGCTGTCAATGGTACATAATTGAGATCAAACTCTGCCTCTGTTTTCTGTAAGTTTAGAGTAGGTGGCAAAATTCCATGGTAGCAGGACAGTGCAGTAAAAGCTGCTTCAATAGCTCCTGCAGCCCCCAAGAGATGTCCTGTTGCTCCTTTTGTGGAGGAAACTGCAATATTACGTGCATGATCTTTAAAAAGTCTCTTGATTGCTTGATTCTCAGCAGCATCTCCTAGAGGTGTAGAAGTTGCATGTGCATTGACATATGTTACATCTTCAGGTTTGATCCCAGAATCTTTTATTGCTGCAGACATGCACCTAAGGAAAAAAAGGCAAGAGAATGCTGATTTGCCCAATACATTTTTGTCAAGTGTACAGACAAAAAGAAGTATAGGTTGTTTTATCAGGTGTGAAAATCTGCTCTAGCAGAGATGTGAATGACAAGAGGTTAACTCATCTAACTAAGCACATTACCATCTACATTAGGTACCAGAGGAAGACAATAAAGGCCACTATAAAATCAGACTTGCTGCTAAAAATTCCACAACGAGGAAAAATACAGAGAAGAAGAAAAGGAGATATGACAATCAATCTCTACAGACTACATTAATGTATCAAACACCCTTTTCAATGTAAAATTTGAAAACATTTGAGAGAGAAATAACTACTGATATTATTAAAAAAATTTAGATAAGCTCTCCCCAACAAAAATACTGAGAAATGAAAGAAAAAACCTGCAGTCATCCTCCACATGAGCTTCTTCTGCATGCTTTCCAGAGACTAGAAAATGTCAAGGAGATAGCACAATTTCCTATACTTCCTTTAATAATGAAATTTACTGAAAGTCACACTCTTCTGCCCCGATATGGTGTTTCATTTGACTCTTGATGGCTTTTGCACTGTGACTGCCCCTATAAAACATGCTTTTTTATGAAAACCATGGAATGATCAACACAGTTCCATATTGCGATTTCCTTATAGATTTCCCTCAAAGAAGATGAATCAGACATCTCTCCTTGCACATAACAGCTTAACAAAGCACCTCTGAGCAAAAGACTACCGACTCTTTCAAAATTTATGAAAAATAAGGAAATAAAAGGAAGCTCCAAAAAATCATAGTACAGGCTTCAGGACAAATTTAAATGTCTCTACTACGGCCTTCTACCCTCAGAAGCATCCAGCTTAGCTTAGGGTGGAGGCTACTGACACTCACTGTCACTAGACAGTGAGCCAATATTCAGGCAAAAGAGATTACTGATAACTATGAGATACATTAATTTAGTTAAATACATTATCTGCAATGAACATATTCACTCAAGAAGATACCAGATTACTTGTGTAGGACACTCTTTATATCCACACTTCTGAGTCTGGCTTTGCCTCTCCTTTCCTGCTGGTTTATTCCAACATACGTATTAGCCTCCAACAGAAGTAGTTATTAGAAGATGACAAAAAATATATTCCTCTGAATTTTTTTGATGTGGCAAATAAAATTCCTACAGAAAAGTAAGATAAGCACATACATTCCAGATTTAATCCATATACCACTGCAGTAACAAAATACTGGCTTGAAGACAGTATTAAAACGTATTATCTCATCTCAAGGGTGGAAAAGCTCAACATTCTGGAGATACCCAGATTAACTTTCAACTCTTCCTACTGTGAATTTAATTTATATGCTACTGCAATCATAAAATACACAAAAATTCTATTACAATATATTGCTGTATCATCTCAAGGGTAAACAAGTCTGAAAATACGAGATAAGACACTCCTGATTACTTATCTCCCACCTAAGTCTGCAGAAAAATTAAATATGAATCAAAGAGCATCGATGGAAACATGGTATATTTACACTTCTAGAAATATCTGTTAACCTTATAAAGATGCAAACACAGCTTTACAATACCATGCAGAAGTTTGATCTATTTGTGCAGTGATATATTGAGTTTTGGTAATAAATATTCACACAAATTCAGAACAAGGCAAACAATCTTTACTAAAGATTCTAATGCCAGCAACAGCAGTCAGCCTACACGAAGCTCACCAACTTATACATGTAATTTAGCTGAAATTTTAATTAGGTCAATGATAATGATTAAATGAGTATCGTCTACTTGTGAACTGGTTTTGATGAGATAAACAGTGATGAAGCTTTACCACCTCCCTAAACAGTACTAAAGTGAATTTCTGCTATGCCCTTCCACCCTACGCAGCACTCTTAGCTGCATCTGAATTAAGTACTGAATATTCTAACAAACTAGATCCTCTGAGTGCTCTACAGCTTTCATCACCTGAAATTTCTTGCAACAAATAACATGCTTTTGCAGGGGGGTCTCTTTTCTCTATGGACAAAGGATAAAGGAGAACCTGAAGAGATTCTATCTCACCACAAACATCTTAAAAAGAGGGTTCCATTGAGACTTATTTATGTGAACAACTGTATGCACCAAAGGCAAAGTGTTTTCACATACAGAAAGTTTTCGTAACTCTATGGAAAAAGGCTCACTCTACCAAGAGCTGGCCTTCACCTTACTACTGAAAAAAGAGAATAAGGGCACAACATTACCAGAAGCTCTTTAATTTTGCAGATTTTGGAATATTAAGCTTTTGGAATATTAATTCAAGATTGAACAGCCTTTCTCTATGAAAAACATACAATGACAGAAACAAACGTACCCGCTATAACTAACATACAAAGTAGCCATTATAATCAACAAAGAGCTCTTACCTGAATGCACCATCTCCCTCTGGATTAGGTGCTGTTATGTGGCAAGCATCACCGGACAGTCCATAACCTAAAACTTCTGCATAGATCCTAGCACTTCTTTGTATGGCATGTCCATACTCTTCCAAGACCAGTACAGCAGCACCCTCTCCCATTACAAACCCCTCCCTCTGCGAATCAAACGGTCGACAGGCTGCTTTAGGGCTCGAGTTAAAACTCGTGCTGAGGGCCCGGGCTCTTGCAAATCCAGCCAAAGACAAAGGACTAATGCAAGCCTCAGTCCCTCCAGCCAACATGACATCAGCATCACCAGCAGCAATGAATCTAAAGGAGTCTCCAACTGCATGCGCACCTGTGGTACAAGCGGTCGACACGGCGTGATTCGGCCCTTTCAGTTGGTATTTAATGCTGATATGGCCTGCTGCCATATTGACTAAAATCTTTGGGACAAAAAAAGGGCTGACCTTGTTGTAACCCTTTGTTTTAAACAAGGCAGCTGTGTCAGAAATTTCTTCCAGTGGAACCATTCCCATCCCAATTGCCACACCGGCAGTTAAGCGATCCTGTTCAGACTGAGGAGACCAGCCGGAGTCCTTCATCGCGAGCTCCGCAGCACCGATGGCCATCACAGTGGCAGAACTCATGGATTTGATCTCTGACTTCGACACAAAGCTTTCTTCACTGAACTCACCCTCCTTGCTTCCCCTAGGCACACAAGCAGCCACTCTACATGGGACGCCTGCATATTCTTCCCCATCTAGTGATGTAATCCCACTGCCTCCTTCCAGAAGGTGCTTCCACACAAACTGAGTCCCCACACCAAGAGGGGACACTAAGCCAATACCTGTAACAACTACTTTCCTTCGACACGCAGGCAGTGACTTGCTGAAAGCCCTTCTGTGGTTTTGTAAATGTAGATTTAAATTCAGGCTCCGGAGATGAAGATTTGCAATCTTTAACAGATCCTGTGAGCACTGCGAGAACATGGTGGCAATAATCAAGCACATTCCTGCAACTGGAGCAGAGTGGAGGGGGTGGGGAAAGACAAACACAGCAATAAAGCATCCAATGTGGAAAACATTCCAAGAACATTAAAATAATAACCTGCTTTTCACATGACAGCCTATTTTCAACCCCAAAGAAAGGGATATAGTTTCCGTGTCTGTAACGAGGAATAGTATGAGTTATAGCAGATAATGGCACAGAAACACATTCACTTTGAGAATGCCTTTAGTGGGCTCTTCTAGATTAAGCTGCTGATGAGTATGATTTTGCATCACTAGGGACTGCGAAGCACTCTCTGGTTTTGCTGCAAAATTTCCCCATGAGCTTTAACTGCCAGCTGGCTGGATGTAGAAACAACCAGCATGAACAGCTTCATTCTTCTAAGGGGAAAAGTGTGTGTTTACCTGAAAGTGTATGTCCTACCATTACCAAGTTGAGCATATTGTCATCTCAACCTTCATGTCAGGCAGAACAGTCTAGAAACCTCAAACAGGAGTCAATAAACTCGTCCTGGTTCTGCTACCAATGTAATTACACAACCTGGACAAGACTCCTTATCTTTCCACCTCCACCTACCCTTTACCAGCCTTGGGCTATTACACTGTTAGGGGACGGTATCATAAGTAGCTTGAGCAAGATGCAACAGCACCACCTCCCTTGAAGGCAACACCACTAGACACCGAATAAAAAAAGGCAACGCAAGAGATGGCAGAAGGCCTCTGCTGAGCACAAGTACTTCAGGGTGGACCAGAGGACCATGCCAAGCAGTGATGCTGCTGGTACTGTGCCATAGCTCCTTGCCTTGGCCACCGCCAGGTCCAGAGCCAGTCCAACTGCACACATCTGATATGCTGGAGCAGCGGAGAAGCTGCAGCACAGCTCTGCCACCACCTACAACACAGGCTTCAACAGGCTGCCTGCTTTTTGCCTTGTGAAAAGGGCAACTTGGCATCCCCAGCTCTTTGGTAAAATTTAGAGAGCTGTCTGAGGACCATAAGGGGCTGCTGGGCTAATGCACTCCTGCTAAAATACCCAGACCTGTGGCAGTACAAGTGCACAGCAGTGTTATTAAAAAATGTCATGGAACCATGGAAAGACCTGGGTTGAAAGGGACCTTAAAGATCATCTCATTCCAACGACCCCTGCCATGGGCAAGGACACCTTTCACTAGACCAGGCTGCAGAGATCTGCATCCAGCCGGGCCAAGAACACTTCCTGGGATGGGGAATAAAAAAAATAAATAATCAC
>VZRR01003434.1:387850-691002 GCA_013398015.1 Oreocharis arfaki | reverse complement strand
TGTGTGTGGATGTAGATGTATATAAAAGAATGTATTATATATAATATGTAACATTATGTATTACATAACGTATGTTACATATATAAATATGTTAGTCTACATATAATATAAATAAATATATATAGAATATAAAACAGACCTCTGCAGTCATATTATATGCATAGTTTAATGTATACCATATATGTTTTAGGGATACACTATATGATACATTGTAGAACATATATTTCTAAGACAACGTATTTTATACATATTATACGTACGTATAATGATGTATAAGATAACATATTTTATGTGTGTGTATATACATATATCAATGTACACATATAATATGACTGCAGAGCTCTGTAAAGCAAGTCGTCCCGCAGCCCCACGCAGCGTTTACTGAAATGCCGTCACCCGGTGCCGAGCCGTCCTGTCCGACCCAACAACGCCCGATACCTGCTGTGCGGGAAAACCAGGCGCAGGGTAACTTCCCCCCGGCAACAAGAGCTACCGGTCGCCCCCAAAAATTTCAAGGGCAATGGCTACTTTTAATGTTTAAATCAGGAGCGAAACCCCGGCGCCACTGGACCGCCCAACACCGCCATTGCCGGCCGGGCTGCTGGGGGCAGCATCTCCCGCCGGCCCGTGCTAAAAACCCGCCAGTGCCGGCCGCGCTCCCCGCCGCTCCGCGATGGTTCGCTCTGCCTCCCTCTCCCTCCCCACTCCCTCCCTCTCCCCTTCCGAGGGCGCAAGGCCGCACCACTCTGCAGGCGCGGGGGGAAAGAAGGAGGCGTGCAGGTAGGCGCGGCGGCCGGGCGCTTCCTCCCTCCTGGCCCCGCCCCGCGGGCGCCGGCGTCGGCGGGCAGGCAGCGTGATTGTGTAAATAGCTCAGAGACCTGGAAAAGGCGATGAAATAATTTCCTGCCCAAGCCACGTGTTTAAATCACGCAAAGGAAGAGTTAAAAAAACACAAAAAACCTTCAAACAAACAGTCCGGTGTAGTCATAGGCAAGACCTTATCGCTCACTACAACCGCCGCACAGGGCCTTGTAGTGAGGTGGGGGTCGGGCTCTTCTCCAGGTAAGGAGTGACAGGACAAAAGGACAGAGCCTCAAGTCGCGCCAGAGAAGGTTAGATTAGATGTTAGGAATACTTTATGCACTGAAAGCATTGTCAAGCATTGAAAGAGGCTGCCTAGGGAGGTGTTTGAGTCACCATTCCTGGAGGTATTTAAATGATGGTGTAATGTGGCGCTTAGGGACATGGCTTAGTGGTGGGCTTGCCAGTGCTGGATTCGATGATATTAAAGGTCTTTTCCAACCTAAATGATTCCGTGAAAGCATTTTCTTCCTCATGTATGCTGAAGTACTGCTGGAGGAGACTGAGGTAAACAAAGACTAAATGATCACTGCCTTTACAGGGGTGTCTTATAAATACATGTACAAATACGCCAACAACACCGACGCTCAGAGGTAACTACTTGTTTTTGCTGCTTCCAGGTGCAGAAACTTTAGTGGATGACCTGAACTAAGATGAAGCCACTATCTATGCCTGAGAAGATGTGTAGGAGCAACTAAGTTAACTTAAGACAGTGGTTCCTTACTTAAAATACACAAAGACCAAGAGCTACCATGGCAGAGCATAAAATGTTTGTCAAAGTCTCATCAACAGGGACATGAATTAATTACATTGTGAGTTTACTTGTTGGATGATACCTTTACATAATTTTAGTATATAGCAGTAAGAAAACAAATAAATTTACCCCCCACACAACACAATAATGTTTATTACCTGTGATCACAGCTACTTATAAATACAAACTGTAGCACAGTTATGAAGCATGTACTGTAGGAAAAAGAGGAAAAAAGCCAAAAAGGAGAGAAATGCAGTATTTAATAAAGGAAAAATAAACATTTGTGCACAATATTTTTTTAAATTAAGAGTCTGTTTTAAATTTAGAAATATAATTCCTTGGGCATTTAATGTGTTAGCAATTTGTTGGAAGTCGGCACTTGGTTTTCTAAATTTTTCACACTGCTTGCCTATGAGCATTTCCAAAGCATTGTTTACAAATGCCATACTGAGATGCATTATGTATTTATGTTACATGTGTAGCAACACAGTTAATCTTTACATTTCCTAAGGCAGCCAACATTGAGAGTCACATGCCTAGATGAAACACATGGAAAAGGAAGTTAAAAGCTGAAGCAGCAGCCAAGGAACATGGCATCATTTTAAATTAAAATTTTATTACTCTGGTACCAGTTCCATCATCCTGAGGGCTGAAATAGTAACTTTTTAACTATGCTACTAGGAATAATACATGTAACCTCAGCAAAACTGAATTGCCTTGTGTTAAATCTCAACTTTTGTGAGGGATATGTACCACTGTCTTAAAAAGTCTTAGAAGCTGAGCAGTGACCTGTCAGAAATGGGCAGCAGAGACATAGTGTAATATCAGCTACGAAATCAGAAGGCAGCTTGAATTTTAAAGACCTCTCTTGCTTGGAACTCTTTAAATCTGCATTCCTAGTAAAGCAAATCTCCACAGGCCTTTGTGTCCAAGGTTCTTCACCACAGTTCTTTCACTAGTAGCACGAACCACATGTCTAGAAGAAGACATGGGGTTTTTTGCTTCTCTGGGATAGATTTCGGGTAGCACCAGGCAGGTGTCGTGGCAGGGGTGAGTCACTGCGGTGACGGTCCTGCTCAGGCAACCCAGTGAGCCTGAAGGTGTGGCACCTCAGTACTGTTAAACTAGAGCAGTACAAAAGGGGATTTATATCCTCAGTGATGTTACTGTCTGCCAAGGGCATCCCGATGTTGCAAAATATAGAATAGGTAAACCTTTTCTTAAGAAATTATGTTCTTTGATGTTTGATCTTTGTATACTTTCGAGCACAATCAACCAGAATGGAGATTTAATCAAGCTCTGAGATATATCCAGGTGTTAGAAAGACAAATTGCTTGTTGACAGAATTGCTTTGTTAGGGCTCCACATGTTTCAATGATCTCACACCTCAAGGGAATTTTACAAAGCTTGGGAAGAAGGATGTACCACTGACAATGGGCACAAAGAATGCAGAATTTATTGGACACAAGGACATGTGCCAGAACTCCCAAGATAAGGAAGAAACTAGCAAAGCCAACTCATCAGCTGTGTTAGCATCAGCTCTGGCTGGGTAAAGGGTAATCCTGGCAGGGGGAGTTTGCAACCATCGACTCCAGAGGAAAAAATGAGCGTGTGGACTAATCAGCATAAGAAGTAAGGGAATCATTTAACCAGTAGAAGGTAGAATGCTAATTCATAAGAGAACCGTAACTTGCAGCCAAGGAGCACTGATGCCTTTTTTTGCTAAAATATATAAACAGTGATAAATTTTGGTGGTCATCGTGCTGGCCTTGTGCACCCCTTTCTGCGCAGATTTGTAAATAAATCAAATACGCCGACTCCGCGCGTGGATTGGCCCCTTGCACAGCGGGAGAAAGAACCTACTTTGGGACGCCGAGAGCCACGTGGGACCGGCAGGTCCCGCTGCCCAGGCGGTGCGGGGTAAGGCTTAACCCCGCTCGGGCCCTTTAAGGCGCTCCCATGCACCGTCTGTGGGCGCGGGGGCTGCCGGCGGTGACCTCACCGCTCCTCCTGCGCATGCGTTGTGCGGCGGGCGGCCCTGCCCAGCTGAGGGCGGCGGCCTCCGTGCTCCACGGCGCGTGCGTTTGGCGCAGCGCCGGGGGCGGGCGGCGCGGCGTGGCTGAGGCCGCGGGGGGCGGGGAGCGATGGCGGCCGCCCTGGGGTTCTCGTCGTCGCCGGGCTCGCCCGCCGTGAGCGAGCTGTGCCAGAACAGGCGGGAGATCTTCCTGGAGGCCTCGCGGCTGCTCCTCACCTACGCGGACAACATCCTCCGGTGAGCGGGGTCGCCGCCTTCGGTCCGCGGGCGGTGCCGCCCGGTCCCGCCGGCCGCTCCCCGGCTCCGCGCGGCGCTTTCGGTTCTGTTGTGTAATACCGGAGTTCAGAAGCGTCGCGCGTGTTTTTGTCGTTATTTTAAAATCACTGTTGGTTACCTAGAGGTGTAGTGTTCTGGGTTTCTGTTTCTTCATTTATTGCTGGTTGGTTTGTTTTGTAAGTTTACGAGTTTTTGTGTTAACCACAAAATCATGCATTATTCCTTATTCTCCACTTTAGGTGAGTATTCAACTACCTAAAAAGAACTTCGTCTTTACTTCATTTTTACTTCATTTTTACTTTTTTTTTTTTTTAACTCTGTTTTTTCCTTGCCCTTTGCTTCTGACTTCGCGAGATATGTACCAGGAGTTAATTACAGCTGAATTTCTGCAGGTGGCTCTGTGGGGTGCACATACACGCCAGAACCTGTGATTGACCTTGATGTCTTCTAGCAGCTCGAGGTGTATGGGCTGCCCCTCCCTGTCTATATCTGGCTTGTCAACCTCTTGTAAAAGCCGCTGTGTGACAGAGAATGGCGAGTTCTGGGCTGACTCCTTTTAAAGAAAGAGGCGGGAGAAGAAGGTTTTTAAAAGAGTTGAAAGGGGAACTGAGCACAGAGACTACAGTCGTTTCACTCACGTACCAGGCAATTTAGCACAGCTTCTATGGTGGGACTAGAGCCGTCCAGCACCAAGCTGAGCGATTCAATTAGAATGCACCAGGTATAAGGGGATGTGAAGTTGTCTCTGAGTGTCACTACAGACTTACTCCTGCTGGGTAGGAGTACAAAACATGAATTCATGAACATAGGTTGCAAGCTGAAATTTAGCACCAGTTGGTAACTCTCACAGTTAAATACAAAAGGACATGTATTAAGTCAAAGTTTTATGTAGGTTTTGCCTAAGAGATGTAAATGAAATTAAGCTTAGAAAAAAAAATCTTTCATAGTGCAGTTACACAGCTTTTAAGTGTTTACCTAATTTGCAAACATAATTACAACTTTCAATTTCTTCAGGAATCCGTATGAAGAAAAATACAGATTAATTCGGATTGGAAATCCAGCATTTTCCACAAGGCTATTGCCTGTCAGAGGAGCAGTTGAATGTTTATTTGAGATGGGGTTTCAAGAGGTGAGTATAATCTGGTAACTTCTGCTGTCATCATCGATTTGTGAAGTGAAATGTCAAATTGGATAACTTTTTTTCTGCTTCTCTAGTTGCAAGGCAGTAGATTTTAGGGCAGTTGGTATTATCTTTCAGTCCTTGTCTGCAAATATCTGTAGCTAACCAGCAGAAAATTTAGATGTGGCTGGTTCAGAAAAATGGTGGAGCTGGAGCTACCCTAATTCATAACAAGATTTTTTTTTGGTGCTCAGGCACACTGCTGTTTTGCTGAATGGCTGAATACATATCCGTGCTGGCACAAAGGAAGTGGTGGGAAGCAGGGTGAAAACCCCTTCTCTTTGTAGCAATCTGCTGTTAGGTAGACATCAGACATTATAGATGAGTGTTGAAACTGCCATTTGAAAGAGAGAAAAAAAATAATAAAAGCCCAACTCTTCATTTTGTTCCTACTATCAGTAGGGCCCCATAGTGATTTAGATACAGAAAGCTGATCTGGTTAAAATTTAATCTTCCAAAACAAAACCAGAAATGTTTTTCAGCCAACTCACAGTGCAGCTGCACAAGTACTGGTGTTGTCATGACAGCAGTGAAGGGCAATAGACTGACTGTTCAAGTAGTAGTAGGAGGGTGAGTCCTTCAAAACCCATTTTTAAAAGTTAAGTTTAAAAGTTATGAAATGGTATCCTAAAATAGTATTGAGTGAATCTTGACTCTGTTGCAGTCAGAGAGATGTATTTCAAAGATTGTTTTGTGTCATGAAGTGGTCCCTGTCTTGGTGGAACTTAAACTGCCAAAGCTTGTTGAGCTAGAAGCAGTTTCTGTAATTACTGGAAAGCTGGGTTGAAAACCCAGCTGTTGTTTAACCATGTAAAGCTCTTGTTCTTGCTTTGCTATTAATTTTTCTGTTTGATGCCGCATTCCTATATGTGTACATACGTTATATTGCTTAGGTCCAGCTGTCATGAGACCTCTGCCTTCTCTTTGGGTCAAGTTAATTACTGTAATTTTTTAATTAAAAGAAAAAGTATGCTGAAAGAAGTGGTGACTGCAGAGGGACAAATGGTCTGTGTGTTTATTCTCATGTGAGTGCTCACAAGACTTTTAATGGTCTATTTAAGCCAGGAGGTGGTCGGTGTAGCTAGAGAAGCACGCGGGCAGCTCTCTGAGAGTGTGTTGGCTCAGTCTTACGGCTGTTGTGTCAGTCAAAGCTGGAGCTTGCAAACTTCTTTTCAGCTGCTTAGCTAATACTGTTCCTTCTTTTGTTTCTGCTTGATAATGGATTGATACATTCCATTTAGTTTTGTGGTGATTTTAAGTGTTAACACGAAGTCTCCATTTGCAGTGATATGTGACCTGAAGTAACTGTAGGTAAACAAATTAGCTTAATAAATAGAAGTGCTGCAGTGGTAGAAACTGAAACTGTTAAAGGATGAATGCTTCAGGATATTAATGCTTTTAGTAACCAATTTCTTTATGTTAAGTACACAGACACTTGATTCTGTCGTAATTACTGATCTCTTGTTACGCTACCAGTAATCATGTTACAGTCAGAAATAAAACCTAGAAATCAACCCAGGTACCGCTTTTAATAAGAGTAATATTGCCCATCTGAAAACTTAAAACTTAGACCTAAAAGATACCAGTATGTAAGAACTTCGAGCAGATGCCATTCTAGGGGCTTCTTCCCTCAACACTGGATGTCTTCCTGTGTTGCCTAAGATTTCACTGCTGTGTTGTGAGAACTGAGCATTAGTTGTTCATTTCTTTTGTTGCTGCTTTCTGTGCCAAACCATAACTACGTAGTCTACAAATGGCTCTGCAAAATAAGTTACTAACAAAAGTGTGTTGTTATGAGCCCTCTTTCTCTAGATTGACTATAGGTTCTTGATCAGGTAGGCTTCTGAAGCTGTGAGAGGCTTCAAGCTTCTACCGTCAGAGACCAAATCTAAAAAGCTGAATCCTGCCAAGCCTTAGCATGCTAATTTCCAGTAAACTGTTAGCTATAGCTACAGATCATTGACCAGCTTAGACCTGCATTAACTGCTGAATTCATTTGTCTAAATTTCAGGGAGAAACTCACCTGGTTTTCCCTAAGGAAGCTTCGATTGAGCAACTACGTAAAATCAGAGACTTAATTGCTGGAGAGAGGAGTAGCAGACTGAATGAGTCAAACCAAATCCACAGATCAGGATCCTCTGAAACTGTCAGCAGCACTCAGACAGCTGCACAACGGCCTTCAAGACCTGTTGACTCTGTTCTTGCCCCTGCTCGTCAGCAACCAGAAACATCACTTGCGCAATCTCTTGAAATGGTAATTATAACCTGAAAATTTCGTAGGCTCGTTAGTCTTGCATATAAAGATTGGAGAGGCGTTAACTTTTAGAACAGGTTGCTCAGAGAAACTGAGTAGTCTCCAAATAAGCACATGGTTAAGCCTAGAGCAACTTGGTCTGACCTCATAGCTAATCTTGCTTTAAGAAGGCTGGACTAGACTTTTTTTTCCACAATGGTTTCTGAAGGTTTTTGAGTGTTTTTTTCAGTTTACATGCAACTTAAGCGTGAAACGTGCTGTAAACAGAATATTAGCAAGAGATTTTGTTGAAAATGTCCATAAACATTCTGTTGATCAAGGTGTCATGAAAAAAAGCTGGTAAGTAGTGAAAGGGAACAGCAAGATGGGGAACAAGTGGAGGAGTGGGAAGCTGAGACAGGTTATATTTGGTATTTGAGAGCCAGCAGAAGAACGGGAGCATAACCATAATGCTTTTGGTTGTTGGTGTCTTGGTTCATGCATTATGATCTCTGTGTGTAGCCTGTGAGGAGGGCTTTCTTTTTTCACGTGTGGCTGTCATTAAAGACAGGAATTTAGCCGGACAAGGACAAATTTATAATTATTTAGGCTGAATTTCACTTGTCCAAGAAGTTGAGGTGAAGCTGCTGATCAAGACAGAGCAGAGTCCTGATGGGAGAAGACTCAGCACCTCATACAGCTTTGAAAAATTAAGTTATGCCTTTTAATAGAAGATTTTAAGGATGCTTTGGTGTAACTTTCTGAAGAGATTTTCCTCCTAGAACCAGTGTCACTTTGGTCTCAAAGTCGGTGTAAGATGGATCCTTCCAAAAGCTCACTTCTCACATATCCTTAAACACAGTTGGAGTGTTTTAAATTACATTATCAGTATGTTGTTGGATATGAACGTACTGTTTCTTTCCAATGCCTACCCAAGTCAGTGAATGAGAAATGACAAAGCATTGTTTGAAGTGATGACTTTTGGGGATAGAGAGCACTAAATGACCCATCATCACCCAAAATGTCCTTTGGGAAGGTACTTTTGTGGGCACATTGTATTGAGATGTTTAATGTAATTATGTTAGCATGGCAATAGTTGCCTCTGAAATATACTGACTGGATTTATTTTACTTCGTTTGGGAGTTTCTGGGTTGGTTTTTTGGGCCCGCTTCTAGATTTTTACTGTTTCAGGCACTTCTACAATGGTGGTTGGAAGTGATTATGAAACCTGTAGCATGACTTGCTGCTGCTATACTGCTTAGTACAGGAAGCTTTAAAAGTTGATCTTGCGATGAGAACAATGTTGCGGATTTCAAGTTGACACAATGTATTTATTCTGAGGTTAATCCTTCCAATTTCTAGTTATTCTGCCCCCACCTACACTAGCGATCGGAGTTGTGAATCTATTTCTCTGAAACTATTCATTTTCCATGCTTCCATGCCTGGGTAGTGGGACCAAACATTACTGTTTAAAGACGTTGGTAATGCAGTGTTGGCGCTCTGTTAGAATGCTGTATTTAGCTGATCTCTGCAGGGAACTATACTGATAGGTCTCTGAGCCATTGAATTTGGTCTGTATAGTCTGAATTGATTGGAAGGAAGTCTGGCAGTGACTTGGCCATTTTGCTTGCACAGCAGTGGGAGGTTTGTTTTTCAGTGAGTATGCTGCACAGTTATAGTTGTATTATTGCTGTATGCACTGCTGACAGATGTCAGAGAGATTTAGAGTTGTTTCTGTAGTGCAAGCATTTTTTCTTGCCTATGTGTTTCACCTGTCATTCATGGGAGGCCTGGTGAGTGCAGGCAAAAATGGCTTACTTGAAAGAACAGAGGAATATTCCTAAGTGCACAGTTCTAGGGACATAGCCCATCATTCATTTGCCTCATTGATTTCTTCTGCATTTCTTGTCATAAAATATTCTTGAGACTTTGGGGTAAGGAGGGCTCTGGCTAGTTGTTTATTCTGGTGGATGGGTTCTGATCCCTTCCTGAATGGCATAGTGATTACAGGAGGAAAGGTGTATCCAGACTTAGAACTGCAGTGAGGTTCACCACGCTTCTAAGATTAAATGTTTGTGTAACACTTCATACAGTGGCATTCATGGAGCCAGTTAAGCACTACTGTAACACTGATGGTGTTTGCCTGTGAGAAAACTTGAGTTGTCAAAGAATCTGGGAGGCTTTCTGCTCATTGTGATATCCCTGCATACCCTTTCAGCAAGCTGATGGAACATGCAGGTCTTTAGGCCTTTGGCAGTCTCTAATGTCCCTAATTTCTTTCTTTCAACTTGCGTTAAAGTGAGTCTGGACACAATGGACTTTATGATGTTAAACCAGTTACCTACAGCTGATGAGCTCCAGGAAGAGCAAAACCAGCTTTCTTCTGGGTTATCAGTCATGAAGATTAAGGACTGATCCTGCAGTACTGCACAGCATCAAAACAATCATGTATAATTTAAGTGCTCCTTTGAAAGAAATTATCTTCTGAAGAGTTCTCACACTTGTGTGTATTATATTGCATTTGCTGTTAGCTTCTCGGGAAAGTGTTGCATTTTTGATTAAATTAAGATGGTAGTTAACAAGGCTAAAGGCTGAAACATGATGTAGCAGTAGAGAAAAGTTAATTTAGCAGTGCCACAGGCTTCCACCAAAAATATGCAGACTCTTACTTTCAAAATCCAGTTTCACTTTCTGTATTGTTCTCTCTTAAATGGGAATAAATAGTTTGCTCCGCTACCAACTTCATTATTATTAACTTCAGCTGTTAGTTTTAGCATCTATGTGTGTACCTTACTGGGTGCAACATGCCTCTAGGTGACACTTAAAATAACTGACTGAAGAAACCTAGTTCTTGTATCCAGTTGCTCCCAAAACAGATTGTTCAGTGTGTCGTCACTGGGCTGTCTATTCAAATCTGTATCAGAGCTGATCTATGAAAGAAGGGAGTAGAAACAGACAAGCAGCATTCATGAGTAAAACATAATAAGCAGAATTCATCAATAATATAGTTCTACAAACCAGTGTAGTAGTGTCCAGAAAATGAAAGTGATTAAATGTCTTTCTGTGGATTTTGAGTAAAAGCTGTCCAAAAAAAAAAAGTTGGGGGGATGAGGTGGGGGAGAGAAATAAGTCCAAAAATTTTCCCATCAGAGGTGTCTTTAAAACCAGTTTTCTCCCTGAGTTAGTACACTTTTCACTCAGGACACCATTCAGAATGCTCAGAGATGACAAGATGTGCTTTACAGTTTGGGCGATGGTGTCTTCTAGTTTTGTTGATGTCTTTGCAAGTGAACATTTCACCTGTAAATAGATACAAAATGTAAATATGAGCATAGAATTATGACTGACTTAAACCAAAATAGGAGACATTGGTTATTCTGCCTGAAAGTTCATGAATCATCTTGTGACTGAAAATCCTTTTGCAGGCTGCAAATATCTTGAAAACACTTCAAACAAAATTTGAGGATCTTGTCTTGATGTATGAGAATCCTTCTATTCAGCAGAAAGCATTAGCTGCAATTCCCCTCCAGGAATTGAAAAGCAAGGCTCAGAAAAAGCTAGCACAAGCTACAAGACTGGACAAAGGTAATACTGCCAAGTTAAAGTGTATATGAAAGTAGAAATGTTCTTTCAAACGTGCTATACATTGGCTGTGTGTATTTGGTCATATGTCTGCAGGTTCCAAAAACTGTTTCTAGATTGGAATTGCCTTCTTCCTGATTTAGTACTCTCTCCTCTTATTTTTATTTTTGTCATCCATCTTCTACTGCTTTTATGTAGAAATTTTGGACTCCTAATTTCTGAATTAGTAGAAAACGGTGCTGGAGAAACAAATGTTGCATTCCTTGAATCTCAAGTGAAATAGCTACAGCAAGAGGAGGGAAGCTTCTTGTTCAAGTAGTCATTGTTTTGAAATTCTCAGAGTGCATTTTTCCTGCACGTACAACGGTTCTAAATTCAGAGTAATTTTTTAAAATACTGCTTCTGTTTTTTAAAGTGATACTGGTGAGATTTTGAATGAGATCTTTCCAAGATGCAACCTGATACAAACAAATGATCGCTTTCCTTGCTAATGCTTAAATGAATGGGGTTGTTTGCATGCCATCCTCATGGAGCTAGGTATGAAATGTAGGCATAGATACTTGTGGCATCAGTGTCTAAAATTTATGTTTTCTTCATAAATGCAAATTTATTTTGAATGTATGAAGTTTTTGTCAGTAAAAATGACATATTTCTGTTTTCAGGTGATGATTTTAGATTTATATCAGTAATATAGTGAAATGCTACCTCCATAGGATAAATATTTTAAAAAATACCATTCCAAGACTATATTTTAACAAAAAAAGTCCTTTTCACTGTGAGTCTTTGATAGAAGACTGTTTCAAGCAATTCTGCTAACTTTATAGAAGTGCTGTTGGTTTGCAAACCAAAGATAATCTCTTCATGGAGATTTTTTTTTTAATAAATTACTCTGTGATGTCTCATACAGCCACACTGTAATATGTAATTGTACCTTTGGTGTGAAGGAACTTTTTGACAATGGATTTTCTTAGCAATTTTTCTTCTTTTATGAAACTACTGGGAAGGAAGAAGCCACATGAACAAGTACAAAGCATTCTTATTCAGCATCATGGGACAATACAGTGGGGAAAAGAGACTTAGCAGTAATAAATTACAACAATATTAATTTCTTTATAAAGGAAAAAAAAAAGAAGAACAAGCCTAGCTCTTAGACTTTGTTGTAATATTACTGTGCACATTGTTTAAAAAGGGGAAGGAAGGGAGAGGATAGCATTTCAGGTGCTTCTTCCCAAACCATCAGGCTGATCTAGTCAAAATGGCTTCCAGACCTTAATTTAGACACAAGTCAAGAGGAGGGGATGGAATTCCATTGTTTTGGATTGTGACGGCTTGAAAGCATTTTTCAAGAGCTTTATAGAAATGTTTGTTTTGGAATGGACTGTGTATGAGATGTTTGGGTAATCGGCTTTCAGCTTCTTTGGTTTTTGTCCTGCTGCATTAAGACTGCCACCTGTGGGAATAAATACTTAGTGCTAGGGGACACTTGTTTTTAGGATAGGCCTTGCAACACATAATAAGCATTTCTGGCTCATAAAGACTATACTAGGAAGATAACAGTCATTTGATCAGAAGTATAGCTTTGATTTTACTCTTGCCCTTTGCCACATTTCATTAGAAAAGATGGACTGAACAGTCAAAAATAGCTATGTATCACAGCCAACTGTTTTCTGTTCAAATAAATCATATGTATCATTTTTCCATGTGATGTTTTAATGAAGGATTTATTTTGAAAATGGAGAGAGGAATGTTTATATCATAGCAGTCATATTTTCACAGATGAGTTCTAGTTTGTTATCCAGGAAGAGAGTATGGCCTGTGCTTGAAATCTTCTCATTCAACTTTTAGCAAAAAGTTTGAATATACAAGCATATCCATTTTGTAAGCAGTAAGCCCTTCTCTGACTGTTCCAGCACAAAGGTTTTTCACATACATGTTTAAAAATGAAAATTTTACTATAATTAGAAGTCAGGTGTTCTTGCTTTGATTAACAGATGATCTCTTCCTATGCGCTTTATGATCTTGGTAATGTGTGTTTAGTAGTGTTAGTGCTCCTACAGAGTCTTTTGTACCGAAGATGGTTACAGCTTCAGAGCAAGATGTGAACTGAGCTTAAACACTCATCTTGCTCTTTTTTCACCATCCTGAAAAAGGAGCTAGTGCATAAATTTAGTGCAACTGCCTTCAATTTCCTTTAAGCAGCATTTTTACAATATTATTTTGTATGTTAATATTTATTGGTCAAACCTGTCTGCACTGTGACGAGAATAAAGCTGTAGAGCATGAAAATAACCAGACAGTAATACCTATGGTTGCAGTGTGGCCTAGATGATTAAATTAATAGGAGGAATTATTTGAATGTTTATGTATCTGAGAAGGAAGAGTATCTCTGTGGGCATCGGAACAGGATGTGCATTTAAATATTCTAAGGAGTTTAAAGGGGTGGATCTCTCTTGAAAAACTGGATTTTTAGGTTTGTGTTTAGGTAAAATGGGGCTGTTTCCAGGTGTCAGAAAAGCGACAGTGTGTGAATAGATTCTAACACCTGTTGTGAATAGGAAAAAGAGTCTGGTGTGGTGAAGTCAGCTAGAGTATAAAATTAAAGACCTCCCATGTCTACATCGGAGGAGCTGTGAAAGGTGTTTATTTGCTGAAACTAGAACACACTCAACTTGCTTGCGTGGTGTATACATGTGTTCTACAATAATTAAGCTGTGTTTTTAGGAAGTCTATACACCTGGTTGTTTAGACTGCTGCCAGTGTCTGGTTCTTTGGGATTTTGAAATTAAAGCAGTTGTTATTCCTAGTTTAATAGCTAAGATAGAAAAACAATTAACTCTCTCTTCCAAAGTCTTGGAAGAGCATGAAAGGCATGAGGAACTTCACCAGGCTTAAGTGTAAATCTGACTTGTTTTTCTGAGCAATTTCTTATTCTCATTCTAGCTGTAGTTTTTAGGACTGCAGTTTTTTGTTCTTAAGTTTGAACTTACTCAGTCTTGACAATTTAGATTTTCTCTTTATGTGTGTTTAAGTAATATATGAAGCTTTTTAATGCAATTTTTGTATTTTGGAAGTACATAAAATATATAAAGGCCCAGAAATGCTGATTTGCATAGGCACTGTCAAGTTCAACTAAATTACTTTTTCATTTGAACTAACTGTGCGTTGTATAAATTTTACAGGTGCACATGTGAATGAAGAGGACTTCTTGTTGTTGGAGCTTTTGGACTGGTTTAAGACTTCGTTTTTTCATTGGGTAAATAGTCTTCCTTGCAGCAGGTGTGGTGGGCAGACAGAGTCTAAACGTGACTACCTGTTGCCTACTGATGATGATCTAAGGTGGGATGCCAGTCGAGTGGAAAACCATTACTGCAACCAGTGTCAGCTCTGTAATAGATTCCCAAGGTGAGCATACAGAGATTTGCTGTATTTTTTTTTTTTCCAAGAAACAGCTTTGCATTTGTGCATTTTGTGAACAGGTGAGAAGTTGTTAGTTCAGAAAATAGAGAAGCTGTTTTAAGTAACATGATAGAATGATCAATGAACTAGCAATTTCTCTACAAGATCAGAGATTTTTGAGAACAGTATGTGCTTTCTCCTATGTGGACTTGTTCTGAATACTTGTGTGGCTTGGTTGGGGATTTTTTGATGTTAATTTCATGAAGTACAGCTTCTAAATAAAGTATGTTAATATTGGCAACCATATGTAGGTAGGGTTTTGTTATTGCAGGGAAAACTTCACTTCCTTAGGAAATCACAGTGTAATGTACAACTTCTGCTGAGTCTATAAGCAGAAGAGCAAATATACAATTTATTTATAATTTTGGTAATGATTAAAAGGACCAGCATACAAAAGTCACATTTTAAGATGTCTAAATCAATTTTGAAAACTTAAAAAACCAGATTCATTTCAGTGCTGCTATGAACATATGATGGAGTCATGTGAGTTAAGGTAGCATTCTGCTCAGACGTATTTTGTGCAGTACAGCAATTATTTCCATTATCTTCTGTGGACTGATCGGTACTGAAGTCTGCTCAGATCATCAGAACATGATGTAAAGATTTCTGAAAGGTGAAATGTATTTTCAGTTGTTCTTGTTTTGTTTTGTTTTTCCCCTGTAGGTATAACAACCCTGAAAAACTTCTGGAAACCAGACGTGGACGCTGTGGCGAGTGGGCCAACTGTTTTACACTGTGCTGCAGAGCTGTAGGGTTTGAAGCCAGATACGTCTGGGACTGTACAGGTATCAGTATTCTGGAGTATTGTAATGTTAATACAAACCTGTGCAAAACGAGGTTATGTATTTTATGTTTCTCAGATCATATTAGCCCTCGGGCAGCACGTGCAGTTTTGCAAGTCAGCTAACAAAGACAGTATACATTCAATTTCCTGTCTTGCCTGATGACATGAAATACAGTTCTGCAAGTAAGGTCAGATGACTGACTGCAGAATCTTTAACTGAAAGTGAGGGCCTGTGATCCTAAGAAGGAGAAAGTTTTGGTAATGTTTCTAAATGTAGATGAACAGAAAACATGTTCTTTCACCTGTTCTTTCATTTAATAAATTAGAAGAAGTTACAATATTCTGCAAGATTACAATAGAGGCTCTGCCTTTATGATTCATTGTTTTTTCTTGGCCTTTGTTATGTAGATCACGTGTGGACTGAAGTATATTCTTCATCTCAGAAAAGATGGCTTCACTGTGATCCTTGTGAAAATGTCTGTGATAAGCCTCTTCTCTATGAAACTGGCTGGGGAAAGAAGCTCTCCTACATAATTGCATTTTCCAAAGATGAGGTAGGTGTAATGATGCTAATAATAAACAAACTTGCCCTGAGGCAAGTGTGCAATGTATTCCACCTTGGTGTGATTTCCACAATTATTATAGAAAAGCATACTTTGATTAGCTAGCTTCTTTAAATGAAGCAAGATATATGACAATTTTTGATTGCTTTATTTTCTTCCACTTGTGCTTGAGGTTGTTGATGTCACCTGGAGATACAGCTGTAAACATGAAGAAGTGCTCTCCAGAAGGACAGCACTCAGCGAAGCTACACTGCGAGAGACAATTAATGCATTAAATAGAACGGTATGTAGCTTTTCTTCAGTGAGTTTCTGAGAATGAAACACAAGCATCTGCAGAATGTGAAGTCCTCAAACAAAGGAATGCATTTGGTAACCTCATAGGAATGTCCATGCAGTATGGATATAAAAAATGCTGTTAGTTACACATTTTACTCTGAATACGTAGGAGTCAGCTGCAGTGCTAACTTAGGGGAAATAATGGTATGTAAGAGGATTATCGTATTATCTCTTACATACACAGAGGTGTGTGTGTATATATTAGTTTTCTTATGGACTTTGGAGCAGACTTGTACTTGCTGGGTGTAAACTGCAACTCCTTTGTGACTGTGTGGACTCCTTCAGAATGGCTGGACGTTTTCCACATCAGTGCTGCTATGACTTGAAAACAGTAGCATTGACAGTTGTAAGAAATGTAGGTTTAATTTGCATTCAGTGACTTTTTACAAGCTCTAGGAAGTGAGAGGAGTGATTCACGGGAATCACGATTCACGAGGAATGTTTCCAAAACTTTCAAAAGGCGTTGATACCATCAGCAGAGCTTTGACTCAGAGCCACATGTATTTACACTATTCGCGCTTAACATCCCCAAAACACATGCAGCCATTTGCACATGCATGTCATAGTTGCTGAACCTCTCTGCTAAGCTTTTTCCACTCCCTGCTTGGGACACCATGGACTTGATTCAATATACCATAATACCGTAAAACCTTGAACCACCTTGAGGTTTCCATTTTGTCCTCCCTTCCTTATAGGGCTGATTCCCATGCATGGAAACTTTAGTTCCAGTGGTGGTATACAGCCGATGGCTTAATGAACAGATTATGCCTTTTTGAGGCCTCCTGACTTGAGAGTTATAGCCATACACTAAGACTGTGAAGAATTGAGTTGGACTCATGTTTGATACCAGGGCTTGAAATCGTTTTAACAGTAATGAAAAATTCGAGTCGCATAGCAGAGTGGAGCACTGAGAAGGGTAAGCAGAGCAGCAAAGCGAAAGGAGGCAAAGGATCAGAAACCTTGATGATGTCTTAGAGCAAGTTTTCATTACTCCATTCAGTCACAAGCCTCCAGCTACTATGGTTTCCTTCATTGCAACCTATTCAGACAATAACTGTTGTAGAGGCCTCCTCTAACTCGCACTTTTCCCATCATCTCCTAGAGGCTGGCTGCACAGTAGGAGGAATTATAGTCTTTGTACTGTTTGATGCAGGGCTCCAACACTGTCTTTTAAGCTCAATTTTTCTAAGTTACAACTAAAGAGAAGCACAGCATGCAGTATTCATTATCACCTGTACTGCAGTGTTAATGGAAGTGGAGTCTGAGGGATCGCTATTTGTCTTTCCTGCATAGAGAGCAAAGGCTGTGACCATTACTTCCCTGGATGTCTGCCTGTTCCGTTGCCAAGCAGAGGCCATACAAAAGTTCAAAGGATGTTGAGTGACTTGCTGTTAAATGGATAGCAGACAAGAATAATTTAATCTCTTCAGTACTTACTTTCCTTCTCAAAAATACTTTGTGTGTTTCACCTGGGCCAAGCATTCCTAAATGGGTGTGTAGCCTCTGGATTATCCACCATCTGATAATATTCTGTCATACCGTAGCCCACTCTGACTACATTTTTTTTTGCCTACTTTGTTTGGGCACTGCCCTATTCCAGTCCATTGTATGTTATCCCTACAGAACGTGTGGGAGGACCCTGAACTTCCACTGCTTTCATTGGAAATTAAATGGTGGAACAGGGAAGCAAATTATTTTTTTATAATAAATAAAAAAGGCTTCAATTTTTTGGTAGTGTTTGTGAATGGTTAAAGTTATAGCCAGGTCAATTCTTAACAGGAAAACTAGTAATTTAGGTTGAATTGCAAGCATTTCTTGCTGATTGATGTGAGATGAACCAGTGTTCCTTGTCAGTGATTTAAAATTCAATTCCTGCCCTCAATGTATCTGTTGCTCACCCAGCAGTGGGTCTACCTAAACTATGGATTATCGGTCTCCTGAAAGCAAAGAGTCCTTTGGTAAGCATCGACAGCACAACTCACACGTGATGCAGAACTGATTTTAAAGATGCAGTTCACCATCCCTCTTCCTTCTTACTACCTTTGTCTGCCAAAGAAAGCTGTGTCCTGAGAATGTAGTTAGAGGGTAATAACTTAAAAAAAAGAACAACAAACAAAACCCAACCAAAAAAAAAAAAAAAAAAAAAAAAAAACAAAAACCAAAAAAACCCCAAAAAAACCACCAAACCAAACAACCCAACCAAAAAAAAACAGAAGCAGGAAGTTTGAGCCATGGCAGTTGGAGTTTTTACAATCCACTTCTGATGACAATGTCAGTGGTAGGAAATGTTGTTACAGGTTTTCCCAGCACAGGCCGTGTTGATGTCTGCAGAGTCTGAGTGTTTGGCATGTCGGGCCTGCTGCATTTCTATGCAAGAGTCTGCTGGGTGGCAGGAGGTGACCATAATTAGCATACTTGTGCTCTTTATACTTGAGGAACTTCCTGATTTCTTGTATTGTGCATAAAGAGTTCTGTTTTCTGAAGCCTTTTCTTGTTGAAACACTGCTCTGTAATGGATTTTTTTCAGCCATTGTTACAAAAACTATGCAGCAAAGGCATCCAGTTCTCAGCATGGCATCAGTGATTTCAGTAATGATGACTGCTGACACTGGGTTTCCCCTAGATGAAAGTGCTTGAAGAAAATTGTGGATCAGTATTGTAAATTTAGGATAAACTGTATCAAATTTCCTCTGAGCTGGAGCAAGATCAGTAGTGCTGCATAGGGATATCCAAAGTGTCCAGGCAACTGTTAGACTCAGGAAGGCCTGATGTTTCATGGGGAACTGCTGGAACCACTGGTTATCATCCATCAACACAACTAGAGGTGTGTTTCCCCCCTTGCTCTGTTAGAACTGGCATCTGGAGTTTGTTCAGCTGGAGCTGTTTCTCATCATTTCTCTGTATCTACTTTCCTTTATCCAGTTCCACATTGTTGACTGGAACAAAAAAAGTCTTCAGATGTTTCTTTGTGATCTCAATTAGCAAAACTTGCTGGGGTCAGAACTGCTTTTGAGATAATTGAAATGCTTATTAGCCACAAGTTTCAGGTCCCAGTGGGCTGAGTGTGCATGCCTCGGGTGATCACCAAAGCAGAAAAAAAGATGATGTGTGTAATAATTTACATACTCAGTGTTTAACTTAATTTTTTCAGCCCTGTGTGGGTTTATCCACAGTTAAAAAACCAAAAGGCTTCCCATTCCAGATTTGTATATTTGCCATGAAAATCATGTAGACAAAATACTAACATCTCAATAAAAGTTTTTAAAGTTGTTTACCAAAAGAGTGCTCATAGTTTTATTCATGTAAGCAAAGAAAATGTGTAATTCCTTTTATTTTCCACTAATTTTCCTGGAACTAAGTTTTTCTTAGTTTTCTGACATCTGCAAAAATAGATATGTCGTAGTTTGTTTGTGACAGAATCAGTGAAAAAACTCTTTCAAAGACTTTTGTTTGGGCTTAATCACAAAACCAAGACTGTTGCCAACCAAATCACCCCACCTTGGAGAAGAAAAATTTGACCACAAATAATGCTTACCTTCTCTTTCCTGCAAATAATACTGAGAACAGCTGTGCTACAGGATATGTATGAATGGTTATAAAAACTGTTATGGAAGTGTTGTATTACCCAAGTAAATGTATTAAAAACAAAGCACAACAATTATTTTTAAAGAATTCCACATAGTGCCTGCAAGTTCCAAGAGAAAGCACTGCTGTCATATAACTGTGCACTTATGACTGGTTTATATTTGGGTCTGTGGTATGAGATTAATGGTTCTAACAATAGGCCTAGACTTTAAATGTTAATCTGCTTTTTCAATTCTGTTTTTCCCTGTTGGTGTCACTCTACAGCAGAATTACAAATACCATTTTTTCTGAATGTTTTCTTTTTTCCTAAATGTCTTTTTTCAGAGACAAAAGTCTTTGTCAGAAAATAGAAAAAGAGAGCTCCTGGAAAGGACTATTGTGGAGCTTGTTGAGTTTATTTCTCCTAAAACACCTAAACCCGGAGAATATGGTGGAAGAACATCAGGCTCAATGGCTTGGCGAGTAGCCAGAGGTGAAATTGGTCCAGAGGTATTTAACTTTTGCGCTGATGACCATCTTAGAGGTAGCTAACTAAGACTTTGTCATTATGGGCTGTAAAGGAATGACACTTCATGGTAAGGAGCCAGATTCAGCTCAAACAAGTGAATCTTGCGAAAACATTTGCTGTAAGTTTGATGTGAATTCATTAGAGGTCCACAAGTATTTTTTGATTACTTTTGTCCACAAGTCCATTGATTCTATGTTTTGGACTCCTTTATATAAAGTGTGTTTTGTTCTTAAAAGTTTAAAATACTTTTTTTGTTGTTGTAATTACTTCATTTGATGGAACTAGAAAGTTTAAGTCAGTTGAAAACACGTGGGAAAACTGTAAAAAATGAGGTTTTTTGTATTATTAGTTGCTTCCAGGATTTAACCAATAGTAGGTTTTGACCAACTATTTTTGTTAATCAATATAGGAGCAATTAGAATTGTGTAAATTAAACACTTTCTTAAATAATGAGCTTGATTGATTTTCACATCAATATTGTTTTACTGTTTCCAAAAGCAAGGCTTGATTTTTATTTATTTTATGCTGAGATACAGTTTCCCAGAACCATAATGGTATTTAGCTTGAGTCAGGATGCAAAGGTGTGACCTCAATTTTGTAGCAGTCCCATCATGTGAAATGTCTGACTATCCTAAATAGAGACAGTTAAGTGAAATTAATGAGTTTCTTAGGATTGCCTAAGTTTGAGGAACTAACAGTTTTTTGTAGTTCTCTGTAGTTTGGAAGACTTAATTTCTGCTTTGCTGAAATCATAAGAACAACGACTTTTTTTAAAAAAAGGAGTACCATGAAGTTACAAAGTTTGTACTTTAAGTTTTTTGAAGTTGATTTGTAAACTGGCATACACAAGCACCTGTATTTGGTAGTCGCAGAATATTTGCTATTCAAAATAACCATTTACTTATTCGTTGTATAAGCAATGTACTCAACATATAAATTTTCTCTTCTGAAACTAATTTCTTACTTAAATGATCTTATTTCATGTTAGTTTGTTTAAAAATTACTTCTAAAAGTATTTGTATGAATATTTAAAAAATAAAGGTACTGTTCCCCTCTGGAAAAGGTGCAGGTGTACTGTAGGAAACTTCTGTAGGTGTACTGGTTTAAAACTTCTTTTCTGCAGAAATGGTTTTGTCCATGACCTCTCTTAAGAAGGACATTTTTTTTTTCCCTCGGCAGCAAAACTGAATTGCAAAACTATGATATACTGTTTAAAAGTAGCATAGTCTTGGGGGAATTTAGGCATTGGGGAATGAAGGTGCTTGTATTTTTTGGCTTTTTCAGAAAAGAAAAGAAGTAGTTTTTATTCCCTCTGAAAAGGAGAAGACATCTAAGCTGTTCCATCTCGTCTACAATGTAATAGATGATAGTTATACACGGATTTCCAATAACAGTGAAAAAATAAGTGGCTGGGAAGCAGGTGTTTGGAAAGCAGAATCTATTTGGAGAAAGGTTGAAACAGATTGGAAAATGGTAAGAATAGCAATTGTTAAAAGCCTGTAATGTACAGTAAAAGTATGATAACTCCAGTAAAACAGAAAACCGTCACCAGTGTTTGGAATCAAAACCTCTCTTGGTGCCCATAGAATTTAGCTGATGTTAGTAAATGCTGTTGTTAAGGTTCAGTAAGATTGCCAGATGATATAAGAAATTGGAAATAAATTTAACTTGTCTTTCAGAAAGGATGATCCAATCCTCTGCAGGTAGGTAAAACCCTTGCCAGAGCACCAAATTTTAAAAAGTGGCTTCCTTCTTAGGCTTTTGGGAAAATGCTGTTTTATTGAAAAGTAATATGTCTATCAAAATAAAAAAAAGTATTTGTTGGTTTTGAGAATAGCTTTATAGTGTATCATATCTCTGATACACAGCCAAAGGAAGAAATTGTCATCCCAAATAATACAATTCCATTTGCAAGAAAAAAAAAACCTGTCAGTTATCCAGAATATTGTATACCCTGCCCAGAGTCCTTCCCAAGTGTCAGGACTGAGCCGCACAAGAGCAACATGCTCTAAATCGAAGAAGAGAACTGGTATTTGTGAAGTGGGAAGGGGTCATGTACTAGCAAACAACTTTTCCCACCACAGCAACCACCTGTGGAACTGAAATTCTTGTCAGGGACTAGAGCATGTTACTGCTTTTTTCCTCTTGCCATTTTACTAGTCTGAAGGGTCTCTGTCCAAACATTCTTCTAGCTCCCCAATGGTGAAAATGGAGCTGAGTATGTTAACTGCCTTTTGAGATTTTCTCTGCTGGATCTGTACATAACTGACTTGCAAAATGCAATGGGGGAATAACAAAAGAGAAAGAATAAGGAGAGAAAGGGGATAATAGTATAAAAGATGTCACAACAGGGTACACTAATTGTAAAAGAGAAGTAAAAACTCAGAGTAAGGGACAGATGTTCTCTGCTTCGCTAGGATCTGCTAAAAATCTGATAGTACGTTGTGTTTTCAATTCTGCAATGATCAGTTATCCTCACTTTTGCTAGAAACATGCTGTCCCTGCACTGAAACTAAACTACAGTTCTGCCCAGCTCCTCTAATCAGATAAGACAGGGTGGGGCTAATCTATAAGGCCAGGCAAAAAGACTTTACCCTAGTATTCAGTAGCACCTCAAAAGGATGAGATGATGGCATTGAGACATTAGGAGCTATGGTTCCAGGCCTCTCTCAGGCTACTGGGTAAGGCATGTTAGATTTGCAGGAATTGCATCCTGCAGAAAGTGTGTAAGAATCTAAGAATTAAAAATTAATTTTCTTTGAGGGTTGTCTATTTTGGGAGACAGTAGCAGAGGGAAAGGTTGGTTGGGGTTTGCCTGTTCTTTCTGTAACTCCTCTAGTACCTCTGCAAGATGCAGCTTCGGAGTTTCAATCAGCAGCTGTCTAAGAACTTAAAAGCCAAAGGAACCTTTACAGAAATATTTGGCTAATATTTATTATGTAATGAGTGGAAAGGCATTTAAATCTAAAAGCCACAGAAAATGTATCTTACTTGTATCTGTAAGTATTAGACCAGGAGTAACAGAAAATAACCACTTGAGTTTATAGCAAACAATGCAAACAGGTACAAACCACAGATTCAGTCAGATTACCCGGACATAACCTGGTATCCTGGACTCAAACAGGCAGACCACAGTAGGTGATGATAATAGTGTAAGAACTTGTAGATCTGAAATCCATGGATTTGTGTTTTCCAGAAGAATTGCTGCAGTGGAAGAGAATTTGAATGGTTTGGTCGGTTGGTTGGATTTTTTTCCTTTAAATTCAGATATTTTTCAAATAATACTGGAAACAAAGCAACCAAGTTTGAAATTTAGAGGAAAGTCAAAAATACACAAAAGGAAACTTTAAATTCTTTTTTTCTGATTAAATGCTTGATTATTTTAATGAAAGATGAAACAAGACTAATATTTGAGGCTTTCTAGCATTCAAAACTATGTTCAGTGCATTTCAACTAAGTAGTATTTAATGGGGTGTTTTGGTTTCCTTACTCAAATACAGCAGTTCAGTAGGATCTGATCAAGGGAAAGCTCTTGCTAGAACCAGCTGAGATGCTTAAAAGAATGTGCGGAGGTCAGTGCCTTCATGAACATTAAGATTACGTTCGCATGAAAACAGCTTTGAATCATTACATTTTCATAGGTGATCTTCAGTGTAACACATCACACCTTTGGGGATTTTGAGCTTTCTTCAACATGAAAATAGTAACATTAAAATTCTGATTTATAGTCTGTCAATGACATTTCTGTATTAGGGTGGGATCTTTAGTAAAACAAACTACTGTGTTTTATTGTCATTTTATTCTGGGTTGTTCTTTCAAGATCAAGAAATAAAGAGCTGACTAAGTCTGCTCAGTATGACATTAATCAGAAGCCTGGACATGACAGAATTTTTACTAATTTAGGATTCCAAAAGGATCACGGTAGTTTGGACTCTTTAATCTGTAGTGTCTGTTATTTAGGTTTGCTGATAATAGATGTTGGACTTGAAAGAGCTGTCAGGTACTTGTTACCAAATTCTTATGAGGGTTCATAGTAACTTTAATGAATGTTAATATGTGAGCATGACTGTTCAGCCAAGCTCAGAACAGCATTGGGACTAAATTGAATTATACAAAGTTGTAACAGTTCAAATAATGTTAATACGGGATTTATAAATGGCTGGCACGTATGATTTGCTTTAACCAAGGCACAGCAAGTCCTAGGAGAAGCAGTGTGCAGCCATAGCTGAAGAATCTACTGATTGTACAGTTCTTTTCATCAGCAATACTGAACAGCTGAAGTGTTCTGTGCATTAAAAAAGACCCCAAATTCTTCTTCTTTAAAAAATAATTATCTTAGGTGTTTTTGTCGCTTGAACATTACTATGGATGTTGAAACAGTTTCGTGTTCCCTAGTGAGGGCCTGTGAACATGCACAATTATCTAACTGTGGAATATACTTAGGGAGGAAGAAAGAGGGTTTTTATATAAAATTGTACTTCGTACAGTTTTAAGGGTTCAGGGGCTTGACAAGGAATGAAAGCGTGTTGTCTTAATATTTTTATGTCCTTGTTACAAGGATTAATTCGATGTGTGCGTTGGTCATCTCGGTTTTTGATGTGCTGGTTGTGTCTTCTTTCCACATAGGTTTATTTAGCCCGAAAAGAAGGGTCATCCTCTGCTTCCATCAGCTGGAAGTTTGAGTGCAAGTCAGTCGGTCTAAAAATAGATAACGTTTCAATTAGGACAAGCAGTCAAACGTTTCAGACTGGAAGAATACAGTGGAGACTTTGCTCTCCAACAGCAGAAATTGCTCTGCTAGGAGGTGAGTGTGGACTTTAAATAATGGATTATATCATGCAGCAGAGGTGTAACTGGAAATAAATAGTTTATATGGAGAGAGTACTGTGCAAACACTAAAAACAAAGTACGAATATTCTTTACTTTTCCAACAGCGTTTCATAGCAAGATCAAGAAAATTGTGTGCATTTAATTAAAGCCGATACAAAACTCAGATTTATTAATATACACAGCCCTACCTGCAACAGAGCAGGGCAAGCAAGAGCACAGAGTGAATACAAGGTACTTGTGTTTTACTAGGAAGGATAGGTGCTTCTATCTGCTGGCAAAGGAATCTGAGTAGTTGCAACAGAGGTCCTTAAACGTCCACTACAGCTTAGCCTTTTTAACGTGCATTATATATTATATACTGTCTGGAGCTGTGGCTTACTGAATTATTTGTTTTCCTCCAACAGATAAAAATCTTTGCTCCTATTCAGATTTTTCTGGAGCAACGGAAGTTGTGCTGGAAGCAGTTCTAAATGGAGGGGGTGGTGAAGCTGCATGGCAACACACACAGCTGTTTAGAGAGAGCTTAACAGGATGTGGAGAAAATTGCTTGGAGATAATTATAAAACTCAGTGACCTCTAAGAATCTGAACTGCAGAAATGTACCTTGGATTCCTTGAAGACATTATACCATGGATACAACATGAAGATTTGGTTGGCAATTCCTCTTCATCCTGCTGGCAGCTTATTTCCTGTTTCACTGCTTCCATTAAACCAACTTGAAACTGCACGTGTATTGAATAGGTAAACATCACAACGTAAACCTCTTTGCTATGAAAACAGACACCAAAATTAAGAGATTGAACCATAAAGTACCCTTTTCTTAAACTTTACAATGAAAAGGGAACAACTTTTAGGAAGCAAAACGTGATCATAGAAGCACAAAGCGATTGTAATTGATTTTAATTTGGAATTTTGGGGTTGGCTTGCTGGTTTTTTGGAGTTTTTATAATCTACTAGGAAAACCAGTTTGAATTCTGTTTTCCAGTTACAACAGATGCTTATGATGATTTTAAAATATTTTAAACAATATTAGAAGATTTAGACATTTTTTTTAAATTTGATTTTGTGTAGTATCCAGAAGTGCTGAAATTAAGTTAATTTTAAGATTGCTTCAAAATTTCCTTGTTAGATGTCTAGGTATTAAACCTGTGTTTAATACCTAGAACTGTTTGGAAGCATGATGGTTGCTGGGAAAAAAACCTCATTTTGAAAGAAGTGTTCATTAAGTACCTAAAATTGTCATGGCCTGTGGTATGAAATTGAGGCTTAAAACTGAGTAAGAACATCATATTTTTTTCTATGAAAAAATAGGTTATTCATTATAAATACTTTTTAATTATATTAATTCAGATTTGCTTAATAAATATTTTAAAAGGTAGGCATGTAGGTTGAAATCCTTCTGAGCTATTGTCTTGACTTGCTTGTAGTACTATTCCCAAATTTGATGTAAAAGTATATACATTTTTTTCTGTTCATTAATGCAGTGTTTAAATTTGTTTTCAGACAATATAATAAAAAACACTATCCAGGAGATGTCAGATGTTGCAGTGCTATGAATAAAGCATGGAGTGAATGTTCAGATTAGGTAGTCTTTTTCAGAATGTGAGGAAGGCTATGCCTGGATTGTACAAGAGATTTTCTATTATAGAACTAAAATGCGAAGTTCAAACTATGGTTTTATTTTAAAATAAGTGAGAATTAAGGATGATGTTCTCAAGATCAGTGTTTTTAAAGTTTTTCTTCCTTTTTCTGACCTTTCCAACCTCTGTATTGATTTGAAGTGTTTGTCAGAAATAATTTATGTTGAAATAAATGTTTGCTGACCTTTCAACAAATCTAAGCAAATACAAAACTACTCAGATTTTATTAGAAAAATGCATATGCACAGTGAACACAGGCATCTTAAAAAATAGTAGGTTATGGCAGCTCAGGAGTGACAGAACAATGTGTGATGGATTATATACTTTACTTCAGAATGTAAATGGACGGTTTATGAGGGGGATTAGAAGAGTCTCCCCCCCGCCCCATAATACAGAACAGCACAGTGACAGGGTACTGTATGGAAAGGTGTTTATCAGTGCTTGACTAATGCAAAGCAAATTTGCCAGTCTCCATTTAAAACTACTTATGTATTTGGTTTCAGCTAGATGCTTTTTCTGAGATTTTGAGTGGGAACCCAACAGAAAAGTATTTTAGGCTAGTATGTATACTACTTTGGAAGGAAAAAGAAGACAACTCAGGTGTCACCAATCAACAAAAATGTTTCCACTTAATATTTTGATAGCTGAAAAAGTTACTGCTTTAAGACAGAGATTGGTTTTGCAGTGTATTATTTAGAGGACCTTGAAGAATTGCGGAATTCCTTAACTGCATCTGATAATTTGAAATCAGAAGGCAAAATAAATTTAAAAGTATACTTGTAAGATAAAGTAATCTTCTCATAATTTTGGTCAGAATCTCTGGGGGAAGAGTAACAGCTGCAGATAACTTAAAACTGTAAAGTAATTGAAGTCCATTTCTAAAATGTTGGAATTAATTAAAAAGATGGAAGAATGCCTTGCCAGTCTAATTAATCAAGAAGTACTTCTGTATTTATAAGATCACATGCAATGACTAGAAGTGCTTATTTTAGGAAAGAATTAATAAAACACTCAGGCTGAATAGAGCTAATATGAAAAATTTAAATGGAACTCCTTCAGTTGTCTTTTGGAGTACTCTATACAGTGAACACTTTGAATCTCTGCATGCCTAAGCTCTTTTAAAGGCACTAATTTTCTCTGTTGATCTCCATTTCAGCCCAGCTGTTAATACACTTTTTTTTTTTTTTTTTTTTTTTTTTTTTTTTTAAATCAGAGGTAATTCCTCATCCACAGTTGTTTAATGTTAACTTACAGTATCCTGAATTCACAGTATTATATGGTGGAAAGATCTGTTCTGCAATCTGCTCTAAAAGTATGGCTTTTAAGTTGTGCTGGCAATGGTACAATACTAGATGAGCGGTAGATGTTGATCAGGGCACATTTAGTTAGAAGTCAGTGCTTACACAACTTTTTAGAAGTTTGTGGAGGTGGAGATTAAATGGGGAACTTAAAAATATTGTTGCCTAGAAATGTATGGCCTAATATGGGTAAAATGAGCAATGTTTTCTAGAATCCAGCATAGTCTGGTACATTTTAAAGAACGACTGGCTGTCCACTGTGCCTTGTGTGGGTGCCTTCCAAGGTTGCACTGAGGTGTAACAGTGAAATCTTTTCCATTAAATTTTACATAAATACTATACTACCCAGTTAATGCTTGCAAACTAGTTTTGGGGTGCATTGCTTCCAACAGAACTATGTGGGAGCCTGTGCACGGAATTCCTCCTTTCAAACAAGTGTTTATTGTACTGTTGTCTGTGTAGCGTTGATCATCCAGCTGTTGATTTCTTCATATCCTGTTTTGATGCTCAATGCTTAGCAATTTCCTACACCCCAGGAAGTTGCTGGAAGGATGTATCCTTAAAATATATGAAGGAAACCCCTAGGCAGTGTAGAAGGAAAGCACAGGTACAAAGCCCAGGTATGCAGGAATCAAGCCGGCTTCGGTGTAAGTTATGTACTTGCATTTAGTGCAAATTACCTTGTCCGATGCTGTATGAAAATCTTGTCTCCGTAACTCATCTGTTGTCCTGGGAAGATTTTTCACATATAGTGGCTTGGATGTAAGATATAATCCCTATTATGTGTAACATCAGGAAATGTAGAACACTAAAAATAAAGCGTGTTTGTCTCCATAGTGCGGTGGAATGAAAACAGATGGTAGGCAGCACATATGGCTGCCAGAAGCTGAGAACACCCATTTGCAGAGTTCTTGCAGCTCAAAACAAAACAAGCCAAAACAAAGGAACTCCAAGAGGGGCAGAGATTGTTCCAGGCAGATATAAGGATATCTGTCCTCTTCTCGATGCCCACACTTCTCATTTCTTTACCTTTGGTTCCTCAAGTTAGAAATGGAAGTATACTAGTAGTTAAGAATTTAATGGACCTTCTTAGTATTTGTTAAAACGTGGCATTTCTTAAGTATAGGCATTATTTAAAATAAATCTCTAATTTTCATTGTAGGTTCAAACCTCTGGGTTTGGACAAAATTTAAAGTTTTGCCAGTGTTGTCCAAGCAATTCTACAACATAATAAATGTATCAATACTGAAGGGACTTCTGTATCTCAGCTTCATATCATATGGATGGAGAAGGAAATTGCAGACAGGTGCCTTCGCTAAACACAGTTGCTGGAATAGACTTAGGTCCTTTCTATACTTTGAATATTTTTGGGGAATTTATTCAACATTATTGGCAGTAGTTCAGCTTACCTGGTGCTGGTTCTGAAGGTTCTTTCACGAGGTACTATTGTTACAAGCAATGCTTTGTGCCTTGTACCTCATGGCCTCTCTGAACAGTAATCAGCGATGTAATGCGTATTATGTGTACCTGTATCATCGCCGGTCATATAGTTGTAAACATAAGCAGAAGGGAAGAGTAATAGCACTAATACTTGGGACAATTTTGGTTTCTTATGCTAGTCTTGGATATTTAATCCAAGCAGAAGGACAGCAGAGTAAAAAAAAAAAGTGTTTAGTAGATAGAAACAATTCCTTCTTTAGTAAAAGTTACTTATTTCAGGAGCAGAATTTTGAGACTTCACATCCTATATTATGGCACTTAGGAATGACCAAGTAACAAGCCATGGTCAAATATATGTATTTTAGGTGTACAGGTATTATGAAATGTATGAGGGCTTAAATGTGACTGTGAATACGGGAACAGTGATTTTCTGTGTTGTTCTTTTTTTGTTCTTATTCTTGGGCTTGGGGGCTTTTTTTATAGTAAGCTTTGTAATTAGGCTTTAGCTTTGTTTATGATTACCCTCCTTCAGTTTCTGCAGCTTTATTTTTTTCTCATCTAACTTAAAATACGTTTTAATTTGCTTTAATTTATGTACATGATTGCAGCTGTATGGTAAATACACTATGACAAAAAAAAGTTGGTTTCTTTATTTGATAAAAGGAGATAAAAGGGTTAGATTAAAAATATTCAAACTCAGCAGAAAAGCGATAGTAATTAAAATCGATGATACCCAGAAAGCATCAAAATTACCAAGACTTAATAAAATTTCATGGTGAAAGAAAATGTAGTGGACTACATAAACTGATGCTGGCAAAAGTAGCTTCCAATGCCTGACCCTGTTTTTGAAACATTTTACTCTATGTTCATTTATATTTAAGTCCCTGAAAGTTTTCAGTAGAAGAAAATTGCTGAGACTAGTGAACAGTTTTTTGGGTTTTGTTAAATCAGTCTTAAGATTTAAAGAGTATCTGGGTTTAAGTATTTTTTATTTTTACTAGTTTAAGCTATAGAAATAATTTTTAAATTAAGAACAGGGTCCTAAAGCTTGTTATAGATAATTTCTTCCTTCGTTCCAGTGAATAATCTGGATCTTTATTTTTGGAAAAGTATGTTTAGTGACCTATTGTATCCCAGAGCTTTAGGTCCACATTACCTGTAAGGATGTGAGATTTCAGTGTGGGATTGAGCACTTGCTTAGACTTGAAGGACTGAGTCTCCTGTTAGAGGTCTTATAAACTGGGGGAAAAGATGATTTCACTATGCATTTTGACTGTGATGTTTCAGTGTATGTTCTGTTAACTTAATCCTTTTATTCCATAAAGCTATGTGTTATTTCATGTCCTTGGAACTTCAGTAATATAGTGTATTATCCTTGAAGTCCCAGGGGAACATATTTTCCCCACTGAAAATCATCAACTAGCGGCTTATCTCTGTCACAGTCAAGAGGAAATGCTGGACTTACTTTAGATAAGTAGTTCGGATAACAATATGCAGACTCCCTTGTGAAACAGTCATAAGGAAACCGGCTGACGTAAGAGAATGAAGACATCCAAGAGCACTGTTTAAGCAAACTTGTGCTAAAGTAGGTGGAACAGTTGGTCACAGCCTCTTAGAGCAAATGGAAACAGCAGCAAAGCACAGAATGGAAGGAGAGAGCCTCGCTTCTCGCCTCTGCATTATTACCGCTGTGATGAGAAGGATGGAAGGTAATGGAATGTGTGTGTGTCTGTGGTTGTGTTATAGCAGAAGTCAAAATAACGTAGTTAAGCTGCAGCAGCTTTTACTTCTAGCCAAAGTGCCAGGGAAATGTATGGTATATTAAAAAGCAAAGTTCACTACTGGCAAAAAAGATGTAAAACTTTATTGGCTGAAAGGGAAGTGCCTGGTTTTGGACTGCATTAAAAACTGTGAAGCTGTTCTGGTTTGGTTTAGTATGAAGCATGCCCAAAACTGGTTTTGATTTGTGTTTTCTTTTGTTAGGTTGTGTAGGTTGGAGTTTCTGCCCGAGTATGCTCACTGATTTCCATGATGTTGGCAATAATGATTTAAAAGAGAATAGTCCCTCCTCCTTCAAGAACAAAAGATTCAAAATAAAAAATAAAAACACCACCAGTAAGGATGTCGGAGCACAAACAGGAAGTGTTAGAGGCTGGAGTTTATTTTAACACTAGAGGATGGAAAAAAGATCAACACTGATTAATGAATGTCAAATTTGCATCATTTGGGGGTTGTTTAGAAAAGCTAATTGTTTCATTTTTTTTAAACCAAGTATTTTTTGAAAGGTATTTGTATCATCATGGAGCCTTTCAAAAGGAAACACCACCTTAGAAAGTTCTTGCTCAGGTGTCAGTACTATACATGATCTGCCTTTATAAGTTGTCTCAGCCCCTCGACAACGTTATTGATTTTATCAGTTCTTCCTCTACACTTCAGAGTCTGTCTTTGATAATGATATTTTTAAAATATAAATAATTTGATTTTTCTTGAGTAAGGGTGAAACCCCAGAGTTCATATTCAGTGCAACAAACATTGCAATTTTTCTTGACTATGCACTGTAAGTATATATTCTGCAACTTCATTTTATAGTTTTGTTTCACATTTTAAGGCTTGCCAGTAATTCATGTTTGTACACCAGCTTATTGATGAAAAAAAAGTAATGAATGACATAGAGATAGGAAGAAATGGGCATTCAACCAGACAAAACATATTAATAACTTTCTGAAGACACGGGGAGACTTACTTGCATTTCTGGCCCACAGAAACAATCTGTGACAGGAAACAGACTCAGAAACACTTGCCAGAATACATCTACCTTTTCTACTTCTGATTTCACTTTTTTCACATACAGGGCTGGTTACCAATCATGTGAGGAAATTCAACCTTTTGTAAATACTCAGTGAAAAATACAAAGTTCGTCAGTGAATAGAGCATGGAGGCAACATGTAGGCTAGTGGAAGAGTGGCTGAAAGATTTTGGATGTGGAAAAAAAAGGAAATAATATAATTCATTACTAAAGAGCATGAGATTTACTGGCATGTGATAGCCAATTCAGTGGAAATCAACTAGAATCTATTCTACTCCAAGGGTTGAATGTTAAATCCATAGCTGGGGAATATTTTATCGAAAATGTTGTATGGAAGGGGCATTCCAGTCATGTAGTGTTACTTGTGGTTGGAGCAGGAGTAACCATGAGCAGAACTGGTCAGTGGATTTTGTGTTTAACACACATTAGAATGAGAAAACCAGGACCATTACATATTAGCATTATCTAATTAGTAGTGAGATGGAGGGATTCTACAGTGAAGCATAAGCAGATGCTTTGTTCATCTTTTGGAAGATTCCTTTGTTTAAAGTGTGATATCAGTTGTCTCCTGGGGTAACCCTCACTGTTGTCTTCACTCTTAAGAGCCCTTCCAAGTTTCCCTTTTTCTAAACTAGTGGTTTTTATCCTTTGAAGCAATGTCTGCAGTGGCGATCAAGGCAACTTTCCAGTGACTCCTAGGTAAGATCTGGGGGCTTCTGTGCCATCCCTGGATTCTGTCCTTTTCCCTGGTGTGTCACAGGCTGGTACCCCAACCCTATACAGCCTCCATGTATTCCCTAGTTTATAACAGCTGCTGTTCGCTCTCTGGTGGGCAGTGGGAGAAGCAAGCTGTGAGGATGATAGTAGCGTGGTCTGGTGAGGGAGTTCCTTGAATGGGGTCCTCTGAATCTACCACAGTCTTCATTGTTGGGAGATTTTGTTCACTTCTTTTACAATTTTAGTTTCTACCTGCTTTTTGTGTTGTGTCATTGTGTCGTGTGTCCCCCAACTCCCCATGGCATATTCATAGGACAACTGAATCCTCAGCCCCCATCATTCCAGTGATGTGTCCCTCACTGGTATCCTCCTATGTTCCCAGTATCATTCCTGTTTCCAGCAAGTCCGCTGGCCACCAAGAGTAGCCTGCTGCAGGCCTGGTAACATAGGCCTTTCCTCACATCATTTTGAGACCCACTGTCATCCAGGAGCCTGAGAGGGGACAGAGGTGGTGTAGGGCCCGCAAAGCAGGGGAAAGTGAAGCAGCAGCCATTTTAAGAGAAGGGTTTTAGAACCAACATTAGAACCTAGTGGTTTTGTATGTTTATGCACATAGTTCAGAAGGGTAATGAGGCTCCTGGCCAAATAAGCAGATTTTACTTCTTGGGAAATTTTTTCTCCAGACCTCATAGAAACATTACAGAAGGACAACTTCAGGAATTGCCATGGAAATTCAAAGAACTGAATGAATGACTATACATTAAGTTTGCATGCTATGCTACAGGTATCTGTTGTAAGGCTAGGATGCTGTGATATTTTCAGTTTAACTCCAGAGAATAACCCAAACAAATGCTGAATTGAGAACAATATTTTTATTTCATGTCTTTTTGAAAGATTAGCTATTGCTTTTTATAAATATGCAGAGACCTGTAGGAGTAGAAATGCAAAGCATGGCATTCACCCCATTAACATGCTAATTCATTTAGAGGGAATTGAAAATGTAGTTTCACCTATTTTATTTGCATGTTTCTGCTAGTCTGTTACAGAACCTGTTGAGTCACCATGCCTGTGGCATAGTTAACAGCCATGGAGGGAGCACCGGCCTTACGGATCGTGGGATGTCCCAACATGTACAGTATGGGAGTAGCATAGGTCAAGGGTGGGATGTCAGGCACTGCAATCTTCCTGTTTGTAAAACACAGATATGTGATCATAAATTAGCAGGGCAGATTTAAGCATTAAATGGGAGCTGGAGGGAGGCGTGGGAGTGCTGTGTTCCGCATGTACGCTCCGCTGGGAGTATGTCTGTTGTACTGGGCAGCTTGGGAGTGCTGTGTGCTGTGCCTGGCTAAGGAGCTGTTTGGTTTTGTGGCTAAAAGCAGTCGTGCTGGTTTGGTGAAGCAACTCAGAGCTGAAGCATTTGCCGTGGGTTATGTTTGAGTGCTGCAGCTTGTGCTACGTTCCCATGGGTTGGTAAATGTGCCTGCCTATATGGCCTGTGACTGTGCTCTGTCTTCACTGTAATCAGAGAGCTGGTGTGGTTCTGGCTTTGCTATGCTTCAACAACAACTATCAGGAAAGAAAACATTGTTTACTCTGAATTCTCTTCAATTCTGCACAGCAGCTCAAAATTAGTACCTTTAATTATTTGGGAGAATGGATTGTTTGATTAGAAAGCTGAGGAAAGCTTTATGATTTGAATATTAAATGTTGCAAAGAACCATATGTGTGCAATTGATCTCTTAAACTTTAGGTCTTCTGTGACTTCAAGTAATTTCATTGTGTTTTCAGCCTTTATGCCAGTGTGCTCCTTCATCATCGTTATTCATGTCCCAGAGAACTGAGCACAACATATTTTGGAAGAAGTGATAGAAAATAATGAGCAACTGAAAAAAAAACAGGTTAGCAGACCAGCGGAATTCTCATGCATGAGAACTAAGAAGTGACTTTTCAATGAACTAACTGTAGGATGTAAAGTAAAAAAGGAGCTTCCATGCTTCCTATCATGAGTCACAAGAGAAATGAACTCAACAGAAAAATGTCATGTTTCAGTAGCATGTCCAACATATCTCAAAGGGTACAGGAACATAAAAGAATCTGTAATAATATCTCTATCTTGTCCCAAAGAACTAAGTTAATATTGGTTCCAAAGTAAATGGAATTCTGACATGGCTAGTGTCAAATAGTTTCAAAAACTGCTAGAAAATATTTTGATACCTAAACTGCATTTTCTAGTTTAAGACACATCAGAGGAAGGAAAATGTTGAATGGGACAGAAACTGATACTATGTTGCAATTTCTGGATAATATGTATTGCCTTTTCATGAAAACCTGACAAATGCATTGTACTTATTACCTGGAAATAGAAGAATGTGCGCAGCAGTAAAAGCCAAGGTAAAAGGAGCCACACTACTTTCAGATAAATTTCAAGAGCTTCAGAGCTTCCTACTCTTCAAAGGCTTTCTGTTATAAAAGGTTCCAGCAGAAGAGCATATGTGGAATAACAAAGCTCAGTAAAAACCAACTAAATGAAAAGGAAGGTGAGTTGTTTTTACAGTTTTATAGCATGATGGTAAAAACTTTGGCATGAGCTTACTATGAGGCACAGTACAGGAAATGTATTCTCTCTATCTGCTCTCTAGGAATACAGGGTATCACTAGGTTGTTCCTTGCAAAATTAGATTTAAAAAAATGAGGAGTGTGATTATAGTATAACAGTTAACAGATTTGTTGCAAAAATAGATGGGCTGCCTTTTTTCATACTTAGGTCTGTCAGTAAGAGAAACCATACAGTACCTTTTCTTTGCTTCATATTTTGCAAGAAGTGAATATTGTAAAAGAACTGCATTGATGAAAAACATTCTCCTTTACTGTTCTGCAAGTTAAATCCACAGTAGATTTCAAAAAGAAATGTATAGAATAATGAGGACTACAGCATCCATGTTGTTTAGGTTAAAAAACCCCCACAGGTATATGTATATCAAAGCAAGTTACTTTTAGCACATCCTGTAGATGAAAAACTTTTTTCTAGAACATTAAAGTGTATTCACAAATTACTAGAGCACATATATTCAAAGTCATTCAAAAGACTGTTTTCCTTCCTCACAGGTGACAGCCAGGAATCCTGAATCAGAGAAAGAAATGCTGTGATCAGGATGCAGCTTTCTGAGGTGCTTAGAAATGGAAAGATGCTTTTGGAAACCATGCTGGACTGAAGACCTAGACTGAGATTCGCAGACTCTAATAAAAATCTGGCATAGCAAAGTGGTGGCTAAATGATGCCTAAGCAGTCAAACACATTGTCCTGGCCAGTACTGAGAGCTGTTGCTACAGCAACTTCTGCTGCCTCTACCAGCAGTGGCTACATAGTGAGCAAGAGGCATATAAGAACTACTCATCTGGATGATTTTACTTCAGCTGAAAACTGAGGTAATGTGTTCTTACATTCCTCTAAGAAAAACAGGAGTGCACTAAGGAGCCTGAAGAATCTGCAGAGCTGATTGGAGCAATGTAAGGTACGTAGTGGAAAGAGAATATAAGTAGTGTTAGTGGGGTAAAAATAGAACAGGAGACCATAACCTAAACGTAAAATTATATTTAATGTGTTGCATTTGGTACTTGTTTTACCCATTCTCCTAATAGATACAGCAAGACTAAAATGCTAAGCAGAAACACCACTATTGAAACAAATAATGGAGGACAGCTGCATGGTATCTGGGAGAGAAACATTCCAGACCCAGAAATATCAATGCGTTAAAGGATCTAAAGGGATAACAAATGGTTTTTTTATGAATTTCTGATCATCTTTGCTTAATAATAATACCTAAGGAAAATAGAAAAGTGCATGAAGCAGCTAGCAGTGACCATTTTAAAATGCTGCTTTCCCAGTCACTCAAGCTGTTGAATTACACAACTCCTGTTGAAATAAATAGGAACTGCTGCTGAGCTTTGTTACAAATGAGGCCACCTGAGAAACTGTTGAATAGCTGATCTGTAACAAGTAATTGTTAAGGAATTGTAAATTCAGATCGTGCTTATGGTTAAGTGGGTGGCTGAGTCTTGTGTACACTTACTTATTTAGCTATACCCTTTATTTTTTTTTAGTTCAATTTTATGTCTTATTTTTGTAATTACTTTCTCAAAGACTTCTGAAAAATTAATTCTCAGAAGCCTTAGAGTAGTCTGCTGACATAGGTAAGCTGAAACAATGTTATTAAGCAAAGAGAATTTTTAGTAAACAGGTTACTGGAAAGAATAACAACTTAAATCAGCTAGAAAAGAATATTCACAAAACAGTGTTAGAGTATAAACTTCCTTTTCTAAACTGCCTTGTAGTTGTCGGAACACTCTGAGCACATTCTCTGTGCTGTGGGCTATAAAAGAGTAATTCAAATTTTAGGCCATCTAGTACCAAATCAAAAACATCATGGTCTAGTAATTCAAAGCACTAAGGCAGTATAAACTCAAGCTGCCAGTACGAATTTGCTCTAAGGGTTTCTTCATTAATTTGTTGGATAGATAACTGCAAACTCTGACTGTCTGTGGTTCTGCTATTCTGTGCCTGACTAGACCCTTCATAGTTACCCCAGACTTTTCTTTTTGTTAGTTACTTCTTCTTCTCTACTTTCTGTGCTCAGGTGTGTTTTTAGCTGATGTCCTCATGTGTGCCTATCCTATCCCTCTTTCAGATGGATGTTCACAGTCATTCACCCAACTCTTTCGTTGCTCTTTGCCACATATAATAATTTGTTCAAGTACTCCGAAACTTGTGGCCTCCTTCTCTTTTTGCCTTTAGCCTCAGCATAAACTATGTGGATGCACTGGCCACACTTTAATGATACACTCTGCCTCAGTGGAGGTTGAGCCATCTGCCTCTCTTGGGTCTTTCCTGTGACTTTTCTCTTCTTGGGTTACCACAAGAACCACACAATTCCCTTCTGAGAAAGGGAATGCAAATGCACATCCTGACCTAGTCATCATTGATTCCAGTCAAAACTGGTGGTACAGTGAAGCTGTGCAGAAAAGCTTGCCCTTTCTATTTCCTCCTCATAAATAAAATCATAAATCAAATCATTATGTATCAGAGGTGGTTGAATTTTAACTCAAGAGAGCAAAGTACCATCTCTTTAGACAATTTGCAGAATAGTGGGCTTCTCTGCTGTCTGCATCAGTCATCACTTTTCCCCACGGATTCAACATATCCACACATGCCTTGTATAGAAACAACTCCTTCACCTTCCTGTCATTCCAGGAATGAGTAGACATGACCACCTGCTATTAGGAAGCAATCTTGATACTCACTCAGAATCTAGCATGGATTTTTGTCTGAAAGGCTGCAGAAACACACTGGTAATGGGGACCCTCAATGAGCAAGGAGAGTCTTGCTGGGTAAAAATGAATTCCCGCTCACATTTTCTTTCCCAAACAGTCTTGGGTGAACTACTAGGAACAAAACTGCATGTTTTGATGAAAAATAAAGTCCAAATTCATAGGAAAGAGAGAGCTCCTTTTCAGAGGGGCTAGGATAGGAGGACAGTCAGAAAGAGATATGTGGCTAATATCACAAAAGCTGCTCAAGGAAAGCCTAGCATGCTTTGCAGTATTCGTCACCCTGAGCTCAAGGGAGTGCCTTTCTGAATGGCATGGCATGCCCTAACCTTGCTGGCTCTTTGCATTCTCCACACTGATTAACAATGCCACAATGCAGTTGGTGATTGCCAGGCTCCAAATCACAGCAATCTGCCTCTCAGCTCAGTATAACTGCTGAGATGGCCATACTATCTCATGTATGTTTAGCACAGACCTCAAAATACATCACCTTCTTCATTCTGTGGTTTTTTTCCATTGTCTTTGACTCTCCAGGTGTTTGCAGCTTTTCCAACTGCCATAAACTCTTCTAAAAGACTCAGATGTTAATAGCACGAATAGTAATTCTGTTCATGTTGAGAATTCCTCCCAGCTCAGCCTCCTCTGCTTCATCTATGCATGCAATTTCTCTTGCTTGTGCTTGTATGTGGTCACTGCACAAGGGAGCTTTCTCCTCTCCAAGGAATTTAAGTAAAAATATATTTAATTTCTATGGCCAGGATCTGCCTTAGCAATAACTTTGTTTATGCTGCTCAGTGAAAGTGTGTCACAGTTTAAAACTGAGCTTACAGTGAGACTGGGTGGGCTTGGATACTAAAGCACTTCTAGTCACAGATAAATATTTAAAGTTTATGAGTGACACAACTTCCCTGTTCTGTGAGAGACCGAGCAGTTCAGGCTAGAAGCCAAGCAAGTCAGCGTGATGGTCTCTAACACAACCTGCAGCAGGGAGATGGTACAACCCAGGAGGAGGTCAGGTGGGTCAGTGCAGCAGTCCCAGCCATGAGATGGGCAGTCCAGGATGGAGCCCAGGGGTCCCTGTAGCTAACTGTGGGGATTCTGCTGGACCTCTTCCCCAGCAACAACCTGGCAGTAGCATTCACAGCCTGCCCCACTTGAGTTTTCCACACCGCTGGCAAGAGCACAGCACTTAACAGGTTAGTCATCAGGGTAGGAATTGGAGGGTAAACAGGGTTCAAGCCATCCAAGCCCTCTGTCAAACTGTCACAAGTGGTACATTGTTCCTGGAGGATTAAGATGGAAATGACCTGGTGTTTTTCAAGAGACTGGTTGTGGAACAGTCTGGCCCCAGAAACAGCTGCTGACAAACATGCCATGGATACATCAGGCGTGTAAGTCCTGGGCATGGTTCAGCTGAGAGTGTCAGGCAGTGCATTGAGAGTGCACACCCACAGAAAACCACTAGTGTGGCCTCTTGCTAATTCAACAAAGGTGTTTGAGATACGATTGTGGAAGTACACATGACCTGGCTAAATTTATATCGTTAGGTGATCCAGTCATGGGTAGACTTTTCTTAAATACTTTGGAATCATGGCCAGAAGCTCATTCACAATCAATGCAGTACAGGTATGTTGGTCACTCTCATGTTGTACTGCCACAATCCTACTCCAAAATTTGATCAATTATTTCAAAATTATGTTAATGAATTATAATGAAATTTAAAAATGCAGTAGAATATGGAAATTACTTCATTGCGAGTGTAAATATTTAATATTAAAATATGCAATGTTTGTTTATACTTTATTACAACTACATACAATGTGGAATGTATAATGTAATGGGCATCAACTTAGTTTCATAAATATTTTAGAACAAAATTACACTTTTTTCTGTGTAGTTTGCAGAAAAATGAGAGCTGTGATCAGTCATTTAAGTGAGTGGTTGTATCAGAGTTTGTTCACAGAGTAGATAAATTTCACAAATAGTCACATTTTAGGCCCTTTAAATCTGAGTCCAGAAAAGCCACAGAGAAAGAAAGGGTTTTATTAGATAGCATGTAAACTGCAAGCAGCAAATAACTTAGAATAGAAGGGAAGTTTGTACTTACTAAGTATAGAAATACGTAAAGATCATACATACAGCTGTCTTACTGCTAAAGTGATTGAACATAAAGTAGTATTACAATAAATATTTTGCTTACTAAAAGCAGTAGTGAAACTGGTTTAAGTAGATTATTGTTTTGAAAGTCTGTAGGGTACTTCTGTTTATGTTATGGTCTACAACTATGAGGACAAGTAAATCTTCAATGAATTGAAATAGGACTTTTTGTGTACTATCTTAAGGGGATTCTTAATTTAAAATGTCACACAGTAAGTGTGAAATATTTGACATAAACTGGTAGTGCATGATTTGGACAGGCTGCATCCAGTAAAGTAATTCCACTCCTATCAAAATGTTATGGCACTTGAATTTGATTCATGCTCAAATCTACTTCTATGTTTAACAGGGATCACTTAAAGTGTGATGAGCAATCCCATTTCACTGCGTCACCTCTGCAGTCCACAGAAGCAGCTGCTTTTAGTCTCGTGAGAACTTTGTCCCACAATCCTGCATGACTAGGAATGCAACCACTTAGCATACACATACAAGTATTAAGGATAAAACCAACATCAACGATAAACCAGTAACATGCTGTGCAGCTAGCGTAGTATAGGATGAGAATTAAATAAAAACCAACTTGGACAAAGTAATTTCAAATACTGAAGAAAATGCCTGGGGGAATGTCAGCATTTCGTCATAAATCTGCTTCAGTGTGACACAGACTGAACATGTCTGACCATGCACGTTCAAAGAGCAGTAACTGCCAAGAAGAAACTCCCTCTGTCTCTCTCTAATATAAGTGGAATTGGCTGCCTTCAAGTGAGATTGCTATCTTCTACTTGGCTCACATTGCAAAAGGCACACTTCCCACACTAAGAACAGCCTATTTACTAAACAGCTGGAGCTAATGAGAACATAGTACACTAATGTTTGGGACTTGCTCTGTTTCTGCTGAATACAGCAATGGTCCTCTACCAATGCACAAAGCTTTGAACAGATGCACTCCCTCTGTTTTCTCTGATCCTCACATTATTCATTGCAGCAGTTCGCTGCACATGATTCATTTTAACGCGTCCTACATATACATTTGAGAGTTTGGAGGGAAAAAAATCAACACGGTTCTAATCAGCAAGCCCAAAATTCTGAAGCATTTGGCATAACCCTGCAAGTGTTACTTTGTGGTTCTGCAAGAAACACTCTTTATCTTGCCCAAAGTGGAAGAAAACACAGCCCACGGCTCAGAGGTACATCCAGCCGCAGTAAAACTAGGCTGGAACAGATAACTTACTGTCCCTTCTAGGCAGATGCCATTATTTTCCATAATCCCTGTGCAGCACTTAGATATTAGTTTAATAGGTTCCTTAGAAACTGGCAGAGTAAAATTATGCTAAATAAGCAATATTTACTAGAAATTCTGATCCTTCCCTTGAGGCATAATTGAACATTACAACTGCCTCCTCTAAAGTGGCTGCTCCATTTCCAATCCGTTTACTCCTTAGGAAGAGCGTTTTGCAAAAGGAAAAATCTTTAAATTATTGCTCTTCCTTTGAAATTATTCTCTTCGGATACCAATTTGTCTACTAGCTTAGGTGCAGTGCTCCTACTAATCCCTCCTTTTGAGACTTTACATTTATAATAATTCAAGGAGTGGAACAGGCTGGACTAGGTAGGTTCCTTGCATTTCACACAGCAGAATGAAAATTACTAATTGGGAAGCTGCATGTGGGGAAGCATTTTTCTAAGCTTGTCAAAAACTCTGATTGTAATATTTATTGTCTCAGATATATATATATATATATACTTTTGGTGGAAAGTATCTAAAACTGCACATATTTTTCATGCTCATACCTAAAGTGACATGAATTTTGGGCTTTGTACACACACCATTTAGGCCTAGGAAGTAGATGCTAAGTTACACCACAGCATGTTTTTTCAAAAGGGCAAATATTTTAGAACAGGGTTGTGTACTGTGGACAGAACCGGGTGCTGTGCTATGTGACCCTGCATGAGGGCTTCACGCGGTGATACTCAAGTGTAGGTTAAAGATCTGTGAGCTGTCCGAGTTAAAGAACTCCTCGGGCCGATCCCCAGGGCCCAGAAGAGGGCAGTGGATTGTAAACACTCTCCTGCCTGGAGCACCAGGACTTCCACCCTGCTGGTACCGCCGCAGGTCGCAGCGGTGGCGATGGCAGGGATCACTTACGGGACTGGCGGAAACGGGGCAGCTGCCCGCCGTTCCCCCGAACACCTGTCCCACGTACCGCATCACCTCTTCTCCGCCCGCGCCTCGCAGCATCGTCCACCTGGAACACCAGGGAAACGGGACAGCCGTGCTCTGCCGGTCTCCAAACCAATTTCCCTGAGTGGTCACGGGGAAGCGAGGCGTCTCCCTCCCCGCCGTCGCAGAGTAGAAAGGTGGGCTGAGGCAGCCCATAGCTGGCCCGGCAGGTGGGCGCTGCTTCCACCCGATCCCGATCCCAATCCCCATCCCGGTCCCGGTCCCGTTCCCGATGCAACCGCTCCGCCTCCCCTCGCACCGCCCCTCGCGAGCGCGGCAGCGCCCCCGTGCGGGCCTTTCGCGGCTTGTTGCCACCCTCAGTGACGTCACACACGCCTTCTCCTTCTGGCTCCTCCGATGGGCCGGCGGGCCGCGCAGCCTTCCCGCCTCCAGCGCGCGATTGGCGCGCCGGCCCGTGATTGGCGGGCAGAAGGCGAGGGGGGAGAAGAGGCCCGGGCCGGCTGCGTGGGGAGCAGCGGCCGCGGCGCGGACGCCGAGCGGGGCCGGCGCGGTTATTTATTGTCTGTGCGCGGCGTCCCGGCGGCTGCAGCGGTGCGGGGGCTGTGCGGGGAGAGGACAGGGAGGAGGCGACGAAGGGGGAGCGGCACCGGGACGCAGGGTGGAAAGAGGAGGGGAAGAAAGAGGGGGCCGGGCCAGCTNGGAGGGGGAGATTTTTTTATTATTAATCTGTTTTCCGGGCCTTTGTGGCTGCGGGGGGGACGGCCCGGAGGTGAGGAAGAGGGCGGGAGGCACCAGCGCTACGGCGGCGATAGCGGTGGCTGTTGTTGTCGCCGCCGCTGCCGCCGCAAGGCGAAGGGACCGGTCCGTCGTCCCTTTAAACTAAGGAGAGCCGCAGGCCCGGCCGGGCCCGTCCGCCCGCCCTCTCGCTGCCTCCCCCCCAGCGGAAGGGGCGCTTTGTGCGGGCCCCTCGGCCGCTCTTCCTCGGTGCCGGGGCGCCGGTGAGGGCGGGAGAGGCGCGAAGGGCGGGCGCGGAGCGGCCCCAGGCGCGGTGTCGGTGCCGGCCCTCCCGGCCGCCTCCGAGCGCCCTCGCCTCGGCTGAGGAGAGACGGGCAGAAAATGGCACAGTCTGGAGGAGGAGGAGGAGGCGGCGGCGGCGGCGGCGGCGGCAGCGGGGGATTGACTTGGGTGGTAAGTTGTGGGGCTGCGTTTTGTTGTTCGTGGGTTTTGCTGCTCGTGTTTTATTATTATTTCTGTTTGCGACCCTTGCGTGTGGGGAAAGAGCGCGGGTTGGCTTTGAAAGGAGGGAAGAAGCTGAGGGCTAGCGTGGAAAGGGAAGCGCTGTAGAGCCACCGCTCGGTGGAGGGCTCCGGAGTAGGAGGAGAAAGCCTGGGCTTGGAATTGGTGTTACCGGAGGGGAGCTTTTATCCTCGGGAGTACTCCTCGGGGTGCTGGGAGCCGTATGGAAGAGGTCAGTCTGTAAGCAAACAGGTGGGAAGGAACCTCCCGCCCTGGGAGGAGCGCATGGGTCATCAGGGCTGTCTGGAAGTCGCTGTCCTCCCCAGCGAGATGTGGTCTGTCTGTCCCGCCAGAGTTGCAGGTGCTGCCTCTTGTTCCTAGAGCAAAGCCTTTGCGGGCTGGCAGAGGGGCTCTGTGTTGATCTCATCTTCTTTTCTAGCTGTGTGAAAGGACAATACGTGAAGTTCCCAAGTTTCAGAGATAGGGAGCAGGAGCTATGTGCTTGTTCTTCCATCTTGGCGTTCAACTTCATCGTCTTCCAAAAGCTGTAACTCTAATAGAGTTAGAGTTACAAGAAGGGGGTATTTTACTGCCTTTCTTGGATTGGTTGGAAGTATTAAGATTAGAGAGGGTGCTGGTGATAACTGACTCTAGAATTGGTGAATCCTTTTGAGTCTCCTTACAGTCCTTTGAGAGTTCAAGCCCTGGCTCCCAGTGCAGAGGTGCTCCTCCACATCTGTAGTAACAGTGGATGCTCTCAGGTTTTGGTGAGACCTGACAGGAAGGAGGAGCAAAGGAGACCTGAAGGGGTCTGGTTCAGCCAATCAGTAACTCCCCTGACTTTCTCCTGCTCAGCATAGAGGGGTAACTTCTTTAATGTTTAAGCACAAGACACTATATCTTGACTGATAGGTGGTGAGGTGTCTTTAATCAGATGCATGTGCTTCACAGAGGTAGGAACTTTTTACAAGTCTTGTTAAAGAGAGTAACAGCGAACTTGCTCTTGTGTCTCTCTACATCTTGGAGCTGTAAAGAAGTATTACTGGAGTGAACAAATCCTGTGTGTTCTGATGGTGGACTATTTCCATGGCTCTAATTACTGCATTTTATGTTTCTAATTCTCTTTTATTTTAAGAAGCTGGCAGCATGGAAAGGTATATAAAAAAATGTGCAAGTTTCTGGGTGTGCCACTTGAAATTAGACAGTTTAGACATGGGAACAGCCCTAAGTTGAGAAGCTAAAATTCTTCTCCTTTCTTTCCATGATACTTTGCGATCTTTATCAGCTGTGGTCTTTGGATGGCTCTCCAGAATTAAGATTTTTACCATCTAGGTTTGACCAAGTAATTGAAAGTTTTACAGCTCATACAGAAAACTGCAGAATGAAGTGTGAAAATTACTGAATAGGCATTTTTAATGAAACATGTTCTTAAAATGTAATGGGGTTGAAATTATGGTGAATCAACAATTTCCTACAACTGGAAATGATCAAACTTTTCATTCTCTAAAAGCAGTAAAAGTTAAAAGTGTTTTTGTCAACTCAGAGTAGTTGTAGGGAAATAATCAGATTTTAGTTAAAACTCTGTTCATTTATTTTTTCAGAAAACAGTGGGACATTCTTTCTTTCTCTCATGTGCATTTTAAATGGTGAAGGTAGGATTTCTGAGCCAGCTCCTAAAACCAGACCTGTTCCATGTCAGCTGTATAACACTGGCATACAAAAGAACAATATTGTTGTAGCACTGAATTGAATGGGGCTGTGACCAGTGTGCCAGGCTGAAAAAAATGTTGATTTAGGTGGTGGTTCATTTGTAGATGATCGTATGCTGTCCTTGAGGGTCAGAGGTACAGAGGCAGGGACGGAATAGTTTCAGCTGTCTGGCTTTAGCCTGTTTGCCATATATCTGCTGGATATGCGACCACTTGCAGTTTTGGTTTTGAAACCACCTTGATTTCTTTTGAATTTTTGCTAGTGTGTTGAAACCACTAGGCTGCTTCTCTCAGTGATGTATTCTTAGTAGTTTGTGGTTTCTTAATAAGACCACGTGTGAAACAATTGAAGAAAGTCTGGCCCTAAAGATGAGGAGACATTTAAAACTTGGTGGGATGTTGATTTACATTTCGAACTAGCAGATCCTGTGTCCATAACCTAATTGCTGACATTTGAGGAAAGAGTTGTGCGTGTAACTTCAGCTTTGGGTGTGATTCAAAGAGCATGCTTGTAGGTAGGAAAGAATTACACGCAGTAGTGAAAAAGGAAAGGTACTTCCTACAATAGAGAACTTACCCTGGAGTGAATTCCGTAATGAGACAACATACAAGCATCAGGTGCTACCTACTTTTACTTTTAAAAGCAAGAGGAATTAAATGTTTATGGAAACAAACAGCAAGTCATCTATGTTTTCAGCTGTAACAGGACTTGATAAAATGTAACTAGTTAGCTGGTAAGCGGGCACAATTACCAGTGATGGGGACACATGAGAGTATAGCAATTGAAAATATTTACTGGGAAAATGATTTAGCTTTATTAACTGAAGATAAACCAAGATAACCTCTGATTTATAAACTGTACTTATTTGATTTTTAATAGCTTTTTTTTTTTCTTGGTCTCGTTGATGATTTTCTGAAATCAACTTGCAGCTCTGCACTGTAGTAGTTGGTAGTAGGTGGAGTTTTGACCAACAGAGTGATATAAATTACTTTTGGTGTGTGATTTCCAGGTGTCACTCACTGAAGTGCTAAGTTGTATTAAGAGTTAGTTATAAAAGCATGGATTTGTAACTAGAAGAGTTTTCGTTGGTGAAATGTAATGGCATTTTCTCATGTTAGAAAAACTTACTTTGAACAAAAGAAATAATTCTTCAGCCTCTGTGTGTGTTTAGGAACTACAGAAAATGAACTGTAATGGTACAGTACTAGCACTTAAATTTTTTTTTATAAATACGCCTTTTATAGTGAAGGTGAAGTCATTGCAAGTAATGCTTTGAAGCGCATTGGTTCTGATACAGTGGTAATGTCCACAAAACTGAGTATTTCAAACAAACAACATTTAATCACCTACTTCTGTCAGTGTTTTCAAGAGTTTCATCTTGGCCCTATGAGCTTCATGAGCCTGATAAATGGAAGCTGAGACTCCTGATAATAATTTAGGACTTTGAACACCACTTCCATTTTCCTGTCCTTGGTGAAAGGGACAGGTTTTGGCTATAGGAAATGCTAGCTTAAAGTGAATATATGCTGAGTGATAACGTGACTTCTCTTTTAAAAAATATCATTAATATCTGCTCCTTGGATGGAGCAGAAAGGAAATAAGGTATATTATTAATATTGCATATATTTGGCTTATGCTTATTTGAATAAATACAGTAGGTATATATTGGTAAGTGAAAAAGAACCAGCCTTTCAAATAATCTAAATTCAGATATTAGCATCTTTCAGAAGTTTACCTTTAAAATAACTTTTAACTTAATAATGTCATTTTTTAAAATATGAAGAATATATGTAATTGATAAGATTGTAGACTCAGAATAAAATTTTAGAACTCCACCAGCAAATACAGCCCACCCTAGTGCTATTAAAGGGATTTTGTCTTTCTTTTATCGTTTCATTTGAAATCAGATAGTTTTAACTGTAATAAAGGGATGACTTTCAGTTTGATTTGACTTTTAATAATATGTTCTGAGAGGATTAAAACAAGTCTTCCTCTTGAATAATGTCCGATAACTTCTAGTGATGTGCCATAATTCCCTGGTTATGGCTCCTGCCCTGGGTGGTTTCTAATTTTATGGGTAGATTTTATGCATCTGAAATCTGAACTGGATCTCTCCTGCCCCAAGGATCTGCCTGTCGCTGCTACACCGAGCTTTGACCGTTCCTCTGATTTGGGAGCAGGGGCTTTTGGACGGGAGCTGCAAAGGAGTTCCCTTCTGCCAACGTCGTGCTTGGAGGGACAGTGCAGGGCTATGACAGAGTGCCCGAGAGTTGCGCTGTGTTACTGCCCTCTCACGGGTCTGTTTCTGTAAGCTATTGGGGGTCTGCCTGCCTGAAGGACAAACAGTTGGCAGATATGGTTCAGTAATATGACCAAATTCTAATCACATCTTCTGTTTTTAGAAATAAGCATACTGTCCTAGAGGTGAACCAAGGGTAAATAGTCCTTTATCCTTTTTATTGCTGTTTATTGCTATGCTATTCATTTCAAAGAGGGAGTAGGTGGATGAAGTTCCTCCTCCTGAGTCCTTTAGACCTCTTTAGTTGCCTTTCCAGACCCATGTTAAAGCTCAGAATTAGCTTTCTGTTCTTTCCGTTTCTTTATCTGGATCAGGCCTTCTGTTTCTCCGCTGGCTGCCGCCGGGCTAGGTCGCAGTTGTCACATATGTTACAGTTGTTACATGTGCTGTTAGTTTGTCTTATCTTCCCTCTGCTACACTGTGGTGTCTGCGGAGCAGGCGGGGGGTGGGGGAAAAGTCTTGTGTTGCCAAGCCTTGTTCCAGTGCTCTTCTGTTGCTTTATATGAGTGTCTGTCTGACCATAGAACTGGGAGGTTTTTTGTCCTGTGTGTCCTTCCCCTCCCTCCCCCTCCTTTTTTCACAGTTATACAATGAAAGGTAGGTCAGACCTGAAATACTTGCCCCAATATATTAATATTAATATTTACTTTTACTAAACAGAATGTGGTTTGTAGGCTTTGAGCTATATAGTTATATCCAACAGCTGAGGGGAAGCAGCATTCCCTCCTGGTCTTGTTGTATTTCTGATTCTGCTGCCCTTAAGGGAGCAGTGCTCTAAAGAGATGTCATGGCTCTCATGGGTATTCTAGCACCAGAGGGAAATGTTTGTGGCTCAGTTGGGTGAGTCAGACACAATAGTTGTGAAGAGGGATTCCTCAGATGTTTTGGTTTGCTTGACAAAAAAAAAGTGGTTGCTTCTTATCTTCTACTCTCCACACCATTCATTAAATACTTCTGTTGTCTAGTCTTCTCATTGTCAGAGTGCTGAATTATGCAGGATCAAAGAAGTGATAGAGGTGCTATCAAGTGGAGGCTTGGTACTGGAACAGGATCGGGGCCACGTCTTTGACGGCAGCTGAGCCAGTCCTACAGCTCAGTATGTGCATCCGCACCCTCGGTATTCTGAGCTGGGAGGAAACCTCGTTCGGGCATAGGTGAAAGAGTGATGAATGCACAGGAGTGGGGAGCTAAATTGTAACCAAGTCCAGTCTAGGAAGGAATGTGTATCTCAGGGTTTGGGCGGGAATTGATTTTAAAAGGTTTGTTGCCAATTACTTTAGGTGTTCGGTGGGGAGAGGTGTGTGTTCAAGCACATGTCCTCTGTTAGTGTTCGACCTGTGTAGATTTCTGTGCTTGTGTGTGTGTACATTTAATTTCTAAGATGCCCGTTCTTATTAAAGAGTAAGTAAGGAATTACTTTATTTGGACAGATAGAATAACCATTCCAAATAAAAGAGCATGTAAGTAGTCTAGAATAGACAGCTTAGGTCTGAAAAAAATACCGATTAATTTTAGTATTTCATTTTCTTTAACTTTATTTTCCAGAAGTAGGTTTTTAGCTTGCATCTAAACTGTCTTGTGTGTCTTTGTGCAAAGGCAGTCTGCAAATGCATGCTTATGTTTCAGTTAATGAAAAGCAGCACATGTGATTCATAGCTGATGGATGTGAGTGATTTCTTCCCTGGGAGTGAGTTTTATATATATATATGTTACAGATTATATAGAGAAAACTTAAGAATGAAAACTGTCTCAGAAAACTTCATTTTCCTCATTTGAAACAGTAAATTTCTTGCAAGCAACCCACAGTGAAAATATTATTCTGCATTAAATAGGTGCTTTGAAAGTTTTCAAAAGCAGATTGAGCAAAAAATACATAGCTGTAAATGTCTATAACTGTGTGAAGAAGCCTGTTTTGAAAATTACGTGCTTGGAAACATAGTGGTGTCTTCTCAAGTACTTGTATTGGAACCCGGATGTTTTGGAAGAATGTATATTAAGGCTAGTATTCCAGATTTAAAGTAAATACTAAGTTAAGGCATATAAAATATTATTACATAACTTTGAGAATAAATACTAAAATTTGAAGTACATTTTAAGTTCTAGCAACAAAAACAAGCTGTCAAGGTCAAACACCAAATATTTATTTGTGTTGCAAATATAGAAGAAAACTGTTCCTGATAAGTGAAGTGATAAACCAGCTCTTAGTAATTTTTATTCAAAAGTGTTTCCCAACCATTTTCTTTAGGTATTTCTGTAATGAGTACTCAAAAATTTGGTGTGAATAGCTGGGAAATATTCTTCTCCTCCTTGATACTTGAGCATCAGATCTGCTGTTTTAAAAATTTCGGTGTGATTGTAAATGCTTTTACTCTTATGAACTAAGTCCTTTTAAGTTGTGTTTTGAAGTGTGTTGCTAACTTATTCTATGATATCAGCTCATCTAGTTTCATTTAATAAAGCTATTTTAATATCCTGTCTGTGTGTCAAAGCAATTCCAATTTGCATAGAAATACAGTTATCCACTGAAAGTACTACTTCTGTTTTTTTTTATTTTGTGATAGTGATAAGTCTGTGTATTTGTAACACTATCCACATCTAGCAATTTTAGTAGTTTTTTTCAGCAAGTAAGAAAAAAGGGTGTTACCAAAGTTAGTGTATAATCTGCTTCAGCTAGAATGTGTTTGAAAGGTTCAGACTTAAACATCAGAGCTGTTTCCTTTGGACATAATTTAAAAAGCTACCTTAAAAAAAAAAAAGAAGTAAAAGTGGATTAAAATGCCTTATCTACTGTAGTTTTTTTCTTCCTGATTTGTGAAGTACAATTGCAGTTGAGATATTAAACAGTCTGCCTTTCATGGACACCACATATCTTGAAGAAGTACTGATTTCTTTTGCTCTTTTTTAGTGAATTAATGGGCCTGGTTAGTCTTGGGCTTCCTGTTCCTTTGAGACGTTGGAAAGTTGTGCAAAGAACAAATGTATGAAAAACTGGGCAAATGTCTACCTTAGTGAGGTGCCAAAAACTCACACCAGCTTTCTCAATCTGTGAAGGAATCTTTAAGGAGAGAGCAAGAAATAATATTTTCTTGTCATGACAAAATACAGGAGCCATATGATAACATTGAGAAGTTATTTTCCTGTAAATCAAAAGAAGCTGAGATAAAGTAGAGGGGAAAAATAGTAAAAAAAAAAAGCTCTTGCAATCAGATAACTTGATATGTAATATAATAAGAGCACTTAGAATTCTGGGGTCATCCCCTAAGCAGAGCATCTTTACTTATGAGAAATGGGTAGTGTGAGCTTCACTGGAGATATTTCCAGCTGTGTAATCCCTGGTAGCTCCGGGCTATTTGGAGTTTTTAGGGAAGATAGTGTGGAGTAGTGTGTGAGCATTTCAGTCCTGTATTTATTCCTTTGGTAGTTGTGTGTTGTGATATAAAGGTACAGGAGTGGCAAGGTGCTTAGGGAAAAATAACATTATCTCAGTCCAGCTGATACAGAGAGTTCTGCTACCTGGAGTCATTCAGGCTATTACTCCATGCATCAGCACAGAGCTTTTTGTTGGCTGAGGCAGTGGTTTTTGTCATACTCTGTTTAGTGATCCTAGCTTAGTGTTTTCCACCGCTCTTGTACTGCAGCTTCATCAGGAAAACTTTGAGGTGTCATGCCAGAGTCTTGGAGAAAAAGGGAGGCAAGTTGCTTGGAGGAGAGCAGTTGCAAGAAGTGAGGCAGTTGTTCTATTTTGTTGTTAAGTAAACTCAGAAGAGGGTTTTTCTTAAAATCACAAATAGGAGACTGTAAAAGCATGCGAGAAATTGGCTGGGGGTGGAAGAAGAAGTTCCATATTGGTTTGCTGGTGGAGAGGGAGATGGTCCAGATGCTTGAGAGAAACCAAACCTAAAGTTGTATCATGTTAACCTGCCCTTCCTCATACTAGTTAAATCTTTCAGAATATGCCATGTAGACTTTCTTCTTTCCCAGCTGAGTGATAAACATCCATGCCAGGTAACAGAAAGGTGATGAAAATGCAAAACAATTTAAAAATTAATCTCAAAATATATTTGAAGCTATTTTATGAGTCTTTTATATGGTGTCTTTTATGGAGAGGGAGATTCTTCTGCCTGCCAAGACACAATTCTTAAATTGCAAATTAAAGGGTAGAGTTTTGACGATCTTCAAGATTGTCAGCACTTTTAGTGAACAATCCTGAAAGACTTTTCCTAATGATTTCTGTAGGAATGTTGTTGTGGGAGGATGACTGGCTGAGGAAGAGAGAGGAGTTTTGGAACAGTGTTAAGGCTTTCTTGACTCGTGGATGCCTCTGTTTTCCTCCTTCTGAATTGCTGTAAATGTCTGGAACACCAACCCTCTGTTCCTTTCTCATGGAGTTTACTACAGAATTGAGACTGGAAAATGTAGTATATTTATGAGGCTTGTAAAACATTTCAAGACTTGTAAAGTCTCCAGAGGAGGAGTAGATGTTGCATAGTAGGAGCTGAGTAATTAAAGTCAAGCTACTTTTTTTTAAGGAACACTGGATTAATATTTATTTTAATATGGCAGAAAAAAATAGCTTTTGAAACTTCAGAATACCAGAAAATGTGGCTGTGTTACCATAGGTGCTTCCAATTATAAAAAAGTAGATTTTAATGTGGGGCAAACTGTGGTATGAATGTGTAGAGTTTGTTCAATGTTTGGGATGGTTTTTTTAAAAGGAAAGAAAGCTCATTAATTTTCATTTACGTGGTGCCTTGTTTTAAGTAAATATGTTGCTATTGCTTTTCTGTTGAAAGTTCCAGGGAGCAGACTTCTAATAGTTTCTACTGATCACATTGCATTCGTTTTTAGGGCCCCATGTGTATTGGAAGTATGAAAAACTCAAGTATCACAGTCAAGGTGTTTTAGTATTTGAATGCAAGGTAGACAGGCAAATAACATAAAGGAATGATTTTATAAATAAATCCTAATATAGTGATAGCTGTTCGTGGGAGTTTAGGAATTTGCTTCTCTTGTTCAGCAGAGGATTGCTTCCCGCTGAAGACTGCAATTGGATAAGTAACCTCTAAATTATATTTGGGCTCTCCTCTGTTACTGATGTAGTGTGACTGGTAGTCCTGAACCAGGAAAGTCTGAGTTTGGGGTGCTGTGTAGAGTAAAATCTTCATGTGGGCCAGCTAATGTGAGTTCAAAAACTACCCTGCTGGATTTGTTCTCTCCGCGTGCTGTCTTGCAGCGTGAACACCTTGAGTGTTGCCTTAGTCCTGCCTGAAGTTTTTTCTAAAGTTTGCTTGTTAATAATGAAGATAAGCCAGCAGAGAAAAAATACCTTGCTGTATGATATGGGTTCAAGCTGGCCATAGAACCCAGAGCATCTAGAAGGATATATCCCAGTGCTGTTGTAGGGATGTGATACTTGACATACAGCCTGTATGGGCTTCAGAGATTTTGTTTTTCAGAAACAAATCTATCAGGTTGTGGCAAGTAATGCTTGCAATTGGGAAATGGAAATGTGCTGGGAGTCTGGAATACTTTCACAGTGCTCAAACTGGTGATGCAGTAAAGCATTAAAGAAAGGTCAAAGATGTGTGAAACACTGAGTTATAAAGAGGTGCAGCCAGATACTGATAACCTGAAGTTCAGGTGTCAGAATCTCTAACTTTTTGATTTCTTGGCTAGTGCAGGGCTTGTGTGTGAGCTGGCTGATGAAACAGTGGACCAAACAGATTTGGTCATTCTGTTATCAAGCAGCTTCAGCCAGTGGTTCCAAAGACTACTGTTATCAGAATCTGAAAGAAAATGGTCCCAAGATGTCGTAAAGTTTAACATTAATAAATTCCTTATTCTGTTAGACTACTTTTTTCCCTTGTTTGTCTCTGAATTTTAGCTGGAAATAAGAGATTGTTAGACGATTAATCTGTTACCAGATCATCCATGGATGTACTTTTTGATACTGTGTGAGCAGTAAAAATTTTAGTATTGGAATAGGATTTGTCAGTGGATAGACAACTAAAAAATTTCAGACCAACAGAAAAATTTAGCAATAAAATTGAATTTAATCGTCACCATGGAAGGGCAGATGTTAGACACCTGCTTTTAAAGAACATAGTAAAGAGAAGGATCTGAATGTATTGCTGGTTGTGTACAAACCTATGCCAAATAAAGCATAACTGTTGCAGTGCTAACTTAATATAAGTGCAAGTGAATTAATATTTAAAACAATATACATTATTTTCTGGTCAGAAGTAATTACAGAGGGCAGACTTATTTGCACAAAGGTGTTATTCTTCAAAAAGAATGGAGAAAGCAAATCCCTGAATTTTTATTTAAATCTGGTGTGCCTCTATGTTGTGTATTAATAATCCTAAAATAAAAATGATGCTACTTTTATGTTGTTTAGGTATTTACTAGGAAGATAAAACTCTGTGATTCCAAAAGTGTCATTTCATTATGCAGCTGAGTAAGGTAGCAACACCTGTTGAAAAGTGTGGGATATTTTTTAAACCATATCCTCCTAGCTATATGTTTCTGCTCTTTTCCTTGTGCCACTAACTTGTCTGATTCTCTAGCAAGCTTTTTCAGAAAAGTGAGCCAGTGAGCAACTGGTTGCTTCTGGTTAATGAAAAATGGGGAAAACCGTGTTTGGTCTCTGGCCCAGATTGTTGTGAGGTGGATTTGATTCCACTGTAAGGAATGGAGGAGGGAAGAAAGGACGAAATTTTCCTTTTTGGCAGCAATTAACTGTTTTGGTTTTCTATAACAGGGAAATCTGACCATTCTGAAGCTATTCCATAACTGAAGCATCATCGCTAAGCTCTGTGTAATGTGATGCTTTCGGAGTCCGGAGCTAAGTGTCAGAATCAGGAGATTTAAAAAAAAAAAAAAAAGTAGGAATTTAAAATGAACAAATGTGTTAGTCTCACTGGTTCTGGATGAATTTACCAGGAACTCCTTTCCATGATCAGCTTTGAGAAGGATGTGATAGAGAGATTTAGTTCGTGTCACCAATGGTATGCAGCAGTCTATGGAAATTTGCTGTGGTAAGAGGGAACTGTTACTTTTGTGTGTTTTCTTCTTGGCAGGAGAGCCCAACCATTTGTTAAACACAGCAGGAGAGTGGTTTATTTTGAAACTCCCTCCAGTTTTGTTTTCATGGTGGGAGGTATTCTCAGCCAGAGTTTTCTTTGGGAAGATTGCAAAATGTTTAGGTAAAAATTTATTCGTTGTCTATTTTTCTAGGGCAAGAAGAGGCCATTCTGATCCAATATATGACACACTACGGTCATATTATCTATTATCAGCATGTTATCTATAGAATTCCGTGGTAATTATCATATTGCACCTATATACTTTTTTTTGAGGTATAGCATATCTCCCTCAGAAGAGGTAGTTTTGTTTAGAACTGTAATCTCTGGATTTCATTACTTAATTAACCTCCCAAGGTTTTACAGCTTAATTACACTCAAAATTTACTGTCTTGTCCCACTAAATGTGCTTATCCTACACTTTATTTAAGGAAATGTAGGACACATGGCATGTACTTTTCTAAATTGTTATGTCCCAGGGCTGCATTTGCCTGTTCAGGAGTATGTATCAGGAATATTCATTATATGGAGTAGTTTTATGAGGTTAAGGCAGAAAAGACAAAGCCAAAGGGAAGGAAACTTCTTGTTCACCTACATATTCTCTTCTAGGCTCATTTATGCTTGTCTGCCAATGTAGAAAATGAGCCCTTTTCTTGCCACCTAGTAGGGGTAAGAAAGAATGGGCAGACTGAAGAAAAATGGTTTATTAGTGTTATTGTATGGAGATATTTTGCCATGGAGGAGAAGGTGACAGTGACCAATACAAAATTAGGTTTGTGTAAGTGGGGAAAGACATTAACATTAATATTAACATTTTTCAGGTTTTTCAACTTGCTATGGTGTGAAATGCATCTACTTAAGTTAGAGTAAAGCTTTCACTTAAAGTAAGGAGTCAGACGGAGGATGTGTATTCCAGCTACGGCGAGATTGAAACTGACAATGAAACCTGCCTTCTTTGTTGTGGCTTTACATGTTATTGTGTATTTAGATAGGAATAGATTTTCTCTGGTGCTGCCAAACTCTCCAGATCAAGTGTGTATAAAGATTTAGCTGTATTAAGTACAGCTGTTTGCAGCATAAGTAACCAAACTCAGCATGGGGGCTCAAAAAGCAAAGAAAGATGACATGACCCGGTTTTCATTACAAAAAGGCAATAAAAATCTCTGACTTAATATGGATGTCACACATGCCTTGTTATACACAGAAATGTCAATGGATGAGAACTCAACAGGAAAAAAAAAAAAGGCGAAATGTGAAGAAAGAAGATGCCGAAGCAAAATATGTGAGTTCATGGGTTAAAGGTAAACAGTAAAAGCCTTTTTGCCAAACTGTCATCTGTCAGCAGCCTCTTGGGTTCTGACTCTGGAGATCACCAAAGGAAAGAACAACTGCAGCTTTCACACAGTACTAGATAAATTCATGGCAAAAACAACTTCAGAAGGGAAGCTCTGCGGACATTGCAATCGTCCTGGGGAAAGCAGTTGCCATGGTATGAGACCTGGTTGTGATGGCATGCACAATAGTCATGATATAGTAACCTGGGCAGAAATTGCTGTCAACTGAAAATTGGGGCTTTTCTATCCAGTTGTCACTATGCTGTGTTTAAGAGCATGTGGGAAGCTGCCAACATCAGAGGTCACTGAAGTATGACTGTATGTCTTTGAAGAAGGATGAACAGTGAAATAGTTTGTAGCTTTCCGAACTACTTAAGCATGGTCTTGCTGACTTGCCCGTATGTTGATATTTGTCATCAGTCTGGAGGGTTAGAAAGCCCACAAGATTAGTAAGAATCTGTAAAGTGTTGAAAGTCACAAGAACATTGGGAAAGTCATACACTGTGTGTAAAAAAAATAATTTAAAAAAACCAGCAACATTAAAATTGCAAAGCAGACCTTGAACATTGGGTAACCTGTAAACAAACAAGCAAGAAGCAGTCTTACTGTGGAGCAGAAGACTTAAGCCCTTTGTGACACTTGGTAAATTCTCTTTAGGGGTTTTCTCATGAACCAACAGCTGGTGCTGTTTTGAGAAGTGTTGTTGGAGCTTTAACAATATGAAGATCTTTCGTACAGGACAGAATACAAAAGGAATTCTTGAGACAATTCCAAAATATACAGCAGAGATTGTCAGTTAAACAGCACTGTGGTTAAGTGCTTACCCAGTTTAAAAAAAAAAAAAAAAAAAAAGGCGGGGGAGGACTTTCCTGCTGCATTTATTTGTATTTTAAGTAGTAGGAATTCAGAAGTTGAAAACACTTGAATTTTATTTTGGTTTTTTTTTAAGTTAACAAGGAACACATAATGGGAAGACTGGAGCATGTTTGCGTCCACAGATCTCTATCCTGTGTTTGGTGATGAAGATTTTCTCTTTTTTGGAATGAGTTCTAAGCATCGCTTGATCTCTAAAAATGCCCATTTGAGATGGAGATACGGCAATTCAGGACTGGTTTTTTTGGGTACAGCATGGCCCAAAATGCTTGGTCTGTGAAACTGCAGTTCTGTGGACTTTTGATCCTTGTATACCTGCGTAGTAACATTCATTTGTGTAGTTGAATACTTTTGGGATTTTGCTTTTATGCGTATGTTTCAGTAGCATGTTAAATAAGTTCTGAATGTTTATTACATGAGGGTTTTTTGCATAGAGAGTTTGTATGATGCTTGGTGTATTGTATGAATAAAATCATACATCATGAATGAAATCTGTCCTTCTCTATGACAATGAAATGAACATTTAAGTCAGAAATACTTTGTGATGTCTTAATAAAAACTATAGTGTTTAAGTTCTTTAAGACTACTTTTTTCCTTTTTTTTTTTTTTTTAAATCATTCACAAGGACAAAAATACATTATGCTGATCCTTTCTGTATTCTTCTCCCTTCTTAAATCATAGATTATTATGTTCCAATGAGTGTATTTTAGACAATAAGGGACATAGGTGTCTCAGGGAGTACAGTAACAGAAGATCCTTACTAATGCTGGGCTACAGCAAACCTTGTGTCCCCAAGAAGGGACACTTCTGCAGGGCTAACTCTTCTTAGGCAGCAGAGTTTTAGTTGTAATCTCCCTTGTCTGTCAATGTGGCAGCAACTTGAATGTAGTATCTCAACAGAAGATAGCATTTTGATACTCTACGTTTATTACTGATAGATTAGAATGTGTAAACTCCTTCAAGCTGTAAGACCTTCACTGGAAAGCAGAAATGTATTTCCTAGCATTTTAAAGGCAGTAGCTTGCAGAAATCCCTTCCCAATAATTCTATTCTGTAAAAATTCTTCACAATCTAGAGTTACTCAGTCACAATGAAATGGACTTCTTCTGTTCTTCTGACTCTTACTCAACTTGTCCCAACAAAAATGTCATAACATTTTTTCTATTGGAGATAGGAAGATTGTAGCCTAAATTTTTTAGGCTAAGATTTGAGTTCTGACTTTGTGTTAATGTGTTTGCTGAGTTGTGATGTATGGTTAGACCCCAGTCCTGACATGCTTGATGAGTAGAAGGATTTTGGAGTCCTAAGAATACAATAGTGATGTACACGTCAGCTGAAGAACTGGCATGTGGTAACTGCCCTTCACATACTTCCCTGACTGTAAAAACTTCTTAAAGCCTAAGAATCAGGAGCAAATGAAATAGTTCTGTTTGAACAAGATTCTGGTGGTCTTTGCACCTGGAATTATTTTGCTTTCTATATGAATTGCATCTCTTCTCTTCAGTTTTTTTCCAACACTTATTTCATCTGAGAAGTATTACATTATTTTCCTGCTAGTCACTGGTCCCTTTAGAACAAGTGAGCATAGTAAAACAGTGTTAACAGAGCTGTGGGGACCAGTAAGTGAGCTAAGGGTAATTCCTATGAGCTATGATGTCAAAGATGGTAATAAAATAAAAAAAATTTATATACGTGTACAGCGAAACTCATTGGGAGCCTGGACATCATTCACGGAACTACTTCAATGAAAAAAAAATAATGTTGCAACTGTTGGCAATGCTTCTTTAGTAACAATTCTCATTCCTCTTCTTCCATGTATGTATCAGTTTAATGTGTCTGTTTGCAATGTTCTGTTCCATTTCTGCTTGCTTAGTTGATCCATAGCTAATATTTTTAGGGTGATAGTGACAGGGTTATCATGGTTTCAGACCAAATAACTGTGAAGGCTAAATTAACTTGGATTACCGAAGCCCTCTAATCACATATGTGGTTTTGTAGCTTCCCTGTTTGACAGAAAATGAGATAGACTCCAGAAGAATAGTCTTGAGAGCTAGTGTTTTGGTTCCAACTCTGCTGTGTGTAATCCCTGTGCCAGATTGTGAGGTTCCCTGGGTTCTTTCCCCTTTTCCTCTGGATGCTGTCAGATACAGGAATAGGTAATTGAGAATTTTATTCTCATTTGGTGTGTTCAGATTTACTCATGGCCCCATAATTGCTTGTTGCCATCACTGGTGCACACAATCTGCTTGTCTCAAAGTGTGTCTCTGGAAGTGTGTTTCCTAGAATTTCCATAAATAAACTAGAAAAATGTGATCTCTAAATCTGGGAGAGAAAAGTAATTTCCCTTGTTATGAATAGAATTAAATGCTTTATTTTTGTGCTGACTGAGCTGGGTGGGGGGAGGTGCAGAGGCATCAAAGCCTGAGTACTGGAAGCTGGAGAATATAAATGGGGTTAATATGTGCAGAATTGTGTGCTATAGGTTGGCCTTTGGCTTTTTTGAGTCTGTTTAAGCTGTTTGTGTGAGTTCAGTATCCTTTGCTCCTTTTTCCTATGGGTTTATACGCTTTCTTACCCTTTGCTTTCCACGCTGAGGCTGCAACAAAAGCTAGATTGAGGGAGAGATGATGACGCTTCCTTTTGGCCACAATATTTGCATGATGGCTGGTTAATTGAGGGTTGGAGTTTAGCCTGTATTTACTTTATATAGGCACATACTGGAAACAGCTAAATGAGAGGGAAAGGTTTACCTGAGTGGCAAGTGGGTTTTGTCCTCATCATTTGTCTGGTGATGGTTTTTACTGGTCATGTAACACCTGCTTCAGAGTTGATAAACCCCCTCTGAGAGAAGGAGGCTATTTCAGCTAGTGGGTGGATGGACAGAATTTCTCACGTCTTCTAGCCAGGCAAATATATCCTGTGTATTAGATTTATTGGCATTTTAAAGATAATTCAGATAATTCCAAATTACAGAGAGGAATGCATACTGTGAAACGTCATTACTATTCTCTTTGTATATATGCTTTTGCTGTCTCAAAATAGGGCTATTCTATATTTACTTGTTCTGAGATTTTAACCTTTTCTTTTATGTGGTTTTTATTCAATGAGAAGGAGGTATTGATCAGGAAAAAAATTGCTGAAAGTGCACCGTATCTCTGTATCCCACCTCCCTCCCCAAACTAACAAAGTGGGTTAGTTTACCATAAAACTGTTCTTCAAGGTGTTTTTCATAAAATCTGGACAGATTAGGCTTGAATTTTGTTTAAATTCCAGCATTAGCTTATGTGATTCTCTCTTCTTACAGTCCTTGGCTTATTTCATAGAATCGTAGAATGACCTGGGTTGGAAGGGGTCTGAAAGATCATCAAGTTCCAGCCCTCTGCCATGGGCAGGGACACCTTCCAGTAGACCAGGTTGCTCAAAGTTCCGTCCAACCTGGCCTTGAACACTGCCAGGGATGGGGCATCCACAGCTTCTCTGGGCAGCCTGTTCAGTGCCTCACCACTCTCACAGTAAAGGGTCTTCTTAATCACAGTAAAGGATGTCTTCCTAATGTGTAATCTAAACCTGCTTTTTCAGTTTGAAGCTGTTCCCCCTTGTCATTCCCCTACATGCTCTTGTAAATAGTGTCTCTCCTTTCATCATCAAGCGTTCTGGGATTGTATCAGGTTTGATCACTTTAATAGAGAATGTAAATTTAGTAATTGAGAAGCCAGTAGGAGAGGCATTACAGTGTTTCTTAAGTCCTGCTGAATGAATTGTCCAGACTATAATGTAAAGTGTAGTATTGATGTTGTCATTTAGAACAGTATTCAGTGGTTTGGATTCAAATGCTTATGCACAAAATGGATGTTATAGATACTTAACCTGAAGAGATGGGTTCCTTAGTACTGTTGTTTCCTTATTTTGGTTTATTGTGTTTAGTAAATTGCTAAAGTTGGAAAATGCTACAATTTGTTAAGGATCTGTCATGTAATCTGTTGATTTTTCTCTGTTGCAGGGATAGCTTCATCTTAATATGTCTGAAAATTTAACATTTAAATTACATGACAAGTTTTGATTGTAATTTAAATCTCTGTCAGATTTTGTTTATATCTCAAGAGTGACAGATTGAATGAGGTTGATTGTTGGCTTGGTTTGTTTTTTTAGACGTTGTTTGATAATCAGATGAATGCTTCAAAAAAGGAAGACTCAGAAAGCATTAATAAAAATGACACTTCAAAGAAGATGTCTGTCGAGAGAGTTTATCAGAAAAAGACTCAGCTTGAGCACATCCTCCTCCGTCCAGATACTTACATTGGTTCAGTTGAACCCTTAACTCAGGTAAGTGTCACTAAATTTACAGTCCTAATGGGTTTTGTTGTTTTAATGAGGAAATGTCTATTCTGGTTATTAAACAGATGCATTCTGTTTTTCTCAGCATTCTGAATTACAAAGTTGAAAACTGTGGTCTTGTTTATGTATGCATGTGTAGGAAGGGGGTGAGGTAAGACTTGTTTTAAGGCATTGAGTGCTTGGTTCATCTGAAAAGATAGATCAAAAAACCATTGAAATCCAGTCAAAACACAAACACACACCTGTGTGTGCCAGCAGACATTTATGTGTAAGTCTGTGTTCACAAACATGCCTATATGCACACACATATGTATGCATATTTGTAAGCATCATTTGTTGTAGGTCCAAAAGTGCTTTGGTCTGTTTGTTTAGGTTGAGAACAGAGAATTAAAGCCTCCTGCTGGCACTTTCTTGAGCTGTTTTTGTGAAGTTGCAGATTGCTTTGGACTTCACTGTCTGTACTGTTGGGAGTTCCCCACCAAGCAGAAAATAATGGATTTTCATTATGGAATTCTTTGTGGGTACAATTGTAATTTTTGCAGACTTCTGCTTTTGTGTTGTTACGGCTGCAGTAATCAGACTATAAGAGGAAAGTTCCTGAAGGAATTAGGTCTTAGAGAATCACAGACTGTTTTACCGAGACAGTAAATACTTTTATTTTATTTTGTTTACATGTAGTTAATGTGGGTTTATGATGAAGATGTAGGAATGAATTGCAGAGAAGTTACCTTTGTTCCAGGCTTGTACAAGATCTTTGATGAAATCCTTGGTAAGTATTTTTGACAATAATACTGCCTTAGCATTACGGAGTACGAGCTTTTCTGAGTGCTCTCAAAGTACATCAAGTTGTATCTAAGTTTAAATCACAGACTTGAGTCCTGCTAAACTGTAGGGCATAAAAATTTAGTGCCTTCTAGAACTTATAGAACAGTTTAAAAGGCAAGAGTTTTCAGCTGAACTTGTAAGAAAATATAAATATTTGCTGAATGTCCAAACTAGATCATTCTTTATAATCAGTATTGTTACAAGCTTTTTAATCTGTGAAGTGTTATTAAGGCTACAATTTTAAGTGACATTTCAAAGAAGATTATTCCTCTGAAAGAATGCAACTTCTAAATTGTCTGAGTGTTCACTTAGATCATCCTTTCATCGATCATTAAAACTTCCTCCTTCTGTACAGAGGGATAGTGCTGGTAGTTTTCATGGATCATTTCTAGACTTCAGACAGTTTTAAAATAAATAAGTATCATACTGCCATTAAAAAGGACTATGAGGAACAAAAAAGTTATTTTTAGAAAGTTTTGCCTGAATTCTCTGAGTTACTGTGACTTACTGGTTGATGATATTCTGTTGGTGAAAGGCACACACTAATCAGCAGTAGAGATGTGGAATATCTGAATACTGTGCTGTCTGCTGAACTGATGTTTTGGCTTAATTGCCATGAAATCCTGGGCTTCAGCTTTTATGAATCTCTGTTGCAAGGATTGGTAGGATTACCTCATACATTAAATTTTGGTCTACTGAGGTCAATTTTATCGTGACATTCACTAGGTTCACAACTCCTCCACATCTCTAAAACTATGTTTTACAGCATTACTGTCTTTGAGGCAGTAAGGACTATATCTTTACCAGATGGAAAAGAATGCTTGTTTAGTTTTGGTTTTGTATTATTTTTAACTTGTTACCTAATTTGATAAACAAGGGAATGAAAACCTTTTATTGCTTCTATTTTGAGTGCTGCCTCATAGATCTAATTTTTTCGGCTTTTCATGTTAGGGAGACCGCTTCCATATTGTCCCATGATCAGTATTCTGTCATTATTGTAGTACTTCATGGCTTATTGCTGCTTTATGTGCCACTGATAAGTGCTCCAGAGAGTGTGGTTTGAGAGCTAGGGGTCAGTGTAAGAGCATTATGAAAATGGGACACTTCAGCTTTGCATGCTTTTGAATGAAACTACAGTTCATGATTTTAGCAAAAGCACCTTGAAATATCTGATCTTATACTGAGATCCTTGTCAGCTGTTTGGATAACTTTGGTGTACTTTGATGTTTTGGGGTTTTACCTTCATCTGTTTCATGGATGATGAGATGGATCATCATAGGATGCTGAAAGTGACTGTAATATGTTTTCATGTTTAGTGGCTACAGTCACATTTCTGCTTTCTGTAGTTCATTTACATGGCAGTACAGTTTAATTAAATTCTGATTAAATATTGATTTCCAGTTATCCTTATTTTCATCCTAAACTGTGTAGACTATTAGTTGTAAGTCTCACAGGCTCTTGGGAGAGAACTTTAACTGCAGTCAAAACACTCCTTAATGGATGTGACTTTTTTGGTGGGTTTCAATGTGCAAACTGGTTTGATGATGCGGATAAGTTTCTAGGGTTTTTTATGTACATGCTGCAATAAATATCCAAACAAGAACAACAAGAGAAGAATGAAGTGTTCAGTATGTTAAGAACAGTTATGAGCTCACAAAATACACTTCTCTATTTATTTCTGGCATAGTCTAACTGCTGAAAATAGAGTCACTAATTATAAGAAGGTTGAAAAATACCTTCTTGTAGATACTTGGTTATGTTTATAGGCTCCAGTGCTAAGATACAGAATATATACAAAGAGCTACCATATTAAGAAATACCTGGACTATTGTAACTGGTGGTGGAATATGTATAAAATGAGTTTTACAGACCAAGAGATTAATAATTGCCTATGAAGTGTTAATTTGTGCTACTTTGTTTCATAGTAAATGCTGCTGACAATAAGCAGAGGGACAAGAATATGACTTGTATTAAAATATCCATTGATCCGTAAGTAAAAGCATGTTTTCATTTGCTTTCCCTGCCAGTGCTATTGCAGTTTAGATTTGTACAAATGATTTTACTAATGAAATTGGATTTATTGAGAACAGAATATTTGTGGAATTATTTCCATTAGCTTCATATTTTAAGATGAAGAGGTGAGTTAAAAGTGGTTAAGTGCTACCATTCTGAATTTATAATAATTGCTTTCCTAAACCATTTGTTGATGTTTGATTGAATGAAACTTAAAACCAGAAGATCATTAAATTTATGATAAATTGAAAGCTTGGCAGTGCATAACTATAGCCAGCCAGGTTCTTTACAAATCTTAAATACCAGCTTTCAAGTTTTCTAACACAATTTTGCATCTCTTGAACTTCTATGTTAACTCCTTGAGCATTAGGATAAGACTGTGTTTGAATTAGTCATCTATATCACACTGACACTTCATATTACAAATACATCACTACCACTGCTTTTGAAAATGAATGCTTGAAGAGATAATTTTTAGTGAGAAGTACTGAATTTAAATAGGTGCTGATTGGGCTCCTTTAGCAGTACCTTTTCAGTGACATTATACTGAATAATAAATTACTTAGAAAGCCAGTTTTCAGACCTAGCCTTTAAGATAAATATGCTGAAAAGTAATTTTTCTACTTTCGTCGTGGAGTGGAAGGTAAATGTGTAAATGGTAAATGTGTAAATCTGCATGACCTCTCCTGATTTTGAGCTCTCTAATACTCGAAAATGAAAATTCTGTATTAGAGGTAGAAATAGTAATGATGCCAGATATTGAGGGATTTTGGCACTGATACATAAAATAAATTACAGTGTTTGTCATAACTCGGAAATAAGAGTTTTAAACAGATGATAACTTGTCTCGATGGACTTCAATGAAACCTTAAAAGCTGTATCTCTAACTTGAATGTAATTCTGTCACTAAGCTTCAGGATCCTGTTGCTGATCATGTTGATAGTGAAAGCTCTTCAAACAGATTTTTGGGGGTTATTTTTGTTGTGTGGAATACTGTCATATATGGACAATTAAACTCCTTCTTCCAAGATATCTAATAAGCAAAAATGAGTGGGGTTTTTTTTGTAGTTAAAATTGTTAGAGCTCCAAGTAACTGTGGTAAGAAAATGGTCTTTTGCTATATTTTTATGTAGTTATTTGAACAGGTGTGCAGAAGTCTGTTTTCAAGATTGCATTCATTTGCTTAATGCCTTCACTGTTTTATAGGGAATCGAACATTATCAGCATATGGAATAATGGAAAGGGGATACCCGTTGTGGAACACAAAGTAGAAAAAGTATATGTACCTGCTTTAATCTTCGGGCAGCTACTAACATCCAGCAACTATGATGATGATGAGAAAAAAGTTACAGGCAAGACTATTTACCGTGCTTTGTTTTATTCGGTTAAGCCATTGTGTGCCTCTTCAGTATGCTTCCACTTCTTAATTTTTCTCTTTCTTTTCTGTTTCATGGCAGGTGATTACTTAGTTACCACTACTATAGCTCTTTATTAGAGTAAAAAGACTCAAAGGAAATATCTTACTTTTCCTTTTTTAAATACCAATATTTACAGAGAACTTTACATTTACATCTCTAATGTCAGTACTCATTATTGAGTAACAAACAACATACTTCCGTATTTTAATTGTAATGTATACAAGTATTTAATCACTTCTGCTCCTGAAATGCTAGGAAAAATAAATTTGATAAATTAGAACATGATTTATTATCCTAAATTTAAACTGACTCTAGTTTACTCTATGTTGGTTTTTTTCAGGTGGACGCAATGGCTATGGTGCAAAACTTTGTAACATATTTAGTACAAAGTTTACAGTTGAAACTGCTTGCAAGGAATACAAACACAGTTTTAAGCAGGTATAGAAATGTTCAAAATGTCTTTCCTTTTCTTTGCTGTAGTTACAGATTTAAAATCTAACACGTATTTCAGGAATATTTAATGAAATGGATAATTTCTCATTCAAATGGATATGTAGAGTTTGGAGGCTAGGTTAGTTTAGTCAGTAAAAATTGGTATCTCTATGTGTTAGGCTTTTTGGGTAAAGTAACACTTTCTTTGGGGTGTTGGGTGACTAAAAAAACCCAAATTTCTATTAAAGCTAAAGTATATTTGTGCACATGTGAAAAGGAATATATTCAGTTGAAACATTTTGAAATTGCTGTTGTATAATTTGTCCGAAAAATCTTTCTACTTAGCTATGCAAACATGGAAACAATTATCTGTGTAATTTTGTATGGTGTTAAGAAACAGATTTTTCAGTGATTATTCAGGAATTTAATTAGCCCCACATGGACTTAAGTGCAACCCTCCACTTGAACCTCTTGCTCGTTGTTAGGGGCTGTATGTAATCAGGCCTACTGTATATAGCTTTGGGATAGCCACCTTTCTGAAAGTTTAAAGTACTTTGGCAGTGTTAGATACCAAATTTCCTTGGCTTTACAGTCTTTCCCAGCTGGTGGCTTTCTTCTCTTACTTTCTGGACAATTAATTAATTTCTGGTCATGCTGTCATATCACTACATAAATAATACATTTAATCTGTTATGCCTGTCTCTTAAAAAATGTAATATTTTCTGGTGACTGCCAAAGGGCAAATTAATATTGCTTCGAGTGTACTTTTTGAAAATGACTAAATGCTTTATGACTTACAGTGCTACGTTTTCCAGTATTTTTAAAATTTGTGAATATTTATTAGAACTGAACTTTGATATATGCTGTGAGCAGACATTCTGCTTGATCATGCAGATGTGCCCAAGTTTTTAAATAGGGAACAATACAAGACTCCTGAGTCAAGCCTGAACATCATGGGGGGGTTTTTTTGGCACATTGCACAGCCACCAAGATGCTGTCTTGGAGACTGCTGAGTCTCTGCACAGGAACTAATAAGTCTCTCTGTAGAGGTGTGTCGTAGATTGGAAGTGTTAAAGGCATGGGTAACAAGGACTGTAATCCCAGCTCACTTGTATCTAATATAGTAAATTCTGTGGGAGGCTCCATTTGCATTAGAATCATGTCCATCAATGTAGTAATGCTTGCATGTTTACAGAAACCGCAAATGTGCTGTCACCTATCCTTGTGCCTGTCTTTGTAAATCAATTAACTTTGTGTAGTGTTTAGAGGAAACTTCTGAAAGAAGTTAGTGAGCTTTTTGTTGTGTAGCTGTTGCAATCCTAGCATAGTTGGAAAAGGGAATAAAGGAGGAGGATAATGTGTTGTAAACTAACTTCTAAAATGTTTTTTTTCCAAAGACTTGGATGAACAACATGATGAAGACCTCTGAGCCCAAGATTAAGCATTTTGAAGGTGATGACTACACATGCATTACATTCCAGCCAGATCTGTCCAAATTTAAAATGGAAAAGCTTGATAAGGATATTGTGGCCCTCATGACAAGACGAGCGTATGATTTGGCTGGGTCATGCAAAGGAGTCAAAGTCATGTTGAATGGGAAGAAACTACCTGTAAGAGCATCACTTGATGTATGTTGAGTGTAACTGAGTGTTTGGTGCAGAGAGTAGTGACTGTTACCTGTTGCTTGTAGGTAAATGGGTTCCGCAGCTACGTAGATCTTTACGTTAAGGACAAGCTGGATGAAACCGGAGTCGCACTCAAAGTCATCCACGAAGTCGTAAATGAACGATGGGATGTGTGCCTCACTCTGAGTGAAAAAGGGTTCCAGCAGATCAGCTTTGTGAATAGTATAGCTACCACAAAGGTGAGTGGTTAGATCAAATGGTAAAAAACGGAGATGATAAAAAAAGCGTGCTGAGGCTGTGCCCAGTCAGGTGTTTGATAAAAAAGTGAATCTGTGTTGCTATAAATAAATAGGTGAGCTAATCATCTGCATGAGAGGAACTGGCAGAGCAATTGGATGCAATCAAAATACATTCATAGCAGTATTTCTACGTAAGCACTGGTTTTGAAAACGCTAGTAATCATTCAGTGATACCGATGTCTTACGTGAGCATACCTAGTGTTGAAGAAAAGTAATGGAACTAATTTATTTCTTCCTTTTTAATGTATTTTAATAAGATAATTCTGAAAGTAAGGTAAAAAAATGTACAAACCCCTTTAAAGCTCCCAGTAGCAAGTTTTGGAGGGCAAAAATGGCTTTTGGTGTTCTTGAGAAATGGCTGTCCATTTATTGCTTTGTGATGTATAAAATTGGCCTGAAGTGTTGAGATTAATTTTCTTTTATATGTGTGTCTTCATAAGGATACCTGGGTTTTCTTTGCAGCTATAGTAGTAGTGACATAATAACAAAGAAAAATCTTAAGTTATGCTAAAGCAGAAATGTGCTCAGCATCCTAAATAAAGTACAGCTCAATGCTTCTCAAATTGTGGGGGTGGTCAGGCAGCAAGGGAATCACCTGAAATCAACCAATGTAACTCTCATTTATGCCCTTTTGGCATGAACCAGGCTTAGGGATCTGTGATTCAGCATGGTGAAAAAAGGTCTGTGTTGCTTCTTCTCTTCACAAGTTGCACTGGATGAGTGATCCAACAGCTAGGCAGTTTAGTTGTTAGATCCAGCTAAACAGTCTAGTTAGCAGATCTAGAGTTAGCAGATCTAACAAGCTAGATTTAACAAGGCTAGAGCAAGCAGTCCTAGTAGTTGGTGAGACTGTTTCTAGAGAATCTTAACTGTGAGCTTTCCAAAAGATGGGAATGGTAAGAATTGGTAGTCAGACACTTAGAAACCTCTCCTTGCTCAGATCTCTGTTGAAAGTGTCAGAAGAAAATTCTAATGGTGGCACAAAATGCTCATAAGCACTGGTGGTTATGCTTAAGTCTAGCAGGTACCCAGGAATGTCAGTGTTAATCTTGGTGTTAGGTAATGTGTAGCCAGTGTTTGCTGGGATATAATTTTTATTATGTAACTTCTTTTCAGTCACTCTCAGCGTAGCTGAACTAATGTTCTGTGGTAGCAGAGCAAGTTTATTTCATTGTAGAATATTTACAAGAGCATTGCAATTAAAAACTTTGTCAAAACTAGGGATGAGAAATCTGGCAGTTGAAGGGTTACAACTTTGTTTTAGTTCAGGCTTCTTTGTGCAACTTAAAGAAGAAAAATAGCATGACCTTAAAGATGTGTACAATACTTTCACACTTCTTACTTCTGAAGAAACTGGCAATGTAGAGAAACTCCATTAGGCTTGATACCCGGCTAAAAAAAAGTGTTTGAAAAAACGGAATACTTCCTGACTCCTAAGTATATTGCATACACTCACTCCAAAGATTTTGAATTTTACTCTTCTGGATCAATTTTCACCATCATGCAGTTAGACTTACATTGTTATTATATATGCTTTTGGATTATGCTTAGAAAAAAGTTCTGCTTATTCTTCAGAGGTAACTGTTTTAATTTCTAGTTTTCCCCACTCTCACAATCCATGCCTTACGTGTGTGATTGGTGTGGGATTTTTGGGGTGATGAACACTCTCACTAGCAATTCATGTGCAGCTCCCCACCGATGGGACACAATGGGTAGTAATTAACTGCATCAGCTGCCTGCCACCTTATCTGCTAACAGGTGAGGAGCTCATTCCAGCTGTTAATTATCACTGTTTGCTGACAGCTTTTTGTTTCTGCATCTGGATAAATTTCACCCAGCCGTAACTTCCCCCCCACCTTTTTTAAACTTTCCATAAATTCCAAACAAGTTTTTTTTAGGTTGCAGGTGTGGGGGGTTTTTTGAGGGGTGTTTGGGAGGTCAGGCAGTATGTTGAGGGGCAACTCCCTTGTTCAGTTCTTGTAAATTTGTTACTTTGGTCAGCTCCCCATTTATTCAAAATTTTGCCATAGTAGACCACCACAGAATTCGACTCCAAGCTCTGATATGGCATTTGAAAGAATGTTTATAGCTATGGCAGTTGCACAGATAACCTTTAATGAGACTTGTAAACTGATTGAACATGGCCTTCTCAAGTTCTGAATTTCAAATAGTATCTGTGGTAGAAATTGTAGTAGAAGCTTCAGCTATTAACATAGCAATCTAATGATAACTTTAATATAATGGCACTGCTAACTGTAATACTAATCATCACTTCTGCTAATCATTTTAGCAGAAATGCTGAGCCAATACAGTTGCAGTGTCAGAAGGTAGACTTGCATGGAGGGAGAATCTCAACCTGTTAAAATTTGCTGGAGTTCAGCAAGAAATTCAGGATTATTCTAGATTTCAGATTTATTTTCATAAAATAAATATAATTTTAAAAAAAAGAAAATAGGCTTGAAATTGCATAACTAATTAAATGAAAACTTCAAATTTATAGTTAGCTTCTGGATTTTTCTACCATATAAACCATTTATCTGTCCACAGAATTTAAATATGGCTCACCTCCAAATAGATGTAAACTGTTGTCTATGATAAGAATGGAGTGTATATGGGAGGCAGTCAAAGCTTCATTTTTAAGATTTTTGTTAGCACTTAATTAGATACATTTGCAGCCTGAAGTTTGCAAGACTGGGAATCCATCGTTACCTTCTGGAAAAAGAAGGTTATGCAGTTCTAGCACTCTTTTCCCATAATTCAAAAATGGTAATAGTCTAGATTCAGAGGGTATTTTTGCCTTTGTGTCTTGTATGGAATTGTTCTGGCAGCTGGGGCAGTTCCAGGCTGTTCTGGTCCCATAGTGGGTACATTTGCCACCTGCTGGTGAGATGGTTGAGAGAGTCCCAACTCTGAGCTCTGAACATCCCTCACTCACAGCTGCACACTTAAGAGAATAGACTCAGGAATGGAGAACTGCTGTGATAACTAGTATTTCCTAAGAACAAGGATTACTGGTAAACTGCTGGTTTTCTTGATATGTCAGATGCTACTTTTAGCAAAACTAAAAAATTGGTAAGGTTTTTAAATGCAAAGATATACTCAGATGTTTCCATAAGCATAAGTTTTCAGTAATGTGATGAGTAAAAGAAATGCATTTCAAGATTGCCATTGAAGTGCGGGATGATTTTGAAACGTGTAATTTGATATTTTCCTGCAATAGCTTTTCTTGACAGTTCGGAAATGGATTTATTTTTCTTTAAAGTGGCAGGATATTGATAGATCAGCTTTCAATTGAACGCTCCCTCTGCTGAAACTCTGTCATCCATATGTGGATAAAACCAGTTGTGTTCTAATTTTGACAGCTTTTGGGGTTTGCATGTGGGTTTTTTGGTTGGTTGTCTTTTTTTAGAAGAAATGCCACGTGAAAAGACTTTGTATGGTGCTTCTAATGGTTTGTGTTGCTGTTTTAGTAGATCACTCTAGGAACTGACAGAAACCATAGATGGTTTCTTTGAAGTGCAAGTACTGGTTTGGTTATGACTAATGGTATTTACTAGCTTAACCATTTTGGTTTTATCTACTCTCTTTTTTTCATTTTTTTTTTTAAATCTCTACTTTCTGCATGAAGCTGAGAACACAGCTGCTATCCCATCAATTCAACTTCTTTACATCTTCAGTCTTTTCAGATGCATATTATGCCTAAAGATGTAAAATCCTAACTTTTGGGGTTTGATTGCTAGTTGTTTTCCTCTTTTTGGCTGCTGTTTATTCTTGGTTTTGTTTTCTCTTACTTGTTTCTTATCTATCCTACACTTCCTCATACCCATCGAAAGCTTTTTTTTCCTCCTCAGTTCTGTTTTAAAAATAGCTTTAAAGGAGGAGGGTTTTTCTGTATGTGACTTCATGATGAAGGTCTCCATAGCTGTAGTGTTCTTTATTTTGTCTGTCCTAATGTAGATTGGTCTGAACACGAATCAGTATTTAGTCTGTATTTTCTGTAAGGTGCTAACTGATCTAAAGCAAAGGCAATCTGTGTAAAATATGGAGTGTTGAGTTAGGTATGTTTTCATTTTATGGGATATGCCTGCATCACTCCACTTTTTGTTACGAGATTTTACTCAAAGTATTATGAATTTCCTGTGATAGCCACTAGAATTTAAAATTTTATTAGTATTTTGGCCTTTTTCTCTACAATATTACAGGAAGGCATTTGAGTCTTTTGACCTCTTTTGACTTCTGTCATCCCCACTTGAATGAAGACTGAATGATGCGGAAGAGAAACTTTAAAACAGATTTTTCCATCTTTTGCTGCAGCTCAGTGTGCATGGATTTCTATATTTAAGTATGACTACAGGAATTTTGTTAATGCAGCTAAAAGCTATTAGGAAATTCAATGGTTATTTTGTTTATTGTTTGGTTTTTTTTCTCTTCCCTCATTCAGGGTGGTAGGCATGTTGATTATGTGGTGGATCAGGTTGTGGGCAAACTGATAGAAGTGGTGAAAAAGAAGAATAAAGCTGGAGTTTCAGTCAAACCATTTCAGGCAAGTAACTTTGTACAAAAATATTGAAAAAGATGAATGTGGGAATTTTGTTGAGTAAATTGGTTTCTATGTTTTCAACAGGTGAAGAACCATATATGGGTTTTTGTTAATTGCTTGATTGAAAACCCATCATTTGATTCCCAGACAAAGGAAAACATGACATTGCAGCCTAAAAGTTTTGGGTCCAAGTGCCAGCTATCTGAGAAATTTTTTAAAGCAGTAAGTAAAGGTTTTGGTTTTTTTTTTATTTCCTCTGTGAAGCAGGAATTGACACACTGGACCAAGTGTATGTGTGTTTTGTAGCTGAAGAATAGTTACAGTTCATTATGCTACTCCAGTGACATTTGCATACTCTGGAAGTGGGATGAAGGAACTTCTGTTCATTCTCTGGTCTTAGTAATGGATGCAATGACTGTGTTTTGACTGTCGCCCTGGATTTAAAAGTGAGCCTCACCTGATCAACTTGTTTGTTGGAGATTCTGGTATTTACATTGGTGAAATGAGTTGGACTCTTAAAATCTAAATATAGTCCTTGACCAATGTTTTTTGTGTTAAAATATTTTTCTAAAGTTGAGAATATTGTCTGCCTTACTCTTTGGTATCAGTCCTATTCCGTTTCACTGGTGTGAAAAGAGAGGGAGGGGATATGTCACATGGTCTTGTTCTTCCAGTAATCAGAATGGAACGAAATGCAAAATATTGCCTGTAATATTCAAGGTGATCATTATTGTCAGGCAGCAAGTTTAAATTTTTTTTCAGTAGATGGACTAAGAATTGCTGTTCTAAATGAATGTATTTGTAGAAATGCACCAGAGAGGTTTTTCCACTACTACATTTTCATACAATGAAGGGAAAGTAGAATCCTGTTGGCCAGAACTCAGTATAATGAATCCTGTGTAGTGCCAGTAGCCTAAAATGAAACTCCAGTAGTGAGGAGAACAGTGCCTCTGCTAATACTCCTGGCATCAAAACTTTACTGATTGCATAGTGTTTTATTCTTCTAATTCTGTGTTATGAGTAACATTCCTGTAGAATTTAGGGGGAAAAAAATAACCCAACAGTCCTGTATAACGAAATCTGAAGAATGAACACATGTTGTATTACCATCAGCAGGTTTGATTTATAGTGTTTCTAATATTCCCAGAAGTAAACATTGATTTCCAGATGCATTAAATGTGCAGCACAATCTCAGCAATGAATGCTGTATGGGAGATAATTAAAAGCCAAAGCTCACAGTATTTTGCTCCATCTGTGTTTTCTTTTGATGTGAAACAAAACCTAAAGCAGTTTTAGTTTAGAAAATGTACTATATGCTATTTTTGTTGCAGATGTGTTTCTAAAATTGGTGTCAGATTCTCGAGTGGTTGGTAGGAAGCTCATTCTCAAATAGTTTTGGTTGTCTTTCAGTCATTTTCAATCATTTCCAAAGAAACTTTAAATGGTCATACATATCCCATAAGGCTGCTTTTTGCTGTCAAAATCCAGGAAACAGGTGCTTAGTACCTAGAATGTCTCAGCAGATGAACTACACAAGATAAGACAACCTCTCGTTAGGTCTCAGACCTCCGTTGCTCTTTCCATCAGTTATGTAAGTGGTGGAAAAGGAAGCTCCTTTTGTGTTGTATTTTAGTTGCATGTGCATAAAGTGCTAAATATCAAGGTGTGTGTTAATTCCTTGACCTTTTATATGTGCAATTTTTAAAATTTAGAGGACTTTAGAAACAGTGTTAATGATTTAAAACTGAGATCTAAGAGTCTGACATGTGACGCTTTATTTTTCTCATCCACAATTCTGATTTGTCGCTTGTAGGCCTCTAACTGTGGTATCATAGAGAGTATTTTGAACTGGGTCAAATTTAAGGCACAAACTCAACTGAACAAAAAATGTTCATCAGTGAAACACAGTAAAATCAAGGGCATTCCAAAACTGGATGATGCTAATGATGCTGGTAAGAGCACTTATTTTTGATTTCTTTAATGTTTCGTAAATTTTTTCGCAGGCATGATAATTTGAAACCTGACTTTTATTTCTCATCCATATGTGTTTTTTAATAAAATTCTTTCTAGTTTTCTGAACTTTCTGGAGCGAGAATTCAAAATGGTGAGTTTGGTATCAGGAACGCTGTCCTCTTTAGGGTAGAGAATTTATAACACTGAACAAAAGTGGCAGTCTAGGTTGGTATTGGAAGAGTGTTTATCTTCTAACTGTGGTTTCCTGCTTAATAGTGTTTCCAATATTCCATTTTGGAGGTGACTGGTCTTCTTGACCTTTCTAATGTAGAAAGATCAGAATCTTTATGGGGTCAGAAGCTATAGCAAGTAGTGTGCAGACCTGAGGGAATGGTTCAAGAGACTTTTTTCGTTAGACTTTAAATGCCATTAGGTTCCTGTCTGGAAATATAGGGCAAACTGGCAATCTCTGCTGGCTTGCTTCCTTAGCACAGATAGGGATCAGGATCAGCTGGCAGTCTTTGTTCCAAGAGCAATGGGATGGAAGTTGTTCTTGAATGATTTGACGGGCATGCATGGCTGAAGAGCTCAAAATGTTGCCAGTCTGTGTTAATGTTAGTTGGGTTTTAACATATCCTCACATTAAGCAAAGGTAGAGAAATTGAAATGAAGTAGGTGGGTGGGCTGAGTAGGTAAAAGCATGTAAGACTGATAAAGAGGCTTGGTTTTGGTTGGTTTTTTGTTGGTTGGTTTTTTGTTGGTTGGTTGGTTGGTTGGTTTGGGTTTTTTTGTTCTTCAGTGTTCAAGCCAAAGATGACTTGATGAGACGATTCTAATTTCCTCCCTTTCTTTTTGGTTCCTTGCTTATTAATTTTTTAAATTGAGTTTTCTTCAGTATTTAATTACTTTTTCATTTATTCAGGTCATATTTTGCCTCAAAAGTTGATGATTGCATCTACTCTAGTATTTTGCCTGTGGAATTTTCACTCTTTACTCAGATATATGTTCCTGATATTTTTCTTGCTGAAAAGACTGTGTGCTTGGAGAAATTATATATGTTTTCATGGATATCAAGCTTAGTGCTCCTAACTGATATAATGGATGATTTTGGACACACTTTCTTCATAGTTTTTTTAGCCCTGCTTTGGAGACCAGGCTTCAAAATTACTTCTTACTCATTTTTTTGGGTGTGAGGGGAAGGGAGAATCTCTAACAAAGGAGCTAATAAAATATTCTTTTGCTTTTCATCCTGAAACTTCCTCAACTAAGAAGACTTGTAGGGATTCATTTGGGCTAAAGCCTTGCATAGCTTGAATGGTATTTCTCTGATGCCTACTCTGATGCCTGATTATTGTTTCATGTTGAGGGACCTCTGCATCTCCTGAGGAGGCTTAGCCAGATATCGGTTTATTGAAGATCTGGAGGATACTGGGTTTCTGACATTGAAGGCATTGCAGGTTTGGAGTAGACACACAGCATGTGCAGCAGGGGGAGAGCAGTCTCTGGCCACAGACAGCTCTGACTTTAGTTACTCCTGTGGTTTTTAGATTTTATCTTTACTTCAAGAGTGAATTTGTAGCGCAGGTCCAGCATCCATGGGTTTCTTGTGTGCCTGGTAGCCCTGAGTGTTTTAATCACTGCCAGTTGATGCTTAAGAATAGGAGAGAGGTGTATGTGCAGAGTGATGCACTTGCTGCAGATTTCCTCCCCCTCCTCTGTAAAGAAAGGGTCCTATACCTGGTCATTCTTGCCTTCCTGTGGTCTTGAACAGCTATACATAGTTCTGTGGCTTGTTGGAGGAGAAGTAGAAATCAAAGCAAAAATTAAGAATATAGGATTGTAAGGGAGCAGTTAGATTACTAAATCAGGTGAAGCATAAAAGCACTTTTTGAACCTGTCAGTTCATGTAATTTTGTCCTTGAGTTCTTTAGAGCTGTGCTCAGGAAAATACCTGGCATATTGTATTTCCGTGAAATTAATTGCTACTGATTGCATCCATTCGAGAAGAAAGTGAACCTGGATGACATTCAGTTGTGTTTTCTGCAGTTCATTTATGAAAAATATTGGCTCTTATATATTCTAAAAGAGCACACTGGTGGTTTTCTAGGTGTTTGGAGTCCACCTTGCTGGTAGGTAGTCACTGACAGTGAGAATAAGCGCCTTAGATTGTATTAAGCCACTCATCTTGATTCAGAAAACCAAAGATGCTGAGTGTAAGTTCTGTGTAATAGGAAGTATGGGGTGGTTTTTACCTACCAGGTAAAGGCAAATTACAGCACACATTTTAAACGCTGGTATATTCCAAACTACCTTATCAGCAGCAGGTGAGGCTCAACCAGCTTGAAGGTTTTTTGGATTCTTTCCTACCATAGGCCTTGATAAAATAGCAGAACTACTTAATGAGCATTTGCACTGCTTTAAAAGGGTAGGTTCCTTTTTTCAGCCTGCTTGTTACTTAAAACATCTATTCCACTGCTGCAGTTGCAATAGGCAGAACATAAATGTCATTCCAGTTTTGAGTACACAAGCACCAAAATACAGTGTCTTGTAGAATCAAAATTACACTGTTAGTAAAGATTTATTTATTTTTCTGTTTGAGAAATTTCTGAGGTATAATAAGTGCAAACGTTCTCATCGTTTGAGCTTTTCTGACAAGTTTTTTGTACAGTTGTCTGGCTTTAGATGATAGACAATAAAAAATGTGATTCAACAGATTACTTTTTAAAATACACTGTGAGGAAAGGGAAAGTGCAGAATGGGAAATAACTCCTGTATGTAACTCAGGCATGCATAATGCATGTGTGTAAGAAATTTGCAGCTAGCAAAATGAAATGGTAGAGCTAGAGAAGCAATCTGTCCTTTTTTGTGCAGACACGTGGGAACTATTATATAAGGTGTGCCAACTCATTTTCCCATTTTGCCTGTTTTGCTCCTTGTCCATAGCAATCCATAGTGTACTGCTAAGGGCACTGCTGTGCAGTTTTAGTGGTATGGAAGGCCATCCCTAGGAAGAGAAATTCAGCCTACCTAAATTAACTGATGAGAAGAAATTAACTGTAGAGTAGGAAGAATTCAACTGTATTTCTTTTGAGTTACACTTCCTGGTTTTTTTTGCCTTCCCTCTCCTTCTTCTTGGCCTGCAGGTGGCAAACATTCCTTGGACTGCACGTTGATATTAACAGAAGGAGACTCGGCCAAATCTTTAGCTGTCTCTGGCCTAGGTGTTATTGGTAGGGACAGATACGGAGTCTTCCCACTCAGGGGCAAAATTCTCAATGTTCGAGAAGCTTCTCACAAACAGGTATGTGGTTTTGTCCTTCTCTTTTTGCTGACAAATGGATGTCCTCCTGTTTATTCTTGATTTCTAGATTTACATCTTCATATTTTAATTTTTTCGTGCAAGTTTTGTGACTGGGATTTCATTAAGTACCAGCTATTTTGAAGCCTGGGATAAGCCATTTAAATATTAACTGTAATAGTGCAGTGCTGGGATGATAAAGTTCATTTCTTTACAAGTGAAAGGAAATCTTGCTATGACTCATATTCACGTTTCACATGAGTACTTAAAACCCTAAAACTTTGTATTCTCTCCATTGCTGTGTGATTTCATGGACTCACAACATGAGTCAGCAGCCAGCAGTGCTACCCCATCACATTACTCCTGCTGCCATCCATAGTTTCCCATGGGTGGGAATAAAAAGCTTAGGAAGTTGAGGTCAGAGTGCATTGAAAAAGTAGCTATAAAGCAAGATTGGGATGTTTCTGAATCTCTGCTTTTTACACTGGCTGCAAAAATAACTTTTTCGTACAGATTATGGAAAATGCAGAAATCAACAACATCATCAAGATCGTTGGATTACAGTACAAGAAAAGCTATGAGGATCCAGAATCTCTGAAAAGTTTGAGATACGGAAAAATCATGATCATGACAGATCAGGTAAGACTGAAATTCACAGGTTTTAATCTACACAGCTTCTTACAATGTGTTTTGCTGCAATTTCATAGGTTATGAGGTTTCTTTAAGGGATTAATTTATCTATATATATTGTTTTGGTTGCTCTAAAAGCACAACTGAACTTTTCTACCCAAAATAGCAAGAAGCCAAAGAAATAATAAAAACATGCTATTGATAATTCAAAAATATGCTGAAAGTAAGGACAAAAGTAGACAATAAATGAGGTGCTAGCAAGTCAGGTAGAGACAGGAATGTAGGCAATTATTTTTGGATGTCATGATTGAACTATCAAGCATCTTGCCACCAGTGAGAACTGTCGGCCAGGTTTGGCTTTTTTCCACAAAAATTCAGCTCTGTGGTGTTTGGGAGAGCTGTCTAGCTCTCAGCAAAAACGTGCCACAGGCAGAGAAACTTTGAAAAGCAGCCATGCACTTGGCTTGGAAGAGCTCATTGATAGCTCAGGGATAGTGACATTCACAGGTGGTTATTCCATAACCAGGTCCAGTTTAGAATCCAAATTAAAACCAACTGTTCCTTTCTATGATTTCTGTCATCAGACATTGTGTTGATGTATTCAGGCCAGTGAGTGGGTTTTTTGGCGGTTTTGGGAATCTGGTGTGTTATAAGATTGCCTCATGTTTTCATGTTCTGATTCAGGATCAGGATGGATCTCACATAAAGGGCTTGTTGATCAATTTTATTCATCACAATTGGCCATCACTGTTGAAACATGGTTTTCTTGAGGAATTCATCACCCCTATTGTGAAGGTATGGGTTCTGTTATTGAGATTTTATGGATTACTTAAAGCACAACAGAAATGTTGATTTTGTTTGTTTGTTTTTTCAAAGGCAAGCAAAAATAAGCAAGAACTTTCATTCTATAGTATTCCTGAATTTGATGAGTGGAAAAAGCATATGGAAAATCATAAAGCATGGAAGATAAAATACTACAAAGGTTTGTTTAAAAACAAGTATGTGAACCCTATGAATAGATGATAATAAATGGGTGCCGTGAAGTTTTATTTATAGCTCTTTTCATGATAGTATCTTACATTGTGATTTTATAATATTCCCAGTAAAATAATAAAACTTAAGTTTTGAATATTGAGTGACTGTTTCTTTTTATTGTACAGGATTGGGTACCAGCACTGCTAAAGAAGCAAAAGAATATTTTGCTGACATGGAAAGACATAGGATCTTGTTTCGATACGCTGGGCCTGAGGATGATGCTGCCATTACACTGGTAAGAACTCACAAAAGTGCTTCCATATGAAATGTTTTAGTTTTCTTTGTGTGCTGAAAATGGCACGTGAGGAAGTCCTGACAGGGCTTGTTTTGGTTTTGGGCTCTTTTTGCGTACCTGAAAAAAGTACTTTGGACAGAGAAAGAATCTTTTGGAAAATGTTTTAAATTTTGTAATAAGCTTAATCCACACCACAAAATGAGCTCTACCATCTGCTTTTAGCTTTGATAATTTTGCGTGATGTGAATATCAAGAAGTGTTACAGTCAGAATTTCTTTTAAAGATAGAACATACAAAAGGTACTCTGAGTAAGACAATAGAGCCCAAACAATTTGTTTCACATCTACTTAGGGCTCTGTATTTTGTTTCTGAGCAAGTAAGATCAGAAAAACATTGTTTATTCCTTGAAGATCTATCAGTGTGTCATATATGTATTCATGTGTGTGCTCAACATATTTGAATCTGAGGTTTTGTAGATAGTTGTGTGCAGGAAAATACTTGTGTTTCAAAGAAAGCTTGTGGAAGGACAAAGTATAAAGTGTCTGGAATGAAGCTGTTTTCTCAAGAAATATTTCAACTTTTATCTACTTTAATATACTATTTTAATTGTAGAGAGAAAAAGAGGGTAGGAGAGGAAAAAAAAAGGAAAATGGAAAAGTACCTGTCTTAGACAAAACAACTTTTTTCTTATGCTGTGGGTACAGTAAAATGTGTGGTTTTACTAATAGAATTCTGATCTTCATTTCTGCAAAGAGACCTCCATACACAGGCTGGTATAGGAGGCCATGTCACCAATCATGGCTGATCCTCGCTGTTGTCTAAAATAGTATTCTGTCAGTCTGGGAGGAAGCTGTTCACCTCTGTTACACCTCAGCAACTGCCAGCTGGTGCTGGAGCTGTGTACAGAAGCTTCACTTATACTTCCACCTGCGTTTCCTCTGCTGGTCGCTGTAATCCCAGCCCTGAGTTTACCTCTGGGTGGTGTGTTATAACAGGCCCTGCTAGGCCTCCTGATAGCTGTAATCTAGGAAAGCAAAAATTACTTCACAAAGCAAATTCTTCAGCATTCTGAAGAACTCCTTTGCTAGTAAATGAAGTATTAGAATAGCAGTTTTAAGTGGAGAAACAAAAAAAAATCCCCTTCTTATTCTATTCAGGAATAAATATTTTAGAACAGCTCTTAATGCTATTACTTCTATTTTCATTCTATTGAAATAATTTTTATGCTGATCCAGCTCTTGGTCATTTGTCACTTCAGTGGTCTAGAACAGGTATAGATAAACTGGAAGGAGCCAGAAGAAAATAGTAAGAAAATGGTAGTCATGTTTTTTACAAAAGCCTAATCTTAAGTTTTCGGATGTCTGGCATTGTGAATTATCAAGTTTTGTTCACAGAAGAAGTCAGTCTGATGCAAAACAGGTTGATATTGCTTAGTCCCTTTCTCAGAAACTAAGTTACGTTTAATATTTATTAGGTAATATCGTGGTCTCCAAGGAATTGAAACTACTCATTGAGCTCTTTTGGAGTGCTCCAAAAGAGGGTTTTTGGAGTGCTTTGAAAAAGATGATGCTGATGACTGTATTCTTATGCAGGAGAGTGCTTGAAATCGGGACATGATTGGAGTTTCTGTATGTTACTCCCTGAGAAGAAAAGGCAGTACCTCAGCAACTCACGGAATTTCCCCCAAGTAGTCAAAATCTTGCTTAAACCACACATTGAATTTTTATGTATTTTTCTCTTTTTCGGAGAAGAAACTCACTGGAGGGAAACTCTGTTTGTGTAACACCACAAAGTCAGAACATTCCTGTGTCCTTTTGTAGTGATAAGTGGCTGCTGGAAGGTGATGCCTTGTCATTGTGAAGGCTGAGGCTGTCAGTCAGCTGGCCCAAACTCTGGCTTAGGCTTTTTGTGCAGGTTGTCAATTTTCATAAGAGGACTAGGGATGGCCAGTCAGGAACAGCTACAAGTTATTGACAGAGCAAAGAGGGCATGGAGAGGACAAGAGTGGGATATTTTTTCTAATTCTTTCAGCTGATTTTTTTAATGAGAGCTGGTTATACCTCATTCTAACTGATGAACCCAACCTTAAAGCTGTGTGGGGAAAGACCTTCAAACCTGCGTGTCAAAGCACAACTCTGACGTGAAGAGGGGAAGAAGAATGATAAGATATGTCTAAATGTGTGCAGATTTCAGGAAAGCAATATAAATTTAAATTGCAATCAGTGAGAGATCCATCATTTCAAAAAACCTTGTGCAAAAATGTCTGAAAAGTCATGTACTGGTACTGCTCCTTAAACATAAATGTTAGTTGTATGGATTAGCTTATCCAAATAAGCCTTACTGAATACTTGATCAGAAAGTGCAATATACTTAAAATTCTGACTAAAGTAACATACATTTGCACAAACATTTATATGCTGATACTTTAGTGTACTTGGAATCTTTCCAGGCCTTCAGTAAGAAGAAGATTGATGACCGAAAAGAATGGTTAACAAATTTCATGGAAGACAGGCGGCAGCGTCGACTACACGGCCTTCCCGAGGTGAGTTCTAAATAATAGTCATAAATCTGCCAGGTGAGATTTAAATGTAATGTAGTTTTTGTATTGAATGAATAATGTATGTGGTTTTTTTTCAGCAATTTTTATATGGTACAGCAACAAAACATTTGACTTACAATGATTTCATTAACAAGGAGTTGATCCTTTTCTCGAATTCAGACAACGAGAGATCTATCCCTTCCCTTGTTGATGGTAAGCAGATAATTCATTATGATTTGTTGGAATATTCCTGTTTATTGATGGCTTTTAAAGGCTTAATTTGTATTGGAATCAATGCATTCAAGTAGAGAATATAAGAATTTCCATGTATTTGTTTGTTATAATTTCATATCAATGGTGTCCTAGGGTGCATTAGGAAGAGCATTGCCAGGGAGTCAAGGGAGGTGATCCTGCCCATCTGCTCAGCCCTGGTGAGGCCACATCTGGAGTTCTGTGTCCAGTTCTGGGCTCCTCAGTACAAGAGAGACATGGAGCTCCTGGAGCAGGTCCAGTGGAGGGTTATGAAGATGGTGAAAGGACTGGACCATCTCTCTTATGAGGAAAGGGAGGGAGCTGGGCCTGTTCTGTCTCAAGAGATGATTGAGAGGGGGCCTTATCCGTGTGTATAAGTATCTAAAAGGGAGGTGTCGAGAGGATGGAGCCAGGATCTTCCCAGTGGTGCCGAACAGTAGTACAAGAGGCAGTGGATGGGCACTGATGCACAGGAAGTTCCACCTGAACATGAGGAAGAACTTGTATGAGCAGTGACTGCACACTGGAACAGATTGCCCAGAGAGGCTGTGGAGTCTCCCTCGCTGGATATATTCAAGAGAGAGGCTGTATCCTGTGCAATATGCTCTAGGATGATCCTGCTTGGGGAGGTTTGATCAGATGAGTCTCTGTGGTCCCTTCCAGCCTGAACAATTCTGTGATTTATGTGCTAAGGAATTGCCATGTTTCTTCTGTGAGGAAGTTTAGGCTGCTGCTGTGCAGGCTTTTTGCTTAACCAGACCTATTCCCTAGGCCCTACAAGCGCTTTGTTTCTGCTCATGCCATCAGAGAACGCAAGTCTCTTAAGTGCTTATAATAATTAACATTCAAGTCAGCAGCTGAGTGCAGATGAAGATGCAAATATTTTCTCCCTTCAGTCTTGCACCACAGGCAGTGTTCTAGTGTTTACTGACCTGTAATCTTGCTAGGCTGCTGTCAGTCAGGTTTCCTAACCCTCCCCCTTGCAATAGCATAAACATTAAAAGGAGCAGCTTACTGCACTACAGCTTCATTTGTAAAACTGTCTGCAGACAGCGTGAGCAGGAATTTCCGCCCATGTCATTGTCCGTGTGCACAAGCATACTTCGATCAGAAAAAAGGCCTTGAGACTTTGGGGAGGGGGGAAGTGCGTTTATCTCCACTTTCCAGTACATTTTATAGTGTAGCTAGCTGTTCAGGCTTCTTGACACTACAGACCTATACCAAAATATTCATGCAGGAAGAGCTTTTTGTGTTTTGGATGAGAGAGAGGGATAGTTCAGGGGGTAGCTTCCTGGTAGGATGGATCCTCAGCTTTGATGCAGAATGAAACTGAGTTAGGTATGCAGATACACACCTAGGGAACCAAGGGATGTCAGTCTCTGGTGGCAAATCTCAGAAAAAATAACGAAGAGGAAGAACATTTTGACTGTCTCTTCACAGCTGCTAGTTACGGTTCTTATTACTTGGTGGTTCTCCTGTGTGAAGGAAATCCTTTAAGTCTGTTGTATTCAATAGATATCTAGTAGAAAAACATGATGCAAACACGTTGTAAAAAAGTTTGAACATTACATATTTAAATGAAATGGAAATCAAAGTCAATTTGTGGGGTTTTTTTGTCTTCCTTCCAGCTTTTGCTTTTATGTTTGCCCCACTGTAGTAATGGTAAAATTTAACAATATTTTTGTGCATTTGAGAAATGTATGTGTATTAAAACACTGCGTAGCTCGATAAGCATGGTCTAGAACTGGTTATCAAGTTCTAGATAACGTGCAGGAAATATGATGCAATCCCTTCTGCACAGATGTTGTTCCTAGAGCATGCCTAAGCAATGAAAATAGACCAGAAAATCAGAGACTGGCTTCTCTCTTAGAACTTTAAAAGATCTAAAGAGGATAACTTTTTTTTTTGGTTGAATTGTAATGCGTATTTGAGAATTTCATACAAAAAGTAAAATTTCAGAGTGCTGTGAAATACAAATAAGCTACAGTTACAGCTGTTATTGCTGAATTTGTGCTGATATTCTTAGGAAAAAGATGTTGCTGAGTAGAATGGAAAGAATTCTTGACTTGTGGAAGTTGTACATTTAGGATCAAGTTGCAGTTTATTAGAATGATGTATTGGATGCTGTATAATAGGCTGAAAAGATTATGTTTCCACTTTTTCAGTAATTTTTTGAGTTCGGTAAAATATTTTTTTATTACTCTTTTGAAGATGATATATTTATTGTTTTGTTAATATTACTATGTGAATTTACTTCTATTTAACATCTAGACTTCTTTTGAGAGATTAGAAAGGATAATAAAAGCAGGACAAGCTTATAACTTGAAAACATTTGCCTGTGTATGTGCTGAAAATGGGATGTTCTTCTTAATAGGTTTGAAACCAGGGCAACGCAAGGTTCTGTTCACTTGCTTTAAGAGAAATGATAAACGTGAAGTAAAGGTTGCTCAGCTGGCTGGTTCTGTGGCTGAAATGTCAGCTTATCACCATGGGGAGGTGAGTATGGAGGATGGTGGAGTTGTGAGGACTTTTAGCCTACGTAAAATATTAGGCAAGTGTTTCTGGTGTTAAAATTGTAAGCTTTTGACTATAATTCTACTAATCACAGATGTACCTTTAAAGAAAATGAGCCAAACAGTATGCAGCTTAATAAGACAGCATATTTCCTTTCTTTCCAAGTGTTTGTCCACAGTGTTATACCAAATACAGTATGGGTTGTGGCAGAGTAGTAGGTAACTAATTACCTAGGCAACTTCTAGATTCTCAAATCATAGGAATATAGGAATTACGTACTAAGACAATTTTTGTCTGAAACAAGAAATACAGCATTTTAAGGGAAGAAGCAGAGGCCTTGTTCTTCAAAAACTTTTTACAATGTCAGAACAAAGATTATTTCTAGCTCCTGTTTTGTTTATATTTATTTGAAGTATTAGCAAGAGTGGCCATACTAGCAGTCCGTCCATCCCTTCTCCTCTCCCTTTAGAAGCAAGGGGTAGTGGTTTGTGCATGCAATTATGGTCAGTTTGTGTCCCTTTACTTCCCCCAGAGAAGTGCTTTAGAAAAAAATGAGAAGCTCAGGGGTTTTCATAAGCATAGAATATGTATTCCCAGCAGCCCTTGTAATAGGTTACAACAGTCCTTTCTCAGGAAGACTGCTTTTTAAAAATTTGATTCAGGTTAGTCACATAATTTTTGGCCATTAAAAATAGATATTACTGGCTGATTAGGACAGACTGTCTCATTACTATGAATATGTATTTTCTTGCAGCAAGCATTAATGATGACTATCGTCAACTTGGCTCAGAACTTTGTTGGAAGTAACAATGTGAATCTGCTGCAGCCTATTGGTCAGTTTGGCACCAGGCTTCATGGTGGAAAGGATGCTGCTAGCCCTCGCTATATTTTCACTATGTTAAGGTAAGCTACTAATGTCAAGCTAAATGCATACTTTTAAACAGCTTTGTTATGAAACTCGTCCTTTCACAACACTCCTTTTTTGGGGGGGGGTGGAGGAGAGAAATGGAGAAAGACTAAAATGTTTTGATGGAGGTTCGTATTTTGCTTTGGATCTCTTAAGTGTGGTTTTGAACATCCGTAGCATTTTGCTGCTCCTACAGTTAAGCAAGGAAATTTTGCAACTTTTTGGATGCTGTGTTGCTTTATTACTGGGTGCCCCACTATCACACTGAGCTGTGTGTTCTGAAAGCTTCAAAGAATGGTATTTTGTAGATGTTAAATATCAGCAGTTGCTGGTGCATCAGGTACGTGTGTTACTGTGAAGGAAACAAACATATATTATGGATACACTCTTCCATTGGGAAGAACTTCGTTATCTCAGGAGATGTGTGATTGGATTTTCAGCTTCAGAATGGCAAAGAGAAAGGAAGATGTGAGAAAAATCTGCAAACAGATCATATCTGGGCCCAAGGACTGCTAAAGCAAAATGTTCTTTACTTACTAGACTTGAGGTTAAGTGGTTTTCTTTTTTTTCTTTTTAAAGCCCTTTAGCAAGGCTGCTTTTTCCATCAGTGGACGACAACTTGCTTAAATTCCTGTATGATGACAACCAACGTGTGGAGCCTGAATGGTATATCCCCATCATTCCCATGGTCTTAGTAAATGGAGCTGAAGGAATTGGCACCGGATGGGCATGCAAACTTCCAAACTATGATACCAGAGAGATTGTAAACAATGTCAGACGAATGCTGGATGGCCTGGATCCCCACCCAATGGTAAAAATAGTAGTATATCCTGGTATTTTATATGTGTGTGCTTACAAAATTAATTCCTATCTCTCTAGAACTTCTTGATTATTGGAACATCTGAGTTGGTTTTGTCTCAGTAATTTTATATAGAAGCTTTACTTGACTGTTGGGATGAGGCTGGGGAAGTTCACCTTGAAGTGAAAACATTGCTATTTGTGTTTTTTGCAGTTATTTTAGAGGACTTTTTGTTCAGTCTGCTGACTGTTACAAGTCTTACAGGGTAGTTGTGACATGGCAGTAGAGTAAGAAGTTGTATCACTCTTTCTTTTGGAAGGTACTACTTAAGTATCTTCAGCCAAAGTTAGCATTTCCTTTCTCTTGCCTGAATTGTTCTCTCTTTTATATATCTGTAGGCAGAGGAGAAGATATTGCTGCTGTTCAAGAAAATCGGCAGCTTCTGAACTGTATTTAGCTTCTGTTTATTCAAAATTTCAGAATAAGTCCCAGAAGTGGTGTGAAAAAAATTTGGCAGGAAGAATACCTGTGTATTATGTGAACCCATAATATCTGTGACCAAGAGATGAAATACAGTTGATGTAACCTTATTTTTACAACTGATGAAAATTGCTGCTTGGCTGTGTTTACCAAGTCATAGAAGCAGAAACATCATTTCTTCTCTATTTAGATCACAGTTCACTGAGTGTGCAATATCAGTTTTCATTACATAGTGGCTTTCCTTTTGCAAATTCTTGGGAACAATGAGATTTTTTTTTTTTTTTAAATTAATGCAATCCATTGCCCTTCCTTTAGGACTCCTAGGCCTTCTGTGTAGTCTCACATTCAATTGAAGCTCACTGTGGTTGAAAGAGGCAGTTCTGCCTCCATCTAGCTCCTTTCTGTATGCTGGTATGTGTTTGTGTCCGCATGGTAAGCTGGAAAAGGAAATCAATCCTGTTTAAAAACATTCCTCAGCCTGTTAGTTTCGATTTAACCTGGATGGGTTCCACTATCTTTGCCAAAGAGCACAAAAATGAAAAAATGGTTAGGGGAGGTAGCACCACTTCTGTAAAGTTACTGTGAGACTGGGGTGTTAATCTGCTTTCTGTCATGCCTTATTTGTGCTTAGTGTTTTCTTTAAAAAAGAGGGAGAAAAAAACAAACAGAAGAATCAAAACAAAACCCCACCACCTCACTGAGTTCATCTGCATCTTAACAATTTTTCTACTCTGTGGACAGTAGGATAATTGGTCCTGTCACTTGCATATGTGTATTCTGGTTTTTTTTCTGTAGCATTTTCCCTATGACTTCAGATTTTCACAGGCATGAGAGGTTTGTTGGTGGATTAGTGCAATATATAGTGATAACTATATGGAGTATGGAAAAGAAATATTTTTCTGACATTTTGTTTACCTTACTTTTTCTTACATTTTCTACATTCACATTTTTTGGGGGGGTCTAAATCTTCGAATCAGTGTATAGAAAATTACCAGTTTGCTGGTTTTTCCAATTTCAGCTCCCAAACTACAAAAACTTCAAAGGAACCATTCAAGAACTTGGTCAAAATCAGTATGTAGTGAGTGGTGAAATATTTGTGGTGGACAGGAACACGGTAGAAATTACAGAGCTTCCTGTAAGGACATGGACCCAGGTAAGTAAAATGCATTTTAATATAAACAAAAAACAGTGAAGAATTCCTCATTGAATTATTTAATCCTATGTCTGCATAAACTTCTAGCTCAATTTCTGATTATACATACAAGGAAGGGAACATGGTTTCATTCTCCTGTGTGCTTTTGTAGAAGATGGTTTTCTATTCGTGCCATCAGCTGTCCATACTACAAAGAATACCTGCTTCTCCTGTTGAATTCGTAGTTAATCCACTTTACAGAAGCCCTTTCTGTCCTGGTCAGATGCCTCTCACGTTTGTGCTACTCTTGGCCTGCATTTTGCAGGTTATACTGGTTCTGTGAATTATAACTGGTATCAGATGTAATGCACAGAGCTTTTGAAGTTTATGTTGTTCAGTTGGTTTGCAGTTTTAAGGCATTTCAAGTGTTTCTGTTTCTTGCTGCCCTGTTTTTAACAGGTGTACAAAGAACAAGTTCTAGAACCTATGTTGAATGGGACTGAAAAAACTCCAGCATTAATTTCTGACTATAAGGAATACCACACTGATACAACTGTGAAATTTGTTGTGAAGATGACAGAAGAAAAACTTGCACAGGCAGAAGCTGCTGGATTGCACAAAGTCTTTAAGCTTCAAACAAGTCTTACTTGTAATTCTATGGTAACTTTTTCATGTTTGGCTATCAGAATCCCTACTGTTGCTTGTTGTAAACTCAAATGTTTTTGTAGTATTCTTTGGTTCTTGGTATTGGACAGTGCTTTGTGTATTTGAAATTGTTTGAATAGTAGAAAACTGTCATGCTGATCAATATTAAGTCATTATGAATGACCAAATCCGTTTTGGTCCTCATGGGTCTTTCAAACAAGACAGTCCTGGGGTGATTGCCTTCCTGTAATTGAAAATTTCCTGTGCAGCTAACCAAAAGTGGTTAATGTAAAGTCGATCATACAAATAATTTTCTGCCATATTATAATTAGATTTGAGTTTTAAACTTGAGACAAGTTACATTTTCAAAATTGCACTCTCTGCAGGACTGTTACTCCTCTAATAGGAGTTAAATGATCCAATGTTTCCACCAGCATAAATCCAATTTTAGGTGGTAAGGTATAGCAAACACTGTTCTTAAGCTGCTGAAGACATAATAGTGCTGTAAATCACTAAGAATATGAATAAATATAGATGTCTGTCTATTCTGAGAGGGATTTGAATGTAAGTTAATTTCTGCCACAAGATTTCCAAACATCCTGTCTTTACAGATAGTGAAAAAACAGTTCTATTTTTTTAATGGCAGGTGCTACTTTCAGATATTATCACAAAACACAAATATCATTACTGTTGCTATAGTTGTGTACATCAAAAGCTATGTGAAAATAGGTTAAAAATAAATTAAAGGTCGTAGAATCGGAAAGGGAAACAGGCCTTGCTCAACTAATTTTGTAGATTGTACTCGAAGAGCAAATCTAGCAAATCAGGGTGATGGTATTTCTCACACATTTGAACAACTGTGGGAACTACTGTGAGAATCCATGGTCAGTTTTACATTTCACAGATCACAGAATGTTTTGCAGCCGAATCCTGCATTTTCTGCCTGCCAGAATAAATCATGAGGGCTGCTTTCTGTACCTGTGTAGGAATTAATCTGCCCTAGTGGAAGCACCTTAAAAAGTTATGCGAGCTGGCCATTGTCCCCCACCTCCCAAATAGCTATTTTGGATAGATGAATTACCCCCTAGAGGGGTGTATTTCTTTCAGCTGGCTACGGAGGGCACCGAGGGTGACTAGTTCACCTATAAATGTCTAAACTGGAGATGTCAGAAGCCAGGCAGGATTGATTCCACCTATCAAGTAAAAATGATTTCTTACTTTGTGCTTGAACTTGAAGGATGGTACTTTTCACAGCTGAAAAGTGACAGATTTCACAGCTGAACTGAAAGATTATTAAAGATTATTAAGCTTTTCAACTGTTACATTAAATAGTTGTGAATCATTAGTTGCTACTGAACTTTCTATTTAGTATGTAATATTAAATATAAATTTAATATTATGAATGAATTTAATATTATGAATTCACTTGAATGAAATTAGTCATTCAAGTGAATTCAGGCATATTTCTCCATATAGCTGTCTTCTTGTTTGGTTATGCTACCATAAATCTCATCCTGAATCTGCTTGTGGATAAAGTCCCTCCAGCTCTGTGCTGTGTAGCTCCACAGTGAGGCTTGAGTTCACACTCCTCAAAATACCACTTCTTGTACGGTGCTTTTATCTGTGCAACAGAGCTGAACACTTACACAAAGGCTAACAAAGTTTGAGTTATGCAGCCTCTCTCAAGTATGTGATGTATCTTCTAGGTGCTGTTTGATCACATGGGGTGTTTGAAGAAGTACGAAACCGTGCAGGACATCTTGAAGGAGTTCTTTGATCTGCGATTACATTATTACAGCTTGCGCAAGGAGTGGCTCGTGGGAATGCTGGGTGCAGAGTCCACCAAGCTGAACAACCAAGCTCGTTTCATCCTGGAGAAGATACAAGGGAAAATTACCATTGGTGAGTAAATAGAAGTCAGAATTGTTAACAGTGGGGGAAGATCTGGAAGTTATTTAATTATAGTAGAAAATACTTGCATGCAAGGCATTTATTCTCACAACACTGATTTTCGTTCTTTTTTTCTTCTCCCCTCCTCTGTGTTTGTGTTTGTCTTGTAGAGAACAGATCAAAAAGAGATTTGATTCAGATGTTGGTTCAGAGAGGTTATGAATCTGATCCAGTAAAAGCCTGGAAAGAAGCACAGGAAAAGGTAATAATTTATAAATAGTTGATGTTGTTACTGTTACAAATGATATTGTTTTCTAGTAGTCTAACTTAATTTATAACACACAGCACTTAAAAAACATTTTTCATTACTCCTTATTGGCTTCCATTAAAAAAAAAATTAAACTTGCACAAAAATCGAGTCACATAATATTGGTATTGTATATGGATAATTCTTAGAAGAACACTAGATAGTACAAGTCTGAAAAATGAGATTGCAGAGGACCGAATTTCCTAATGTACCGAAATCAAAACTGGCAACTTGATTTCGGACTGGCTGACACAGAAAGTGCTGCATCAGTTATCCCACACATATAACTAATTACTAAATGTAATTAATCGTTTTTCTGTAAAGAAACATGGATATTATAAAGCTACGACTTTTAAATTTATTTTTTTAGTAAATTTGACTGTGACCTTGACGTGTATTTATTTCTGCTTTTTTTAAAACCAAGCGGTTTTTATTGTCCCAGAAGAGAGATGTGACAAGTTTAATTTCAGAATTACATCCCCATTACTCTGAGAAGATGGAACTGCTTTGAAAAGCAGCTTTGAATTTCTGTCAGCCATCCCTTTTCTGTGTCTTTGCCACTGCCCTAGCTATTTGTTTTCATTTCACATTTGTTTTGTATTTTTACTACTGTATTTTAACTCTATGGAATGATTTCTATTTGATAACAAGAGTGTTATTAAGAGAAATTCTGATCTACTTTCAAACCTCAGTTTGTGCATTTGGGGCTTTGATCCCAGCGCTTATCCAAGGGACTGTGCTCATTTCTGAAGGAGCAGATATCCATGACTATCCAAAGGGCAAAGGTCTCAGCCCTGTGGGACAGGTGGGACAGCACCAATATCTGCAGCCAGCAGCATACAAGGCTCTAGCACAGGTTCAGTTTGTTTTCTTGAATCAAATGAGCTAAGATCACGAATACTTGTAATGGTGAATGTTTCACCTCAGGCAGCGGAAGAGGAGGACTCTCAGAATGCACATGATGATGCTTCCTCTGCTTCTGGTGCAACCTCTGGCCCTGACTTCAACTACATCTTGAACATGTCCCTGTGGTCACTCACGAAAGAGAAAGTGGAAGAGCTGATTAAGCAGAGAGATTCCAAGGTTGGTACACCATGGAATGCTTGTTCTGAAATTACACAGGCATTGCTCATGTGCCTGTTGGGGATGTTCAGTCTTCAGTGGCATTTGCTTTAGCTGTAACTTACGTTCTCTATACTACTTTCACGTTTTAGGAGAGGGAATTAAATGACCTTAAAAGGAAATCTCCTTCAGATCTCTGGAAAGAAGATCTAGCAGCCTTCGTTGAAGAGCTTGAAGTATGTTTTACGTTACATGTATTTCTAAAACATGAAATTCACATTAATTTAATTAGAAGTACTAATAAAAATTATGAAAATTTAAGAAAAACAATTTAAAAATACTACATTTTGATTCAAAAGCAGATACATTTCACAGTGTAATGGGAACTGGGAAATCAATATTGGGTATCTGTGTTCCTGGTAGTGTTTCTCAGGGATTGTCTCTTGCATGTATCCAGTTTAATGTTTTTTCCAAGTCAGTGATGTTAAAAGAGAAATAACCAGGAGAAAGTTTTCAGATGACACAGAAACCTGGGCGTAGTAACTGGTAATGGTAATAATTAGTGTGTAGACCATAAATACTATATGAGGGGCCCTTAGTTTGCCTCATCAGTAATTCTGGAAAAAAGATGAAGTCCCATTGTTGAATAACCTGCTGGACCTCAGTTTTCCATGTTGTCTGAAATGGGCTGGTGCAATCTTTTGAAGTGACACACTTCAAAACTAAACAATGTTTAAGTTAAATGCTGAAATAATGGAAATTTACAACAGTGCCAGACACATACTTGAGAAACAGCAACTCCGTAGAAGAAAGATTTTTCGGTCTAACAGTGTCCAAAAGTTTGTATTTATTTATCCTCGAATAAAAGTGTAGTTTTTAACCCTACAGGATAATAAATTTAGCAAGATTAAGTGGCCTGTGTTCCAGAACTGAAAAATGTGTTCCAATTCAAGTGAGAATTAAGGGGAGGCTTATGCTCCATGTAAAAAGGAGTTGAATGTTAAATAATCATCATGTTCCCACTTTGTCCTCATTAAAAAATAACGAGTTTCCCCTCTCCTGCCTCCTCTTGTTTGTTAGAAAGTAGAAGCACAGGAAAGAGAAGATGTTCTGGCTGGCATGGTTGGCAAACCAATAAAAGGCAAGGTTGGTAAACCCAAGATGAAGAAACTGCAGCTGGAAGAGACCATGCCATCACCATTTGGCAGAAGAATAGTTCCACAGATTACATCTGCCATGAAAGCTGATGCCAGCAGGAAATTGCTGAAAAAGAAAAAGGTAAACCAAAGTGACTGGCTACAGTTAAATTCTTTATTATTTCACTAGTGTATTTTTCTACTCCAGTAGCTTAAATCCAGATCGTCAGATCGTCGCTGGTGCTGCATTTGTACTGTTTTGCTGACCTGATGCATAAGAAATTTATACTGGATTTCTTTCACATTTGCAAACCTCTTGTGGGTGCTTATTGTTCAGGTGTTTTTATCGAGATAACTTCTTTCCAAGACTATTCAACAGATGTCAATATACCAGTCTACATTCATTTATTATCATCTACAGAACTATTCCAGTTCAATCTTCAAATGTAAAGGTGTAATTTATTTTATTTTGTAATTTTAGGGTGAAACTGATTCTCTAGCAATAAAAATGGAATTTGATGAAGAGTTTGGTGGTGTGCCAGCTGAGGGTGGTGGGGATGACTCACTGAATGCATCAGCTGCAGCTGCTAAAACCCCTAAACCTAAGAGAGAGAAGAAGGAGCCTGGTAAGACCCTTGCACAGCCATAGTTAACCTTAGCTGTGTACCCTTACTGGGCATGAAATGAGTTTTTAACACAGAGTGAGAAGGGAAATACAGCACAATAATCACTGTTTCTGATTTTCTTCCCTAAAATGAAATACCTGAAAGTACTCTGCTGAAATTTCTTTATGTAAGCTACTTTCCTGGGAGTGGTGGACCTTACATTTTCTACATTCAAATTTTTTTTGGGGGGTTCTAAATCTTCGAATCAGTGTATAGAAAAATAGATTATTTTTACATAATGAGGCTAATTCTGTACAAGCTGAAATGTCTAGTTTGTGTGCTCTTTGACATTGAAGGACAGGGCACTCCCCTTCAGCCCCTCAGTCTGAGTAATGGTATAGATTGTAGAACTTGATTAAATAAAAGTATTTTCCTATTGACATATTCAGTCATTCTGACTTTGAGAAAGTTATGGGTGCCATGGCTTGGCAGACGACCAACATTCACTTTCCCATTTCCTCTGCTAGTGGGAATTTATTATTGCTGTTTGAGAAATACACAGTAACAGGGAGGCAGCAACAAAAAGGAAAGCTGGAGCAGAAGAGAAGCTCTAAGTATGAGGGGGTTTATTTTTTCAAAAAAAGGAAAAAAATGTGGTTGCACAAATAATTATTCTGAGATAAGATCTGGTTTTAATTATGCAGGGGATTATCCAACCTGAATAGATTCACTGAGTACAGTTAGGACTGACCTGTCTACGTGCAGCTCAAATCTCCCACAGCCAGCCTTGAGCCAGAGCAAATTAGCCCAGCTTGACCTGAGCTTGCCCTGCAATTGACTGACCACATTTTCACCCCCCTGCAATAGGATATCCTCTGCTTCCCATGTTTGTTGTGTTTTTCCAATAACTGTTTCTGATCGTGTTCCCTGAATAATGGAAAACTGCATGTTCTTTTTCTGGAAAGCTCTAGCAACCTTTAAAGAAATGCAAGTTTGATGGCAAAGGAGATAAAACTTCAAATTAGAGAGTTTATGTTTTTCAGTCATAAAACCGATTTCTTTGGCAGCAGCCGGTCAGGTTCCGTGTGAAATTATTTCATGTGAGATCTTTCTTCAGGGAGGAGAAGAAAATTTACGATGTTTAAAGGAGAAGTTTTTAAGAATAAAATTTATGCTAGATTTGTGCATCATAAACAGTTAGGAAAGATGAAAATTTTTTTTTACCCTTACTGTAGTAAATGCTTTTACTTTTGGCAGGTGCCAGGGTAAGAAGGACACCATCTTCTACAAAATCCAGTGCAAAAAAAGTGAAGAAACGAAACCCATGGTCAGATGATGAATCCAAGTCTGAAAGTGATTTAGAAGAAAATGAGCCTGTGATTATTCCAAGAGACTCTCTGCTTAGGAGAGCTGCAGGTACCTAAGGTTTTGAGAATTGTGTGTTGTGACTGAAAGTTTCAACTACAAACCTACATTTTCCTTTGACCATAGCCTTCCTTTAGGACTTTATTTGCGACAGATAGCTTGCATTACATTTTCTTCATTGTGTGAAGAATACTCTTAATGTCAAGGTCAGGAGTTTAAGGGTTGATATGAAAGATTTTGTAACTTAGATCTTAGATCTTTTCCCCATTCCAAACACTAGAATAGAAATTACACACAAAACTAGTGAATTATACAAGAAACAGATAAGATAATATTATTACAAACAAAAAACTACTCTACAATTATACTGCCAAAAAAGGCCTAAAAGGCAAGTAAAATATTATCAAAAAAATTCTGAACACCCCATGTAAAACAAGACTCAAAGTTTTGAAAATGTATAAGTATTTGATGGTTTAAAAACCCCCACAGAGTTTCTGGAAAATTAGGAAGGATGTTCAAATAGTGGATTCAGGAAAACTTCATTTGTAAGTGAAGGGTTCTCATTCCTTAGAAGTACTGGTGCACCATGTCTCTGTAATGCCCTTAGCTGAAGGTGTCTGAGCAAGCCACAAGAGGTGTTGGATGTTTGCTAACATCTAAATTATTCTTTATTCTTTTCAGCCCTTTATTCTTCCAGGCTGAAACAAATGTATTATCCACCACTCTTTTGTGTACTCTGAGACAGAGATTGTTCACTGACTTCCACTTTGATTTGTATTTATATCTGTATTATGTAACATAAACAACTATCCTGAAATGTGTACATGTTTGATTTTCTCAGCTGAGAGGCCCAAGTATACTTTTGACTTCTCGGAAGAAGAAGATGATGCCGATGATGATGATGATGCCAACAATAACAATGATTTGGATGAGCTCAAAGTAAAAGCCTCTCCAGTTACAAATGACAGAGAGGATGAGTTTGTTCCCTCAGACAGTTTAGAAAAAGATGAGTATGACTTCTCCCCAGCCAAATCAAAGCCATCTCCAGAGTAAGTACTGTAACTCACCAGGATTTCTTTATTAATAATTTTTTCAATGCAGAACTGTCTGAACAAAACTGAGAAACATCAGGCTGTTATTACTCTACATGTACCATGAAAAATAAAACATTCAAGTGTATGTTATCTCAGCCTTGCAACTGACCTGTGCAGGGGTGATTAATGATTTAAAACAATAATATAATAATATATAAAAATAGTTATGATACACTGTCTGTAATATCATCTGTGAAATCTACTTTTTTTAAAGATTCTCTGTTTTCTGTCTTTTGCCAGTCTGGTATAGAGAACTATTGAAACAAATGTAATTCTGTTAACTTTAAATGCCTGAAGTTCTTGACTGGATGTCAGTTTTAGGGGTTTCACTGCTGAAAGCAGATACAAAAATGCTGGAAATGTTGAAACAGGATTTAAATCTCACATGGATATTATGATGTTCATGTACTTCAGTATGTGCTTAATGTAACTCATATAATTACTTTTTTTTTTTTTTTTTGCTTCTAAGTAGAAAAACATCTCAAGCCAAGAAAAATCAAGATTTTGGGAACATCTTCTCTTTTCCATCTTACTCTCAGAAGACGGATGATGGTGAGCTTGTTTTCACAGTTTCATCGAATTTTTATAGCAACTGTTAATGGAGTATTTTGGGGAGTGGTACACACAAACTTCACACAGTAGTTACAGGAGAAGGATGTCCACATTTATAAAGGGGAAAAGTGCAGGAAGTTCTGATCTTTTAGAGGAACAAAGCTTGTATCATAGGTAAGGAAGTCACAGTACATCCATAGCTGTAGCATCACAAACACTTACTTGAGATTAATTTTTCCTGTAATTCATATTGATGTAATTACTATATTCTGTGAATGAATTTTATTCTAAACTTGCTCTGTGATTGTAGATACAACAAAATTGGACAGTGATGATGAGGATTCTGCTCCTGTTTTCTCACCATCTTTTGCCCCAAAACAATCTGAGAAAATTCCAAGTAAAACAGTAGCTGCTAAAAAGGGTATGTACAGAATTGGCCTGTAAGCCAATCCTTTTATTTAAAAGTCATCTTCTTCACCTTTGCATTGTCCCTTCAGGCTTCAAAGTGGGAACTGCTTTCATTTATACTGAACTCCATGAAATTCAGCAATAGGGTGTGAACTTTCTCCAGCTCCTTAATAATATTAATTTGCTTCTTTCTACTGGCTACTTTGTATTGTCAAAACTTAATACTTTCCCCACACTGAGATGGTGTTCAGCCTTCATTTCGTGTAACTAACGGGAGGTTTTTAGCTTCAGGGAGTGGAGTAAAGTGGAGCATGACCCCAGGAGGTGTGGGATATCCCTTGGGTCAGTGGGAGGCAGCTGTCCCAATTGTGTCCCCTCACAACTGCTTTTGCACTCCCAGCCCCCTTGCTGGTGTGAGGAGCAGAAAGGCTGTCAGCAGTAACAAAATATCCCTGTATTGTCAACACTGTCTCCAGCCCAAATACAAAACAGGTTCCCATACTACTTACTATAAAGAAAATTAACTCTGTCCCAGCCAAAACCAGCACAGAAGGCTATCACTTTTTCCTCTTGAAACAGAGGATGAGAGACTCTCCTCAGACTTCAGAGGTATGAATTCTGTCAAGTATTAGTCAGCTTTTAGAACTGGCATCTTGCAGCATTTTTTTTTTTCATCTGATACTATGGCCTTTGTTTTTTAAAACTTCTTTTGACCAACTATATTAGTTCTTCTGTAAAAAAAGGTACCTCAAGGAAATTGACAAGAAAGCAGCCAGTTAGAGTAGTTAACTTACTCTTAAAAATGCAAAAAACCCCCATCTTGTGTTCTATATTAGGCACCAGTGAACTGCAGCATCTTTTCACCCTTTCCTCCGTTGCCTCTCTATTTCTAATCTATTTCTTGATGCACTCTGTCTAATTTGTTAACAGTTCAAAACAGTGAATGCCTGAATACTTCTCAAACACTTCCAGTTGTTGGTAGAGTTCTGTAGTAGAGTAAATAAAGATTGTTTACCGGAATAGCTAATCTCTAATAGAGGGGTCTTTTATATTCAACTTCTATACTGCAGCAAATACAAGAGAGAGCTCTGTATGCAGTAGCCAGGCATGGATGCAATTTAACATGCAATCTTTCTCGCTCTCTGTTTTCTGAGGGTCTGGATATGGTGAGTTGTCATTAGCCTAAACTGAAACCTTAAAATACAGCTGTGATCTGTTTCTGAGTTTCTGATTAACCTGAACACACACAAAATAGGTATAAACAGGCTCTCTTTCAAGCAAGAGTTAAATTTTTGCCTTCAGGGTAGCCTTAGGGACAGTCTCCCTCTCAGTGCATGGCAACATGACAGGTTGCTTTCAGCAGTTTTCATCTCTTCTTTTCTGCCCAGATCAGACGTGACCACAGTTTCATGATCACAGTTGACAGTCCCGTGATAACCCAGCAGGTTTAGTTCATTGGTCATCTGGTACCATTTTCATAGTCTCTTTGATTCTAAGTCCATCTTCATGGAGTTGGCAGCAGCCTCCTCAGAAGCCATTTTCTGGTAATGTGACATTCCATCCACTCACCCTGGTGCTGGGAGTGCTTATTGTGTGTGGATGAAACGATTGCTCCGGAGCTGTTTGATTTTCTGTGACTTCAGACTCCAATCAATTTAGGATGAAATCTCTTGACCTCTGGTGTTCACTACAGAGGATCAAGAGACAGCTGAACTTTTCCATGACTATTTGAGCTGTCTGTGGTTCTAGGGCTTTATAGTAAAGCCTAAGGGAAATCTGCAAAGCAGCCTCTCTCTTGATGGCAAGCAGCTGCTCACCTTGAACTGCCCTGCTGCTGAGATTCTAGCAGTGAGATGTACTCTTTGCATCACCTGCAGGGCTCGTACCATATCTGGACTTCCCACTGAAAACTTCGGCTTCTTGAAAGCCTGTGTGCATTCATCGTGCTGCAGATTCTGTTTCCTGTTGTGGTACCTAGTGGAGAGCTCAGCTGAGCTGATTTGCTGTCCAGAGACCCTTCACTCTTGTGCAGCCATTAGGGGTGTAATTTATGGTAGTGGATGAGAATCCCCCTGTATGTAGTGCAGAGGGAAGTGAGTGTTCTGGACACTATTCCTTTAGCCACCAGATAACAACTAAGAGATTTGCTGTCCCTTGGACTTGGTGTTCTGCAGGCAGACTGCACAGGCTCTGTTTCAATTGGAGAACAAATCCAGTGTCTGTGGCAGTGTGTTGTACCTCTCTTTCTGCAGTGGCTCTCCAGTGGTAGCAGTTCGTAGGCAAAAAGCTTGTGGAGACACTCTCTTGTTCTCCAAACACATTGCCCTAGTGATCCCATAAATGAAATCTGAGTTCTCACAAACATCCACGGTCCTGGTATCTGGAGTGTTTGTACATGTGTCTGTTTGAGGCATTTGTGGCTGATAAAAGGCAGGTCAGGGGTGTATCTGGGGTTTCTGCAAGACTCGCTCATCTATAAGCCTGTAGAACACATGATCTGATGATCTTAAGGGTCTTTTCTGACCTAAGTGGTTCCCTGATTCTCTTCCATGACACCCACTGTGTGAACATTCCAATGACCATCCTTTCAAGACAGCCAGATTAGTTATGTAGCACTGACTGAAATTCTCTAGGAAATGCAGAATGTTCCCTTCCTCTCCTTTCTGCTTTTTCTGAAGTTCCTTTTCACTGAGATTGACAGAAAGCAATGCCACAGAGACAGAGGCACTGCCTCCCAAACTCCTGCAGGAGTCCTGGGGAAAGCTGTCCTGCAGTCAAACCATGCCACAGGCAAAAATGTCGCAAGCTGCTGGATTTGTGAACACTGTAATGTATCCAGACACATTCAAAGTATCCAACCTGGACAACTTCTGTTGCTGCTTTAGCTACTAGTAACCTGTTTTGTACTCAAAAAGAGGAAACAGTATTCAGTCAAGGACACTGGAATTTACTGGGTGTATGGATCCATCTCAGAGCAGGACACAGGAAACCTCCTGTTTATTCCACGCAGTTCTTGCATAAAAGCTGAAGTATGTTTTCCCCAAGTGCAGAAATCACTCATCTTGTTTTTTAATGCCTGCCATTTATGCTGTAATTGGAGTATCTAATACAATACAATACATCCAACCAGTATGTGTATTTAACATGTTTAGTATCTTTTAACTTCCAACAGCAAAACTAGATGCGCCCCCTAAGCCTAAAAGAGCCCCCAAGGCCAAGAAGGTGGAAACTGTGAACTCTGACTCAGATTCAGAATTCGGCATTCCAAAGAAGACGGCAGCACCCAAAGGTAGGAGTCACACCTGGGCTCTCTGGAGCACAGGGCTCACAATTACTGTAAGAACCACCCTGAGTTTTTAGTACATTGAGCACTGGTAGATCACTCAGCCATGAGCCTTTCCTGTGGCAAATACAGTGTATTTACAGTGACCTCTTGGCAAACAGTGTGTGAACTTTTTATCTGACCTTTACTGTTGGGAATGCACTTGGTAGCTGCACCCCCCCCACACCCTCTTCCATTCTACTGGATACTATTTATTTTCTTTGATCTCAACTCTTTCCAAGCCAGTAAAATTCTGGTAGTAATTGTAGCAAGTAGCAATTTCTGGGTTTTTAAACCCAGTTTTTGGTATCCCAGTTCTCTGAGTCCTCACAACACAGCACAGCAAGCAGTGTAATTAGAGGAGTCCGTAAAGGATGCACCAGTGTTGATGGTTAACAGTAAATTTACTAAATAGTAAAGGTGAATTAATGCTGTGTAATCAGTGCAGAAGGTGACCAAGGACTTGTAGTTCTTCAGCAGTGTAGACATTATCTGATCTCATGCAGTTTGTCCCTGTCTTGAACTGACAGCTTGAGCTGCCAGGGTGAATAGTGACTGCAGAAGAAGTAAAACAGCTTTAAAACCGAGAAAATAAAAAATGCTGCATTATACTGCTGTTGTGAAGAAGCTTGAGTAGTAAACTGGGTTTGAACTTAACCTGTAGACATACTACAGTAATTTCACTAGGGGGGGTTTTCAGTTTGATGAAGACTGGAGTTTATTAAAAAGGAAAACTAAAACAAAGTTAACTCGTAATCTCTCACCTAGGAAAAGGCAGAGGGGCAAAGAAAAGGAAAGCATCTGGTTCAGAAAATGAAGGCGAATACAACCCTGGGAAGAAAACACCCAAATCCACACCAAGCAAGGTCAGTTCCATCTATGCTGTCTTCGCCTTGTAAAAGGAACCTCATGGATTACTTTACAAGTTCTTATTATAAGTGTCTAATATGGAAATGGGGGCTGAGTTGCCATTAGAAATCAGATGCTAGAGAGGTTAGGGTTTTTTCCAATTCTGAATATTAAAATGGAAAATGTACAAAGCATCACAACTGATTTGTCTTTTCTTTTCTAAAGAAATCCAAGAAGGCCGCTTTTGACCAGGATTCTGATGTGGAAATCTTCCAGTCAGGCTTTGCCTCCGAAACTGCCCCAAAGCCACGGACAGGCCGGGCTAGAAAAGAAGTTAAATATTTTGCAGAGTCTGATGAAGATGATGATTTTGATATGTTTAATTAAGTGCCCAAAGAGCACAAAAATGTTTTCCAACAAGTATCTTGTGTTGTCCTTTTGTCCCCTCTGTCGCAAACTTTTGTACATTTGACTTATTTTATGTGATAATGTAATTGATGGTTTTTATTATTGTGTGTAGGCATTTTAACATTTTGTTCTTACACCTACAGTTTTATGCTCTTTTTTACTCATTGAAATGTCATGTATTTGTCTGACTGGCTTGTAGAGATGTTCTAGACAGCTGTGCTAAAGCACATTTTAATTGTCATGGTTGCAAACAGCAAACCTGCTTTTTGAAATGAAGTTTAAACATTAAAAAATGGAAAACTACTGTGTGTGTGTGTGTGTTTAAAATTTGGGCTAGAGGGACTACTTCTACACAATTTTTAAAATAAATATATTTTATTCTTTGCCAGGAGACTCCATGGAAAAAGGTAAACAGTATATGAACATAGAAAGCATTGTTAAACAATCTCAATGTACAAACAGAGCCAGTGAAAGTACATCACAGACTTGCTAGAATATATAAAAAAAAAAAATTCCACTAGTGCTTTAAATGAAACCTAAGAAACTGACACTTTAAATCTGTTAACCATTCTACCACAGTTTTCACTCTGCTTCATGGTGATTTAACAAGGCCAAGAAGGCAGATTCTCTCCTTGTGTTTCTGGAAGTCCTAGCTGTACTTCCCTAACACCTGGAAGGCTGGAAAACCCAGCTGATTCCTGGCAGTTGATTCTTAGGGAAATACCCTGGACTCAGTGATTCAAAAGCTCTTAGTGAGTCTGCTGGTTATCATCCCATGAAGTTTCCCTAATGGCTTGTGAACAAGTAAACAAAAATACGGTAACACTGAAAAGTGTTTCTGCCTTGGAGGCTATAGCATTGCTGTCGAAATGGAGCAGGTAATTGTGGAGCTAGGTCACCAGCCAGCTAAGAAACCACTTCTTTAAAATTTAAAGTGACATTAACAGTGGAACAAATGACATCTGAATAACTGATCGGGCAGTTAATGCTGATACCGATACCTCTTCTGCTGGGGCAGTGACGTTTTGTATACTTTTTACAAGGAAGGAGATGCAAACTGAGGGCAGCAAGGACAAGTTTTCTTATTTCAACTAAATCAGACGGTCCTTTCGACTTCCTTCTCTGGATGTGTACAGTAGTCCATGTCCTGTGGTTGGTGTCTTGATCGTTTTAGGTATGAGAGACAAAAGGAAAGCACCAAACATCCAGTATGGAGAGTACAGCCATACATTTGTATGTACAAAGTCATCAGAAATGCAACCAGAATTTGAAGACTGAGATCTGTCTTGTCACCATGCAATATTGAGTGTTCAGAGAAGAAAACAGAAGCTTAACTATTTTTTTTTTTTTGCATGAAATGGCTGATTTAAAGTTTCAAAAGTTTGCATTTTCTAGTTTTAAGAGTTTAAACAGCAAGGAGTATATATCGATACATATGAAAATTTCTTGGTCCTTGTTGAGTTTATCTATATATATATACATATATAGATATATATTAAGTCCAGAAACTAAGCAGCAGTAAAAATGTTTTTCTTGCTTTTCATCCCTGTACATAAGGTATTAGGAATGTCTGAAGTAGCTGGAAAATGTCTTATTCCACCATAGGGGATTGACTGACACTGCTGTTATCCACTGAACTAGGTGAGATACTGGGACTGTGTTCTGCAGTATTTCCATTTGAGGTTGGTGTCAGTGGTTCATGTCCTTCAGAGTTCTCCAACATTTCCTGAATAAGAGGTGGCATGGATCCAGGAATTTCCATTTTCAGTGTAATGACACGCTCTGCACCTTTAAAAAGAAAACACAAAATCCTTTCCATGAGCATGATTCATACCATTTCCTTTCTGTTAGCATTACAGTAGTAATTTCAGAGTGTATTTTGTTCATGGATTTGGTGTCTCCTTCTATACTTCTTGCATACAAATGTGTGTGAGTGAACTGTTTCATGCAGTTCAAGAGGAAGGAGTCAGGTGAGTGCTCCTTAACAAATTAATTCAAAGCTATGGCATAGCAACTGATATTTCAATACGGGTAAATTGGATGAGCTGCCTATTTTCAAAGAAGGACCCCAAATGGCATTAAATTATACTGAAAAATTAAATTAGGCTGTGGTCATGTAGATGTCTTTATAAACTGGAATAACATTTAGTCTTTATTCTGTACTGGATCTGCAAAGAATGACAAAAATTCTGACTATGGTAAATAGGTGAGGTGAACCCTGCAAGAGAACTGCAGTGATCTAAGTCAAAAACGTTTCTTTCCCATAGAGAAAACTGTGAAATAAGATGCAGGATTTAACAAACAATTCCTTTATAAAAAACCCACATTCAGGCAAAAGGGTACTTTTTGGGGGGGAAGCTGCCTTCTGTGTTCTTCAGGCATCTTGTCTTGTGCTAATGAACCACCAAAGCGTGCAGGAGCCCCGAGCACCGCTCAGCTCTGCCTCGGCTGAGGCTGTTCGTGTTGGGCTTGTCACGTGTAACAGGCATTTGTGTGCAGAGGGGGCTCTGCAGGTGAGTGCACGCAGGATTAAACAAAATTACTGCATCAATCATGACCACTCAGACTGGGAGCCAACAACAGCTGGTTTAGGGAGGAAAAAAAGCCCAACACAAAATCTTGGTGTGTGGTCAGCAGGCAGGGACACAGCAGCCAAGACCCTGCCGGACACTGGGCAGGCAGCGCTGAGGGAACTGTGCATCAAGCAATTCATAGCCATAAACCTCAGCATTTGTGTTACTCTCGATTCCTGATCATCTTACAATTGGAGTCCATTGGAAGAGGAACCTGTGTTTTTTAAACAAGAAGAACCAAAAAAAATTACAGAGAAAATAGTTTGGTTATTGATGAACCATTCCAAGTGATCCTTTGGAAATAACTCTGCTTATCCATGCTGCTGCAGTGGAGATGCTGGAGAGAGCACTGGTCACTCCAGATTGGAAAGGAGCATTTAAATGTTTATGCCTTACACGAGGAGCATCAAAAAAATCATCTACAAAGGCAATGATTGACTTTCCAAGTGAATGCTGATTTAAAAGTCTCTTCAATAACTGTAATGGAAAAGATACTAATGCAGAATGATGCTGACAGCTTCTTTGAAAACCAACTGCAGTCAGAGCTGTGCTGATGAACTGAATTCAGCCATGTTAAACATCTGCTTTCCACTGTTATGTCTGGTGCAGTGAAGTGTTTGTGTGGTCATTCAGTGCAGAGCCAGAGAAATTTTTCAGGTTTTGCAAACTTCCAATTTAATCAGGGGATAAGAGAACTCAGAAGATGAGAAGAACTCAAAAGTGCCTTGCTTCAGTCCCACAAACACCTCACGTTTTAGTTACAATACCTCTAATGCCAAAGGAGACACTCCCAGTGTTTCAGATTCACGCTTGCTTTGGTGATTGCTTTCAGGGATCAGGTACCACCCAAAGTCATTATGGTCTAATGTACATCTTTTCAAACATAACTAAAGACATCCCCACCCCTCCAGGACATCACCATCCTTTGGTATGATTTAGTTCTACTATGAAACATTAACGATGTAATTAAATACTTATGTCAGAATGAAAGGAAGCCTTTCTTGTGAATTGAATTTTAAGAGACAGGAGTTGTGTTTGAGGAGTGGGAAGGCTCTGGTAAAGAATCAGGGAAGTGGAAATGAATTTCCCACAAACACAAAGAGCAGAATGAAAGGGCTCCCCTAAATGTTTCTATAGCTCAATACTGCTCTCAGTTTATTTTGTAGATTCAGTTGCATGGAGCTTGCTTTACTTGAGGGTAAACTGCAAGCTTTAGATAACCTGGTAACTGGTTCCTTTTTAGGACACTTTTGCTTCCAGCTCTGGTGTTTTCCTTCCAAGTTACTTCTTTTGGTTCTAATCAATCCAATTAAATTGCTCATTCCTTTTTATAAAGATAGCTATAACTTAATCTTTCAACTTGGATTTATATTGTTTAAAGTGGAGCAGTTAAGGTTTAAATTTAAAACAAGTGTTTTAATTGAGTGAATTAACTGCTGGGTTTTTTTCCCCTGAGTCTTCCCCCAAACCATGTCAAATGAAATCCGTAATCTTCCCAAAAGCATAAAACCAACCTACACAGGCACCTGCACATCGTGTGCTTGCTTATCTATCAGGGGTCGCAAATCTGTTGCTAGGAAAGCAGAGTGAGAAGGTGGAACTGCATCAACCACCGTAAGAATTGTTGCACTTTAGCCTCTCTTTTCAGACTGCTACATCGGGGAACGTGTTCTGATCAAACGAAAGCATTCAGCTACACCTGTGCTTTGAAGAACGTGTGTGACAGCGCTCAGACTGTGTGTATTGCACAGGATCAATCCAGCACACACACGACTACACCAAATGGTAAAACTGATCCATGTTTAGGCATGGTGAGTTTGTAATAGAGGGGCTGAATTTCCAAAATCCTGGATCAAATCAGGTCTAAATCTCTAATACCTCAGACCACAGTTCAGGGCAATTTTGGTTGCACAATTGTTTTCTGCAGTTTTTTAAAAGCCATTGGTGATTCAAAGCACGTGCTGATCCGAACCCCCTTGTAAACATTAACAAAGGTTTTATCTTGTCCTAAAATGACTAACAAAGACTTCATGCTAACGATTTTCTAAGCCACTTGCACCTACAACATCTTTTTCACTGTCAGTTGCATGGAGAATGGAGGACCGTGTATGTTTAAAGCAAAACCAACTTCAAGGCAGGAATTAGGTAAAGAAGCTGGGAAGAGAAAGGTCACATGGACCTTTCTTAGAAAAATAACAACCCAGGTGTTCAGGCCAGTTCCTGTGAAATACAGCACTGCCACTCCTGCTGAGTTATTGGGAGACACTGTACCTTTTGCACTGATGCTACGAAGATCTGTGATTTTCATTAAGATCTTTGGGAACATATGAGGCTTGTTGGGTCGTCTCTTTCGGATATAAATTTTCAGTGCTTCAAGCAAGGGCTCCTGAAGCTTATCCACTTTCATTGGTTCTTCAAGGTCCTGGCGATCTGTAGGAAAGTATCATATCACTCATATGATTTTAATTTTTTTTTTTTTAAATAAACTCCAAATTACAAAAGCTCCTCCATGTTCTTGATTAGAAATCCGTGAATTTCATTTTACTCTCCACCAAATAGCCCACACTCTGTACTGAGCATTCCATAGGAAGAGAATAAACCACGGCCTTCTGAAACTTGGATTAGTTTTTTCCCTTGTTGACTGGAAAGGATTGTCATTCGGGTGGCCAAGAGCCACCAGTTTGCTCCTGTACCTCCCTTTCCAAGGGGAAAACACCTCGCTGCAAACGATATTTTGGAATCAATTTTATATGTGTCACTGACAGGCTACCCAGGTACACGTAGCGATTACAGCTATTTTTTGTTACCACTGCTACAGCAGAGTGAGTTACCATCAGGAATCAGCAGATGGCAGTGCTGGCCTGAGTGACAACAAATGCCACCCCTCTACACCAGGATACACCAGTCACACATCGATGACATCTAGGAGCCCATCGATGCTTTAAATGGGTAAGGGTTAGACACACATAAAATCGGAATGATTTTGTACTAAAGGGCCACTGCCAACAAAGACTGACTCTTGTTTTTCAAACATTCACTAGTAGCACCCATTCAACAAAATGGCCCAGCTACACAAGGTGTATTTCTATTGCTAATCCAGATTTTGCCAAGGAGGAAAGAGACCAAGTAATTAAACTAACAGAAATTTACAGAAGATTTTGGAAATTATCTGAGACTTCAATTTTTGTATTTTAAACCCATGATTTTAATTGACAATCACCCTTTCAAGTTGCCTCCAGCCCCAGTTTGGAAATGTAACACATTTTTTTGCTGAAGTTATCACCAATGACTTCCATGTGACTGTAACCAATGCAGATGCACACAATTATATTCATGAGTAAAAGCTGTGTAATTGAGCATCTTGCTGTAAGAAAGCTCATTCATGCAGATACCCATACACTGCTTAGCAAACACACAGCAGGACCAGGTGATCTCCAGAGGTCCCTTCCAACTCCAACCATCCCATGAGGTATCTCAATGCCCTTTGTCAGGCAAACAGTAGGACTGGTTTCTTGACAGAATGATTCCATTAATTTTTTTTCAACTTATCAGTAATAAAACCAGTAACTATCACCAGTGGAAACCAAACCTTTAGCAGTAAGTAGTTTATATAATACGTATCATAACGTTACAAATATACATACATATTTTATATGTGTAAGCAAAGGAAAGCAAAACATGTAGAACATAAATGAAGACATTATCAGGTCTGTCTTTTTGAAATGCATCAGAGTTCATGCTGTACGATACCTCCACAGATTAGGCAGATGGCACTAAGGAGACCTGTTTCTGTATCATCCATTTCCAAAGGCAGGAGCTGGTTGGCAAATGTGAACACGAGATCAGTCAGTGGGCCAAATCCGGCGTTGTGCATCTGAGTTCGGTTTAGGGTAAGGCCATCTGAAAAGGTCATGGTGTCTTGTTCTGGTGTGTATCTTGTGCAAATTCTAAGGATCTGTGGGGAAAAAAGAGAAAAATGGAATCTGAAGAATTTAATCCATGAGAGGTTTGTTGCATTTTCTCGGTGCGGCGAGTGACTCTGTGGAACTTCAGTACTTGGCCACGTGAGAACGATCTGAAAACAAACTCCAGTTTGTGCAGTTCTAGTAGCGCAAAAACTCTCAGGTACAACATAACTATACTCTACTGACTATGTGTATTTCTTGTAACACAAACCTAAGAACAGAAATTTCCCCCTAGTTACAAAATCATCAAAACTTCAGAGCAACTCTCCCCACTCAGGTCACCAACACTACAGCGATACTCACAAAACAGGTCTTTAATTAGTCTGCCACCCACATCCAACTATAAAATGTGATTGATCTGCTGAACTGCTGATATGATCCAACAAGACCCTAGAAGTATCTCACCTCTTTGAACAAAGGCATGTCTCACTGATTTTGGGGATCACTTTTGCATGGCAGCACTTCCCTGGGTTGTGTCTTTGGCAAGGACAATGTTGGTCTGTGGTACCTTGTGGGAGTGAGTGTGGACAGCAGTGAGAAGAGGCAGAATTTTGGGGTGCCTTCCCCTCTTCTGGGAGAGCAGACAGGCAAACGCTATGGGGACAAAGCCCTCCATCTCCCCAGCAGCTGCAGGTAGGGTCTCCTTGGGGCACTGCTCGCTTTGTCAGCCTGGGAGCTCACACCCAGTGGAATATCAAACTTTCCACCTCCAAATGGCAGCACACAGGACTACTGGCAGCCCGGCCAGAGGCCAGAGGAGTTGGCCCAGCATTTCTTTTATGGTGGTTGTTACTTCTGTGTGCTGTAACACCAAACCTCCTCACCAGCCTGTTGGCTCCCAGCCTTCCTCCAGGCTCTGGCGCTTCCCCCTGCAGAGCCCCAGCGATGGCAGACCCTGCCTGCCTGGCACAAAGCTGCTGACAGGGTCGTTCATTCCTCCACGCACCCAGGCAGTGCTGGCTTTGGCAAGTTCGCCTGCACGCCGACAGCCACCCAATGCTGACCCCAGATGAAAGAGCCTTCGAGAGGAGGAAGGGGATTCACACCTCTAACTGGACACGGAGGGATGCAAAACACATTAATAAAACACCGAGGATGCTCTACATTTTGTCAGTAAATGCCTCTGGGCTAAGGGCAGCATCAAGAGCACTGTCACAGCGGAGGTGGCAGCGCAACCAGAGAGAGGGAGAGTGTGCGTGAACGCTTCCACCTCTTGGAGCAAACCCAGGATATGTCCCAGGATAGACTCTTTGTGGCACAGGATCATTTGTACAGCTGCAATTAATGAACACGACCTTAAGGACCAAACAAGAGACGTCCATCATGTTGACATATTTCTGTTATATATATATATATCAATGCTTAATGTTTAAAATAATCAAGAGGTGGGAGAGGGCTTATCCCTAAACTAAACTGAACTAAAACCCTGCCGAAGTCAGGCTGATTAGCTGAGCTAAGACTACAGCTGCGTTTTTTCAGGGCTTGACTGTATTTATTTCCCATCGTACTTGGTTTTAAAGATACAACAAAAAAGTTTTACATGAATGTAAGAGAGCACTGGGAGAATTTAATTACTCCTATGGCTGCCGAGGCTCTGAGTCAGAGGCTCTAGCACATGGCAGCTGACCAGTCTGGGCTTGGTTCTCCCACTTTCATCTTTGCCTGCCAACATCGCTCCAAATGAGCAAGGAGGAAATGAGGAGAACACGGTCTGTAAGACACCTATAGGGAAGCTTTTATTCTCTTCTTAAGAGAAGAGACTTAATAGGGTGTATTTCTGCAGATGGATCTTCAACTATTTTCTTTCTCAGCAATAATCTTATCTCACATTCTGGGTATACACTGAAGCACTGAAACTTTGTGTGGTTGGACAGGGATGTTTCACATTGTTGCCTTATCCCCGAATTAAAGTTCTTGAAATTTCTTAAATCAATGACCAAGAGAGGCACTAATTTAAACACACAGCACATGAATTCCTCAGTGACCACAGATTCCCCATAATATATGTCATCTTAAAAGGTGCTGGTTGCTAGGGTTTATGTAGTAGCCAATGTATTGTGCAGGATCATTAGAAAAAATTAACATTATAAAGCACAGCACCCTGTCAGTATGAGGCAGCATCTTTACCACATTCGAAACTGCCAGTAACCACTACCCATGCTCTCCCCTGAAGTTCACTGTGGGTTGCGTTTCAAATCATTAAAAGATTGTATAGAAAGGAGAAGAAGCATAGAGAATATCTGGTGTTCAAGAAAACCAAGGTTCAAAAGCTGCCTATTTATTGTGACACCCAAGAGCTGCTTGGTCTACTTATCTAGTGGCACACAAGAGGAAGTGGAGTGCAGCTCTTCCCACCTGAGGCCTGCACAGACAATTGCTGCCTTCCAGTAAGGGTGCATGGCCGGCAACGATCAGGTATCCAACTTCGGGAGGAACAAGGCTCTGTACTTCTTACCTGGTCCTGCTTTTCCCTTAGCTCAGCCAGGGAGAAAGACAGCCCCTTTGATTCCAGTGCTATTTCAATTGGTAAGCCTTAGCAAGGAGAATTCCTCCCTCCACAGCCTCAGGACTCCCTTCCCAACAAATTAGCAGAGCAGGATTGGGAGCTAAATTGGGCAATGCTGTGGTGTTTTCCCCAGGCTGCCTGCAGCTTCCTGGCAGCTGCCCAAGCAGGGCTGGCAGATACGGATCCCCCAGACCCTCCCTCAGAGGGCAGGTCTGGACAGTGGCTGCTGCACTACCCAGAGATCCCCGCCCAGAGGGATTGGGGTGCCCTGGAGTGATCATCCCCAACGCCCTAGAGGCTGAACACAACCTGCCACCACATACCAGGCTGTTGGCTCCCTCGCAGCAAAACTTCCTGTGCTTGTTCCCCAGCGTCACAAGCCCCACTGAGTTTGGGGGTGCATGCTAGGAGTGCTTAGCAAAGAGAACCCCAGGGCTAATGCAGAGGAAGAACTTCCAGGCTGGATCCTTATCAGGAACAAGTTTGGGGTGAGGTTACTCAGCCTCAAGCCAGCCTCTGTGTGCATGCACAGAAAGCAACCTGCAGGGGCCCTGCAAAACTTATAATTAAAACACAAAGTTGTGTAGGATTAAGCTACTTCCAGGCTTAGGCAGCAAGTTGGACAGGTTTTTGTTGAAGGCAGCCTTCAGGCCTTCATACCCCAAGGGCTGCACCAGCCATCAACGGGAGGAGGCTGCAGCGGCTCCGCTGGGCACTGGCACAGCTGAAGATCAACTATGTGTTTTCAGCAGTGCACTTAACTTGACTGCAGCAATCAGGTCTCAGGTTTCCTCTGCATTCCTTTGACATTATCCCACAACACACTGTTATTAAACTCCAAGACAGACCATTTGAAATGGTGTNTTTTTTTTTTTTTTTTAAATTTCTATCCTTCATCAAGATCTGTGAAACGCCATGGATATTGCTGATTGCTGCTAAACCATTCTTGGGCAAACTTCCAGTGTCAAAGTGAAGCTGATTTCAAGCTCATATTCACTGAAGAACATATGGGAAACATCAGCACTTCAAAATAAGAAATCACGGTATCTTTCTCCATTTTAAACTGAACTCCTAATGTCCTCAATGTTGTTTAGATTTTGCAACCAAGCCAAGTATTTTAGTTGTCACTCTGCTCCTAAATGCCACTTGCAGCCATAAATACAGTTCTTCCTCATTATTAAAGAGCCCTTTGTTTTAAGGAATATTTATGTATTAAAGCATTAGGAATTCCTATGAGCCCATCACAAAGTACAAAGCAAAAACCCTACCAGAGGCACAAAACCAAGGTCACCCAGAAAGTTGCATTGGTGACATTGTTGCTACCATAGAATTGTTACTCATTTTAAACAGATTAGGTAGGGCAAGCCAGGCCTATTTTTTAAGAAATCCTGTTGTTAGACACTAGCTGCCTCAGCTGGCTGGGACAGTTCCCTCAGAGGAGAAACCCAGGCAGGTGGCTCTGAAGCAATGGTGCCGCGTGGCACTGCCAAACCCCGTCAGCACGGGTTGTTCCACACACACAAATTCCTTCCTGGCATTAACGCACAGGGGTTCACAACAGAGAGCAAAAATTACATCATTAAGGATTAGCATTCAAGGATTTCTCAGGTTTTTATCCATTGGATTTAAGACAGACTGGACTCTGGATTCTTTTCACATTTGCCTTGCCAGAGCACAGTAAGCCTGGGGATGTTTGGCCACTGTTGGGCCAGTGTACCAGCAGACAGAAGCACCCACTTTTACAAGGGTTATTGCCTGAATTTCAGTAATATTTATCCCTAAAACTTTTGGCACCAGACAAGATATAAATTCCACAATCCTTAGTTGGCGCCTTGAGCTGCCTCAGGAAGCTTGATGTTATTTCCCTTCCAGAGTTAAGTGTTTGTTTGTATATAGAACAATTATTTGGCCCATACCCATCAGTTTACTGAGCTCCTGGCACCATTTCCCTTGTAAGCCTGTTTAAGAGGGGCTTAAGCATTGTATTGGTTTGGCACAGCCTGGTTTTGGGTAGCAGGAGGGCCACAAAGACGGCTCCTGTGAGGAAGCTGCTGGGAGCTTCCCACCATGTCCAGCAGAGCCAATGGCTGAAGGCTCTGAAGATGGACATGCTGCTGGCCAGAACTGGGCCAATGAGAGAGGCTGGTAACACCTCTGTGATGACATATCTAAGAAGAAAATCAAAACAAAGTCACAAGATTTTGGATTCTAGTCAGAGAAGAGGAGGAGGTGAGAACCTGTGAGGGAAACAACATGGCGACACCAATGTCAGTGGAGAAGGAGGGGGAGGAGGTGCTCCAGGTGCCGGAGCCGAGATTCCTCTGCAGACCTTGGTGAAGACCACGGTGAAGCAGCTGTGCCCCTGCAGCCCACGGGCCCAGGGGGGATGCAGAGATCCACCCGCAGCCCATGGGGGAGGTGGATCCAGCCTGTGCTGGAATGGGTGGATGCCTGGAGCAGGCTGTGATCCAGTGGGAGACCTGGTGGAGAGAGAGGGCCCTTGCTCCCAGGCTGAAGCAGCCTGTCCNGGTGATGAACTGACCAAACCCCCATGCCCTGTCTCCTTGTGCTGTCGGTGGGAACGAGGGAGGGGCTGGGGGTAAAAGTGTTCTAAGGGCTTATTTTACTTCTCATTATCCTCCTCTGATTCTGTTAGTAATAAATTCACTTTGCAACTTAAGCTGAGCCTGTTTCGCCCTTGAAGTGTTTCTCCCGGTCCTTATCTCACTCATGAAGCCTTCATTAATTTTTTTTTCCTTTTCCCTCCTCTGCCCAGCTGTGGCAGGGGAGGGTGAACGAGTGGCTCTCATGGGTGCCTGGCATTGGGCCAGTGTCAAACCACGACAAGCATCCACAGCCACAGGGACCAATTGAGCAGAGACCTCGGCAGGGTCTATAAATACTTAAGACTCCTCATAGCTGGTGCTGAAGGGCAGGTGGGCAGTGAAGCTGGGGTCCTGCTGGCAGGGAAGCCTGGCCACCCCACCTGGGAGCTCCATGCTGCTCCTCCTGCTTACCGGGCTCCAGGAACATGTCCAGGGCACAGCAGAGCAGCAGCATGATGAGGGCACACTGCCGAGGCTCACAGCAGAGCTCACACAGCAGCCACTGGGTGCTCAGTGCAGCAGGAGGGGGAACAGCGTTCGCTCTGTGTCCCAAGGCACAACAAAATGAAACATTTGAAACACTCATAACTAGGACAACTGACTTGTTGGGGGGGTGGAAATATGTGCTATTAAAACTGTTCCAGTACTGATGTTCAGCTTAAATAAAGAGCAGCACTGCAATTCTGCCTATGTGCAGGTGATGCGGGTTTAATGGATACAGCATTTCACAGGCGGCGCACACACTATGCGTTACTGTGTCATGGTAATTATCCCATTTTCTTTTTAAGCAGCACATAAAATAGTCACATAAAGTCTGTGTAAATGTCACACAGGAAAGTTAGGACTATTTGCCATGCTGTATCTGTTCCTGGTTTTGGAAAAGCCTCAGCTCCTCCCAGCTGCAGGCTCCTATGGCGCTCGCTATGCCCTGCTCACTTGGATGTGTCACCTTCTCTGGCTTTGTGAAAAATAAAAAAGAGAAAGAGCAGGTGATCAGGAATGTCAGGTCTCAATAAAGTTTATAACTAGAGCTTGAAGGTTGCCAATGGCCACAAAGTAGTGAATTGTATTAAAGAATCAACCTTTTCTATCCCTTAATTAGTTGAAATAAAGTCACCATTTACCACCTGCTTCATACTCTTTTTCTAATCTGGCAACTAGGTTTTTATTTAATCACTTTGATCAAAGTGTGTTTATCGAGGCACTTCAGATAAAACCCCTACCAAAGAGGTTCCCTTCAATATTTGAGCTGGTGTTGGCAATGGTAGCACTGAGTGGAGCTGCTGTGGGGACCCTGTGCAACAGGGCCTGTGCATGTTCCCAGGGCAAGCTCCCACTGCCCTCCCCAACAAAGAGCACCATGAGCTTGAAGGATTACAGAATTAGGGTATTTGTTATCCAGCAGCTATGGAGACAGGGCATGGCACAAACAAACGGGGTGGCAGCTTAAGGGCTAAAGTTTTAGGGGTAAAGAATTTGGATGTGCAGATTCTTGCTATATCCTGGCTCCTCCCTGCCTTTTTTTGGGTAGTTTCTGTATTAACTATTTGTTACAGGTTACAGCAGCACAGCACAAAGCAGTTCCCATCCCCTACTGCTGGCAGAACACACTCGAGGCAACGCTGCAGTTTTTTGCTCACCATCTGCCTCTCATGTAAGGGGAAGGTAACAGAGTCTTATCAGGACAGAGTTGGTGATGACAGGCGTGCAATTGGTAATGAATGGCCCTGCCCCACGGAGGGACACTCTCAGTAACAATGAGATGGCTGAGTCTGAATGAGCGCCTGGATTAAGGGAACAACAAGAGGTGACTCTCAAGCATGGCAGGGCAACCTCAACCTTCCCTTTTCTATAGGCCAAAGAATGATACCCCTTCCCCGCTCCTACCCCTCTTCCTCCTTCATCAATGTCCTCTTGATGCGATTCTTCCAAACAGCTTTTGACAAAACAAGAGGAAAAGGTCACAGCAGTTAACGTCCTCCACAACATGATCCTGTTTGAAGCAATTCACTTTCAGAAATTCCAAGATTAATTACTTCAACTTCGACTTCCCTAGTTTAAACTCCTGTGTCATGACAAAAAATGTACCTACAGTAGCCATCCTACAATGTGCTTCTTGACTGGCCATGCTTGGCTCAATGAGGACCTTTAGGTTTGTGCTCAGAATAAAGCATTTAAAATATGTTTACATTGAACATACTGTTTTACTGCGAGTTATCGCTACAACCAATAATAAGAAGCATATTTGCCACTAAAAGCCTGAAGACCTCTAAGGTCTTGATAAAGAAATGCTGAGATCCCAGAGGGCTTCTCTGAAGGTCAGCATGACAGAAACAACTGGAGACAAAGGGAGGGAAGACAGCTTGCTTTGACATAGTGGCAAGGCAAGGTCTGGAGAAAAACTCCCTGCCCACCTGCATAGTTCCCTCCTGCAGGGTGTACATTTGCCTACTTAAAATTAAATTACCTTTAGCTAAAATCTGTACCAAGTCCATTACATCGGCCACTTCCACAGATACCTGCAGTACTGGAGAAAGCAGGGGGATGTGAGTGCCAGAGGCTTGTACCAGACAGGCTCTAGGCACACCAGTTTCCCCTCTAAAACCTGAAAAACACTAACTCTGAAGACTTGTGTCTTGTTCCTTAAATTCCTCCATGACTACAGGTACAGCATATTCCTAAACCAGTACACACTGGACTGTCTCCCTAGGTATCATTTATGCAGAGGATTATGTTTTGGAGGGGGAAGGAAGGATGAAGGAGGAAGGAAGAAGAAACAGGTCTCTCTTCAGTGTTAACAGTAAAGAAAATTTTCTAAAGTTACACATGCCACAATACCAAAATGTGCCCTTTTTACTGAAACCCACAAAGTGTAAGGATTTATTTTGAAAAGTATGCTCATCCCTCTCAACACACCTCTGCAGGTGTGCTGGAGTCATCTTCTGACCACACCAGACTACCCAGTAAGTTCAATTTTACAACAATAAGGTCAGGGCTGTATTTCACCCCCATCTTCCTGTCAATTACAATAAAAAGAAGAATAGAAAACGCATTAGTAGGAGAACAACAATGTTAAAAATACATACCAGTATATCCAGGCAGGCTGCTTTGAGTAGAGTTATTTGGTCTGCAATGGTCAAACTTGTAAAGCCTGGCAATCGCTTTGCAAATTCCACTATTTTAATAATGCACTTTGTTGCAAGTTCACTGAATTTGTCCCAAAGCCCAAGGTCCAGTCGAACCCGATGATCTGCGCTGGAGTTCTGGAAAGACAGACAGAAGGCACCATAAATCAACAACGTCCCTTTCAGTAAACGGTTTTCAAGGGAAGGAAACAACAACCACGTTTTCCTTCCAGAAGTACTTTCTATTAACATTCCAGGCATTTTCTGCAGCTTGCTGTTGGGATGATGCTGGTTTTAAACTTGGATTAATCGCCTGAAAATTCCTTGGATATTTCTCTGTTACTTATGATTGCAGAGGCCATCTGTACAAGGAATACAAATGAACTTAAACATTTCCAAATGCCACCCTCATTATTCTTCCTTGCCATTATATAATAAGTGCATTGAGAAAGACAATTTACAGTTGTACCCCAGAAAATATAAATGAACAGTGAAACAAGAATATTGGGTCCTCATCTGGAAAAAGCAGCGCAATATTTGGAACATAGTTTCACATACTTAAGGTCTTAGAAAATTAGTTCTGCTTAATTTCTCTGCTCTGTGGCTCTGCCACAGCTTTCTGAAGCTACAGTCTGCCACGACTTACAGAGCATTTATTTACAAGATATTAAGGAAAACCCCATGTGCCTTGATGAATGCTGTGTGCTCATTTGATGGTGCATACAACATACACCCCGCTGCTGGAAGTGTAACAAAGACATTCTGGTGGCAGCTTTCAGAGACTGTTTCCATACATTCACCTATCTCAATCAAAATGACCATCATTTCCTAGAGTGAATAGGAAACCTCTGTTAAGTTTGTGATCAAACTCACATTTTCATACATTTAGGACAATCACTTAAGCCTTGAAAAAGCTGAACATGTCAGCCAAGAACCGTCTCACTCAAAATCTGCTATGACTCATTTGATGCCAGCACACCAACACTGGGCGTCATGAGGAGGCCTGGTGAGTCCACTCCAATCCACCCAGGATTCCCATAGAGTGAAAAGAAACAGCTACTGATGGAGCTCTCAAATACCCAAAGCTCCTCTCCTCCTCCCCTCACATGCAGTGTATTGCCAGCACTTGATTCAATGCTATCTAGGATGCAGCCAGTGTGATGGTGTCCCCGAAACCCCTACTTCATGAACCACCAAGTTTAGTGTGCATTGCAGCTGCCTTCAGCATCTAGGTGATTTCCTCTTCATTGCAGGAGGAATTTTACCTATAAAAATATGCTCAGGCTTTCTCCCCAGCTACAGAGGAAGCCAATGTGATCAGCTGCCTCAGTCTTAGCTGGTTGAAGTTAAAATGTTAAATTAACTTTAAAATTAAAGTTAAATGAGCAGAGTCTCAACCTAAAAGTCTAACAGACATGGCAGATTAAATAGCCATCAAAAAGCATTCAAATTACACAGATCACACTTCCTTGGAGGAAACATTTCCAGTGAGCCTGCCACCACCACTGCTGATGGTGGGGACGTCCACCTCCTTGAAAACCAGTGAAGCCATTACCTTGTCAGCTTTCTTTGGTTCAAGAGAAGGACATAGGACTGGAAGAGGCTGGTGAGGGAATGCGGAGTGAGCTCAGCCTGGCTGTGATGCTCTGGACCCCATCCCAGTGCTGCCTTCATAGAACACCACCACCACCATCAGTCATGAAGGGGAAAGTCCTGACAGGTCCCCAGGGCACCGCCAGCCTGACATTCACCCTCACTTGGAACAGGGCGGAGTGTGAGCCAGGAATATTTACATTAGGTCCTAACTGCAAAAAATAAACGCTGACCATGCTGAGCAGTCCAAAGGAGCATACGTGCTCCTTCCTGCTACCCTCCCTTTAGGAGATAATTAATTAATTTCATCATTTCTATTTGAATTTTTATTCTGGAAACTTCTATTTTGTTTTAGGTTTTTTTAAACGACAAAAGAAAGATAGAAGAAAATGTCTTTATAATGCTAAACCTAAAGAATTGCCTTCAAAACGGTCCAAAACTAATGGGTTAACAGTCATTGTAATGCCCTTTGAAACATTTCTTTCGGCTACTGGAGTATGCATCCTTCAGATTTATTTTATTTCATCCTCAAGGACCTTGGTGAAATACAGTACATTGGAGGAAAAATAAGATCAAGATGTGCAGTCATTCAGGCTGTAATTAAATTTAATAGGCAGTTTATCCAGTTCATAGAAAGATGGCATAGCAGAGAGCTACACAAAGCAGAGCCTAAAGCAGGAAATCATTTTACAATAGGGTATCCATCTGGAAAAAAAGACGTTGCATGAAACCAGCAAGTGTGAACGAAATCTTCATCAGTATCATATGAGGTTACTTTATCATGCTGCAGTGCCAGCAACGGGAAGTTTGACGTGTCTTCTATTAGGACTAATGCACAGCCGTCGTAACAAATGTAAATCTAACTCTCTATTATGCAAACTGAAGAGAAGGGGCAGTTAATAAAATACAAAATAACCAGGTGTTTTATTATGCCAGGTGCCAGATCCCTCAGCACTGGAGCTAATGTGGTTTGCGCATTGTCTTTGAGACGCTACAAAAGGAAAGAGCTTTAACATGCTAGCTGTTAACGAATGCTGACACAAGCGTCACAGGAAAAAGAGCTGGATTTTTAGCAGCATTTTTCAGTGTCTAAAACCCCAAAATGACTCAATATCAATGTAGACATTGAACAATAAACCATGGGGTTTAAACAACGCACAATAGAAAGGGAAACCCTGATTAAATTTGCCTGGAGATCTCCTCTATCCATGCTGTGAAAAAGATGCAGACGCTATGACTTTTCCTGAATATTCTACTGAAGCGGGTTTTTGGGTGTCTTTTCCAGGAGCAGTCTCGCATGTTTTTCAGGCCTATGCACCAGCGCACATATGGTGGAACAATACTGTAATACACCCTAGTGGCATCTTTATCAGTGGAAAAGCCCAACCTTGCTATGAAATCCAATTAAACAGCCATTTTTGCCACATAAATTGATCCCATTTTTTCCATCATTTTTGTTTTTTCATTGCAGGCTGCTCTGTATCCACATTAACAATACGGGATGAGGTACTCGTAGAAACATACACAGTGGCAGAATCCCTACTGTCTTTAAAATCCACTTTACAAAGGAAACAAGGCTCACAGGGGCACTCTGCCCTAATCAGGAACACTCGTGATGCCTCTTCAGTAAAAGGAGCAATGCACTCCAGCTCTGCCAAGTTCACCAAGGACCATGGCACATGTCCCTGCTTTGGGCCAGTATCAGGAGATACATACATATTACAGATATATAGATATATATTCCTCTGCAATGGCACAGAACAATAGCTGTATAACTTCTAAGCCCAGCACTTACAGAGAACAAAATGCTATCAAGATGTGGAACCTCTTTGCTTCCAGCCAGCCAAGAGCAACCCAGCAGAATCTGCAGCAAGGGTCTGCAGAGCCAAAATTGTTTTCTGTTTTATCCTCCCTTTATCATAAGGCTGGATGTAACACAGCTGTAGACTTACAAATAATACCACTCTCAAGGGACAAGCAGTATAGTTACACTCAATTATACTATAAAGTATGACATCTCCAGAGAAATTACTCAGGCACTCTCTCTTACCTGGATGACAGTAATAAAACAGATCTGTTTATGATGGACTTTTGGAATCCATTACATTTAAACAGCTTGCTGATTCTCATCATTGGAAGATCTGTACTTGTCACTGCCCACCAAATGCAACTGTTAAGTCAAATGACCCAGGGAATTTAATACAAGTGCTATTCTCCCATTATTTTAATTAGACTTCTATTAACTATGCAAAGGATGGGGCCACTTCTTTTTAAAGAGCAGATGGCTATAAAAAAACTTAACTGAAAATGCTTCTCCAAAACCATTTTAAACAGGTAAAAACACACAATGGAGGCGGACGGGGGGGAAGGCAGGGGGGGAGAATCACCATGTAACCTTTCCCTCTGGGAAATGCAGGCTGCAGTGCTCAAGAGTGAGAGGAGCCAGATACACAAGCCAAATGCCTGAATAGATTTTTTTTTTTTACTATATCTCTGTAAGGTCTTTTTTACTTCACACTCTTATACTTAAAATTCTTTGCTCTTTTTAGCAACAAATGAAATCTTCTTTTAAAACAGTCTGAATTATCACGTAACCGAAGGCACTCAGGGGCTGCTCTTGCAGAACAGTTTCTTCCATCCACCATCCTTGTCAGTACACAAGTGCAAGGCTCACAAAATCCAAGGGAATCCACATTGGTTAGAAACACTCACTTCTCACCCCTCACTTAGAGAATTAAATTAAAAACTCTAAGGTTATAAAAGCAGTCTGTGTGCTCTGTAGAGCGAGCATGCCATGCTTCATGACTGAAAGCCCACAGAACTACGCATAAAAGCAGGACTGGGGGCAATCTTCTACCTGTACTAGATTGTTACTATCAAGAAAAGCAGAGTGGCATAGGCTTCTAGCTCCCCTTGGACTCAGCACTTAGGAAAAGGCCCCCTTTGTTTTTCGATTTCTGGTCTCTACTTCAAGTGTCTCAGATTGTTGCCGGAGCCCTGCCATTTGATCAGCAGCTGGTGGTGGTGTCCAAGCAGCAGAGCTGTGCTCCTGTGACCAGCACACACAGCTCCCACATCCCAGATCCTCCTGTATCCTCAGCGCTGCAGAAAGGCTTCTCCCCTGCCCCTGGGCTGATGGGTGGCTGGAGGGGAAGATGACCCTTACTCCAGCCCCAGCGCTACTCTGTCCTTCTCACATGAGCTCTTGACACTGAAGGCCTACATAAAATGCCGGAGTGGCTGCCAGACCTTACCTAGATGAGAGATTTAAACACTGCATTTCACACACAGACTATGAGAATGCAGTAAGAAGACCGTATTTAGCACCACTGCTATTGGTTTTGATGCAGCTTTCGAAGGAAGCTGCATCGCTCTCAAAGGTTCAAGGTAAGCCAAAAGTAACTCTTCTGGTATAATTTTGTTATTGCAGCTTGTACAGTACCAAACCATGACAAAGCAGGAGGGAGCTCAGCCCCGTGCAGCAGTCCACCACTGTGGACTTCCAACAGACCAAAGCTAAAAGCAAGGAATCTCCTTCCCTGAGTTGTCCCATTGGGACTGAGATATGAATGACCAATATCCAGCCTCAGAATGTGGTCAGGTCATGGCTACTCATGCTCCATAGACAGACCAGGTTCATCTGTTCATTACTGAGATCCAGGTGCTCTCAGTAAGGGCTCTAAAATTCCAACAGGGATATAAACTTGCCATGGGGTTCAGACGGAACCTAAGGACAAAGGCATCAGCAGTGGGTGTGATATGCAACAAGACCCTCTCCAATTTCATCCACTTGTATCATTTCAAGAGCTAAAATATTAATGATACTTCAGCATCCAATACCTAATGCAAGTGTCGAGGTGCCCAGGTTTATCTTTCAGCCCTCCAGGATCTTTGGCAGTTACCAGGATGCAGTACCATCCCACCAGCTGCAGTGCATTCTGCTAACTCTGCGGTAACGTGGAAGTACGTACCAACGTAGTCCTGCTGGGAAGGACCAGAGAAGCATGTGGAGGACAGGCTTCTTCCCCACTACTAACCCATCTACATGGGGCTCAGAATTAAATGTAAAAAGTGTTTGTGAAAATACTTTCAGCAACACGAAAATTGTGTCTTCTTCTACCATCACACCATATGTGATTGCTTTTCTTGCACTTAAATACCAAGTCTTACATTTAGACCTCAGTTTTGAGCCTTGCATTTTGTTTTGTAAATAGATTAAAATGCCATAAAACAGCACTCTGCTTGCTAAAACAGTGCATATTGATGGCACCCAGGAATTTGACTACGTCACTCCGAGAAATTTATGGTTTGTTTCAATAGCAGAAAATTTACTCAAAACAGAGAGCCAATCCATTGACAAAATTATTTCACCTGGCCTCTGGGGATTGGTCTCCGATCTTCATCTGGGGCTGGAGGGCAAGGACCGTGGAGACAGCTGTCTCCTCGGCCCAGCCATGTCACTCCTGAACTCCTGCTTCAGCAATGAGAGCACATGCTTGACCACCTTAGGATGTTTTGCCTGTCTCCCTCTGAAACAGCCAGTGCTGCTGCAACCAAACAGCAAGCCCAGACCCAGCAAAGTCATTCCTCTATTGATAAGACTCTAAACATTACCTAGTTATTTTTTATCATCTCTTTTATTATGTATTATTTGCAAACTTAACATTGAATTTTTTTTTAATCAGTTAGTATCACTGAGCTTCCCTGTATTTAGCAACATAAATATGTATAGAAGAAATATTATTTCCCTGACTCACCTCTGGAGGAATTCCCATAGTACTAAGCTTCCTGATGGGGGGGCTGATTTTTCCTTTCTAGAAGCAGCAGAAGTTTTTGCTGCTATGTGGTATTTTGGTAGACTAGGAAAGGATGTGTAATTTTTGGGGTTGTCATGTGCAGAGCCAAGAGTTGAACTCAATGATCCTTGTGGGTCCCTTCCAACTCAGGATATTCTATGATTCTAGGAATAAACTGCAAATGAGCATCTTGGAAACTGTTTTACTTAAACATTTCGTATTTTCCTTGACCTTGGTAGCTTTGGGACTATCACCAGTAATCCAGCAGCATTTAAGAACTCCCTACACCTGCAAAGTTGTAATCTGCTGACGCACGAGCAGAGATCACGTCTTTGGAAGCCAACACATTTCTAATGAATGATGGAATGCAACTGACTCATGGTCTCGGAGCTGGTGGTTTGGCTGGATTAATCCTCCAGGAGTCTCTCACGATGCCGCTAAGTAGCGCTCACATCTAAGTGCAATTTCCCTCCCCAGCAGGCAGTGTTTGCATGCACACTTCTGTTTTTTCCTGGCTAGGGAGGTGCAAAGAATGCATCTACTGCTCCATCTATTTAAAATGTCCAGAGCCTCCAAAATTCACATCATCCAGGCATATCCAGAACGCTATGTGCCTCAAACCATACTCACTGTAGTGTATTTTCCCAGCTGGCAGAGTGAGGGGAAGGTTTCCTGGTGAGCTTTTCGGATCTTCTCAGTGAGATCATCTAACTCTGCTGTCATTTCATAGTTTTCTGTGGACTCCTGCTTTGAAGGTTCCTTCTTCTTTTTGTTCCTATCATTTCTGACAGCTGTAAGAAAAGCAGAGAAACAGATCACATGGGGTTATTCAGATATTGTAACAACCTATGTTGTTTCTGTTGTTCTATTTTTTAAAATGCCATTATTTTAAACATACATTATTTTAGGTGAATATAAAAAGCTTATATGCACAGAGAACATTATTTCCAGCTTACTTATTTAAAAATAATTTAAGAACTAAATGTAACGAGCAGTGATGAAACCAAACTTCCACAGGGGTTTGTTGTGGGTGTGCCATCACACTCCCATAGTATCTGCCTTCCAGGAAAGTCTACTGCAACATCATATGCACAATGTCTCAGTAACTTTGTGAGGTGGGATTTTTTCATTGTAGCACTACAGCTGTGCATGGTGGATGGTGAAGTCCTCTGCAGTGATGCAGTCGCTATTTTATTGGATGTGAACAACACTAAAAAAAGACAGCAACTGTCTTTCTTCTTAAGTACCTCAGCATGGAAGATAACAAAGCCCCATACTAATACAAACTCCACCAAACAAAAGTTATTTAAAAGGAAAGTTAAACGTGAAAACAGTAAACGAAAGAAGATGAAACACATAAAACCCAAGTTCTAAAGATCAAAGGAGAATCACAAACACTTGAAAGAGTAAAAATGGCAGTGAAGCTATCTAAAGTTGCTTGCCATCTGCTTCTGCACTCAGATCAGCCTTCTACCTTCCCCCGGCCGTGGGGGATTACTGGAAATATGCATCGTGTGCACTCGCGCTGTAATTGATTCCCCACATATTTGTGTTTTGTAATAAAATATGACAGCTGCTCCATCACCATGCTGCTCTTTGTTCTTTTAATGAAAATAGCTTAATTTTACAAAACGTGCCCAGGAGATAAGTCCATGTCCACAGTATTGCCAGTAATTGTGAATTTTATCAAGAGGCTTGCTGTTAGCTAAAGCTAACGTCTTAAGTGTAACCAGATGCATAAGGCTTTACAACAAAGCCAAGCAAAATCAATCCCTCTCCCCGAAGACTCCATGTCAATATTAAACACCCTGAAGACTAAATGTTACTGGATAAATAAAACCAATCCTAACACTGTTAGTATTCAAAACCTCACGATATTTAAAACAAGGCCCTAAACTCACAGGGTGCGGCTGGTGGGTTCGGCACATGTGAGCATGGCCAGGGATTTTGGATGGCCAAAGATCTGCTGATTCTTATTTGTACTGTCCTGCCCCACAAAGTGCATCTATCCATGCCGTAGAGAGGGAAGCACAGAGCCACCTCCACGTCAGCCCTTTTTCCCTGTGGGTTCCACAGGCCCATCTCCACATCTTCTGTGGTTGCTTCCTACATGCCAGTGAACCACAAATCATCACAAAGAGCAGAAAAAATAGTGGGCTGGGAAAGCACCAGAGTCAGGGGCATCTACAGAAATAACATATTGTGTGTAATAGAAAACAAGGAGTAGAGATGTGGGGAACATTGTTTCTCCCTCATGAGGCCATTAGGCACATAGTCCATGCAATGCATGGCTCTGGTTTTCTCACTAAAGGTCTGACTTCGCAACTGAGAGAACTCTGATGCCAACCATTCGCATTTTAAGCATGAGCTTGACTTAACTGTGTGACAGACCCGCACTGAAGTCAGTCACGTGCTTGGCCGGACCAGGGCTGGGATGCTGAGCACCTGACTGGATTAAAGCCTAGCCTTGAACACCATCAATTTTGCTGTTTGGAGAACACAGACCCAAAGGAGACCAGCAAGAGCGGACCAAAACGGTTATTCCTTGCAAAGGTACAATGCTACCAGTGTAGTCAGATTTAGGGGGACAAACTGGATTGCCCCCAGTTCCTTTTACAAGTTTTCCCTTCAAGCAAATGCTGTGATTTGCTTGCTGGACCTCAGGGCAGAACACAAGCACCACGTTTGGCACTAAAACAACATTCAGGATCCAGAGGTATGTCTTCAGTGCTGCAAACTGCCACTGCACCTCAGAAATAAATCCTAATCACTGCTGTACTTGGGAAATAAAAGAGTTCCCTAGAAAATTCTGTAAACTCCTACACAACCACAAAGAGCAATAAACCTTCGTCACAAAGCCCCACTTACTTATAGCTCTACAAGCTGATTGACAAACTTGCCAAGCAGGCAGCCTGAGCAACTACTTCCCTCAACAGCTTTGAACTCCTTGTGGAAGATGGACAAATTATTTAGGCCAGGCTTCAAAGCAGGTGCCAAGGGCTCCCAGAGACCAGGAGATAACTCTGGCAGGAACCCTGCCATGCTCCTTTGCTACCCCAGCACTGCTCCTTCTGCAGCTGTACCTGAAGTCCCCTTCCCTCCAAAGGCCACCACAGGGACAGCTGCTGATCAGGCCTCATTCACCAAACTGGACCAGCTCTGTCCCCTTTCCTTTTTGGTGCAAATCCAAGGGTAGAAAGGGGAGAAGTAACATATCCTGAAAACCAAAAAAAGGTTTTGTTCCTCATCAACTTTCTTGTATGATTCTGATAGCCTTTATAATAATGATAAAACCAGGATAATATGTATCTTCTTGCTTTATTCATTAAGGCTGCATCAGACATGTCAGTGTTTCTATATTCCCTGTAAGATAATGGATTAAAGTGCTGATGTATAACACCCAAGCTCCAAAAATATAAAGCATTTCAATAACATCGAACTGTTGGACAGATTTAACTACAGCTATAATTCAACATGGAAAAAAAAAAAAGAGAGAAAGAGTTTAAGACAACACTATGTTTAAAAGAGTTAAATAAAAACATATAAACACACACACATTTACGCAGTAAATTTAAAAACCATCACTGCTCTGGAAACAGGAACTGTCACACCGCATGTGGGAAGGGTTTTGGATTACAGCTTATGCTTATATTACATAAATCACACCTTTTGGTATCTTGATCTTTACATGTATATGATCACATCAATCCCCAATGCAATTCCACTGCCTTTTAATGATGATACACCAGTGATGAATCTGTGTCACAGTTAATGCTGCCGTAGAAAACTCAGGTTATGAATTTCATTACTTGTGCACTAAATTCTGACTTGATGGCTGCATTAATTAGGAACTCCCAACAGGGGACAGTATGGAAGCTCTCTTGCCCTGTGAGAACTCCTGGAAGTTAAAAAGCCTTAAAGAAAAATAAATAAGGTGGTGGTGTGGGGAAAGAGAATGAAAAAAGGTGTATCTTGATACGCGAGGAAGCCAGGTCTTGGCGCGTCTCAGAAGGCTGAGCGGCACACACCCACACCTGTGCACGTCTGCTCCAATCCATCTTCCTGTGACAGCTTCCCTGTCCCCTTGACACACATGCCAGGACTCGCACTTCCACACCCAGAAACCTCCAGGCAGCCACAGCAGGGTTCGCAAGCTGGCAAAGGTACTTTCTGTTGCCTTAAGAATCAGACCCTACCTTCAAATACCCAGCCTCCTCCCTGATGGAAGAGGGGCAGAACATCACCTTTTGTCCTGTTCAGTCTGTTCTCACCCCAGGTTTGCCATTGCTTTTTCCTTAGATACACTTTCTCTCTTCTGCTTGAAGCGATGGACAGGGCACATAAGTTGAGCGAGGGTCAGATGTATTTTTCAGAGGAAAGCAGGGTCTGCTATAGATGGAACTAAGTACAGGGAAGACACAAACAGCTTCCCTTGGAGAGCTCCAGTGCTCTCACTTAGTAACCTCGCAGCAATTCTCCTGCCTGAGTGGGGTCATTTCAAGCATGTTCTAATGCAGGGAATTGTCCAGTCTTAAACACGAGCCCCTCAGGTCCACCAAACTTAGCCACTGCTTGGCCTAAGAATAGTCTGGGATCTAGCCCATGAGATTTAGACAGTTTCTAGATAATCAGATAAAATCACTGAATAGAGATTATTTGTACATTCATTTGTTAAAGGTGGCACAAATGTGTCCAAGGGAGAAGAATTTGTCACTCACAACGCAATTTTTCCTATTACTGGCACAACCTGTGCTTCCCCAGATATCCAGAAGATATGCAGACAGCTTCTTTCATGTATTATAATGATTAATCAGCTATAAATTCATTATTTGAAATGCTATCACTGCAGTTTTGCTTCTTGGAGATCCCCGTGACCTTTGAAGAGTTCTGTGTACTAGTTAGCTGGTTTTGTTCCTGTAGCAACAACTACTAGTGCTTCCAGTCAGTTCACATTCCTGTAAAACCACACTTCTCTTGTCCCCAGATATTTTGGAAGCTACTCGTTAAGCTAACAAACCTCAAAAGCACCATAAAGCACACAGAGCAAGTCAGTAATTGCACAGCACTGGGCACAAGGTCGGTTTGCAAAAAGACTCCTTTTGTTTGTAAAACCCAATGAGAAGAGAAGCAGGAGGTGAACTGAGGCAGAAACGCTGCAGACCTGCCAGTTCTCCCTTCTGGGCAGAGGCTGGCTGTCCCGCCTGTCCTCCTACTCCTTGGGAAGCCACCTGTCCCTGTGTGAACGCCAGGTAGCCTGGGCAGGCCGATGGTGCCACATGCGGCCGTGGGGCCAGCGCTCAGCACTGCAGCTGGGAAATCCAGGAGCACCAAGCTGTTTGTTAGGGTGGAAACCCACAAACCTTGCACAGCTCCTCCACACTCTTGCTTCTCCAACTCCAGAGGCAGCTGATAAAAAATTTCTAATTCTGGCAGAAGTTAGCAGCTGTGGACAATTTCAGTCAAATATGCAAAATGCTTATCTACTGCCAATGCCAAGTTTGCTCCATCACTTTAAATGCCCAATGTATACCACACAGTACTCTTCAACAAATTGTGCTAATGGTGTGGAATGGCAGTCCATAAGGATGTCTTTCCCAACAGTCACCTTGGAAAATCTCAAACGAAGGGAGACTTAGCAACCCTGATGCTGCTGCTGCTGCTGAGCTAGGCTCTCTGACCCAATGGTCAAAAGCAGCACTCAGCTGTGCATCCCAGGCAGTTCCCAAGGCCGGGAACTGGTAGAAGAAAGCACAGAGACGAGGGAACTCGAGGAGGTTGAGTTTCCCTTCTCCAATATAAGTAAAGGAACAAAATAATCATCTCGAAAGCAGCACAGTCACAGTCGACAAACTGACGAGCCATCAGTTCAGGACGATGAGACTCCTGTTCATGTTAACAGCAGTGCAACTGCAAGCCAAACATACTAAAATATGCAGAACGCCAGGTAGTTATAAATAGATTGGTTTCCTAGGTTGTGATTTCCAGATGAAATAATGTTTTCTTTCAGGCAAAACAGCACAGTCTTAAAAAAAGCCAGGAAACTATTTTAAAACAGATTTCCATGCCAAAACTTGGCTTTGACATATGGAGAATGATTGTAGACACAGTCCATTTCAAACAAACCTCTCATTTCTAATGGACAAAGCCAATAACAAGTACACAGTTGTGTAAGGGGCTTACAAAACCAAAACACATTGAAACCTGCATATTTTGTAGCTGATTCTGAGAAATCAACCATGTCAGCTGTTGGATAACAATCGCCAGAAGAAAACATCTCAAATTAAGTGAGATAGTATCTCTCTACAGACACATATCAAAATTAACAGGGAGCACAGAGAAACAATCATGGAAGACATTTCATAAGCACCTGGCACGCTATCATTTTTCCCCAGGCACAGAGCAAGCACATATATTACAGAATTCAAGCCCGCCCTGGGTTTCCTATTGAGAAATAACATTCAGCTATGGCAAACCCGCCAGAAACCTCAGTTCAACCACAGGGGAACACACCACAGACCCAGAGGACATCGTCCTGTCGCCTGCTTTCACGTACACTGGCCCTTCCAGCCACTCGTGGGTTTGGTGTTTTTTTTTTGAGGAAGGTGAATCTGAACTCTGCCTTGCAGCTTTGTATTATTCATTACATAATTGCTATGTTTTATTAGAAATATGATCTATTATAACCTTGAATATGGTAACTTAAATGACATTGAAAATTAGATTATTCTGATTATTAGAGAAGTGAGAAAGGTACTAAACATTTGTAAGGCTGATAATCAATCAGTGTATCCATGTGAGTGCAATAAAAATCAATCAGGAGCTAGTGCGTTTAAATCTAATTTTTTAAGCATGACATTTTCTTCTGAGTTTCTTTTTTAAATGTCACCCTCTTCTACAACAGTGATTGATTCTATCCCCAGGGATATTTAACTCCAACTGTTTTATTCATTGCACTGAGCTCTTGTATCCACAGTCTTTTCTAAATATCAAATTAATGACAACAATAATATTTTCATCAAAATGTGAAATTCAGAAATAGGCATTCATGGAATCAAAACAGCAAGAAGCGCGGCAGTACATTTAAATTGCTTCAAATACCATGGACCTTTTAACTAGCAAGAAGTGGACTTTATTTAACACAGAAAATGGTGGAATTTTGTGTCCCTCCCGTTCTCTTTCTCCTCCCATAAAAGAGAAGGCCAAGGATTTGCTTGTTTAAAACATAATTCATTTAGAAATGTTTCAGTAGTGAACAATGAATCACTGGCTATAGGGAGCCCGTGAGTAATTACCTATGCCTTCAAAATAACCTTATTAGGCTATTGTAAGTATAGGGGAGACCTTTGATACCTATAGCCTAAGGGCCTCTCTTTTTCCATTCATGCACAGGGGATTTATATGGTTATATCCTGACGAAAGCAACACATCTCCCATTTATGTGTGAGGATAACTGCGGGGTTAATACATCAAGAGCTGAGTTATAAGAACAGGTTTCATTACATGAATGAATGATACAAATGGATGCTCTACAGCTTTATTTAACTGGCCTGAAACTTCATCTGTGGTTTCAAGGATTCCCATCAGCCTGAACAATTTTATTTTTGACATGAAATTTGGCACCTGCTATTGTCACATCCCTGAAATATTAGTAAGTGGAATGAGCAAAAAAAGGAGTTTCTAGTCCTTTATAAAAAACAAATACCATCTGAAATGAGATGTAGGACCAAAACTGAAAAGCCAGTGCAGAACAAGAGGCTGAGAAAAGTACCCCTGGAAAACAGTTAAAAGGTATGCCTTTGGCATTCTTTTATCTATTTATTTTAAATTATTATTTATATTATTTCACTGTCTTTTTAAAAAATATATATTATTTTCTTTTTTGTTTGCTTTTTTTTATTAAAAGACATCGAGAAGCAAAACCAGCAGCTATCATACTTGGGATACCTAGAACTGCCAATCCAAGTCCCAAAACCACTGTGGAAGGAAAACAAATGGTTCTATACGCAGTTTTGTCTTGAATGCTGCAGAAGGACAGGACAAAAAAAAAAAACAAAACCAAAAAACCCCCCAAATTCACCAAAATTCCATAAGCTGTTTCCAAGTGTATGAATACACCACTAATGTCTACTGTTATATTTACTATAGTATTTCAGGACCAGTTCAAGTTCTGCAGAACATGCCAAACAGAGTAACAACTGCACATAGAATAAAAATCAGGACTCCAGAAATACAAATGGAACCCCCATGCACACTCCCCAAACAGGTCCTAAGAACAAATGAGAAATGAAGAAGTTGCAAAAACAGAAAGTAAACAAGCAAAAAAAAAAAAAAAAAAAAAAAAAAACAGAAGAAAATGTGTTTTGCAGCATGCGGGTGTGGGCAGGTAGAGGATGAGAGGATGAGGAGCAGCTGAGTCAGAGGCAGGACAGACAGGGCACAGCATCCATACCCGAGGCTGAACTGAAAGCAGACTCCTGGGTCTCCCTTACCACCTCCCTAAATACTGCAATCAAAGTAGCTGGAGAGATGGGATTATACATTAAATGATAAACTGTTTAAATAGCATTTGCCCTGTGATTTCCATTTTCAAAGTGCTTTAAGATGATCAACTAATTGCCAGTGTGAAATAGGATAATCCACACGCTCTAAGCAGCTGATGCTTAAAGAGCTATTGAAGGTTGTTAGCATTAACAATTGCAGGCAGAATAAATCACTAATATTTCCTATGAAGACCCACCAACATATCTGCAATGGAAATAGCCATACTCATTGACTTGGACAAAATCTACTCACTGCTATGTTTCCATCTGTATTTCACATTGACATCACCTCAAGTTACCTAATATAGCCAGAAATTCCCATATGTGAGATGGAGTATCTCCACAGGCAGGTCTTGCAATGTTCCTGCGCATCTTGTGCAGCTGTTAAATTAAACTACACGTGTCATTCCCTCTTCACTCTGGTCATGTCCCATCTCTCTCAGTTTTCTGCATGAAATCAGTCACTTCCTTACTCTCAACATAAACACCACGATTTTTATTAAGATCTACCATGTCACTTGAACAGGTTTGCAAGTAATTGTGTCACACGGTGGATATTGCGAGTCTTTCCCTTCCCTGCTCAGTGCAAGAATGGGAAGGAGCTTTGGAAATCAATCACTCCATCTGAGGAGGTTTCCTAAATTTACAGGGCTTCTGTAGGTAACCCACTGTGAAGTAAAAGCCTGTGGCAGAATCCCCATGAAACTAAAACCCTCAGGGAAGCAAAGTGTTGTGCTTACTATCTGCTGTTTTGGCTGCCAAGATCCCAGTGGATATACTTGTAACTTCTGTGGCAGTCTAGATAAAATTCTGCATGCAGCTGGTTAAACCAAAATACTCTAGGGAAATGGAGGACAGCTTTTCTGGAATTGCAGTGTCTTAACACATTAGCTAAAAATACACAAGACCACAAACACAAAGTGATTATTCCATCTCTTCCTTACAATTGAAGTGACCAAATGTATACGCAGCCATTGAAAAACTCTTCTAAATATTCAGCCTGAAAATGAATTTCTATTAGGCTATAGTGCATTTCTTTTACCATAGGCTTGGTGAAGAAAAAATCCCTAAATTTCAAACTCTGAACTTTCAGTCAGAAATTACTGAGAGGCCATTAAATCTGTCTCATCTGATTTCAGCTGTTGAGGTGCCCTTTCAAGCTACCTTCTCAAAGCAACTGCCCTTTGAGCTACAATCTTGAAGCCTGGTACACTAACTCTTTATGGTTAACCGATTATGAGTAAAAATATCCTGAATATGACCTTTCTCTCCAGGGTCATCAAAAGGTAAATCAGTCTACTTATCTACAGATATTACATTAATTTCTCTTAGGAGACAGTCATGGTAGTATGATGCCTTGCAATTGGGAGATGCTGGGGTTATCCAAAGTCCTCATTTCAATTTGCTAGGCATTATGCAGGACCACTGATGGCCAAGGAAGTGCATGGCTGTAAGCTAAGACCAGACACTGCACCCTATTCCTGCCCACTGTCTGCCTTGTAGCACTTCACACTTCAATCTGCTGCAGCTATTTTATTTCTTATGCTAACACACACCAAGGAAAAGAACATGACTTGCTTTTTACCTAACTGGCAAGCTACCTACCATGACAAATTGCAACCTCTTTCCTGACAATGCCATTAACAGACTCCCTCCACAAAACAACTTTCCATAATAAGCATATTCATTCAATGTAATGAATGAGTCTGAGATACAGGACAAATTCTGATTGTCTTGATAATGATAAAACTGACTTTATGGGACAGCAAATGGAAAGGCTACAGAAAAAAGGAGGTGAGCTGGAAGACCCCTTCCCTTTGCTTGCACATGGACACTCAGGACTCAGAGCAATGGCTCTGCAGAAGGAAGAGCAATAGCTCAGGAGCAATACCAAGACGGTGTGTCACTGCATTTTTCCCTTTTATTATGGGTGGTTTCATGCAGTGAATACAGTCTGGCTTTCCCCAAACAGGGTTCACTCCTACATTATTCACCAGAATTAAAAATAACAGCCCAAACTTATCCCCACCGCTGTTTTTGTCTTGCAGTGCGGCTACTCCGCCGATTGCAGCAGAGTCCTATTAGTGTAAAACTACAGTAGCGTAGTGGGAGATCAGGTCTAATATCTGTATCTGCAGATGGATAACACCGCATTCATACCCAAGTTTCATTTCTTTGTTTTGCCCCCAAGGCTGAATTTCACATTTGTACCTCCTGGTGGCTTGTGCAATTGTGTAAAGGTGCATCTAGCGAGAGAGCTGCCAACTGACAACACGTCTGAAGAGGCTTTGCGTGCGCGGGTGCTTCATCAGGCGCAGGGAACACATCGCCTCCCGCAACCGTAAATTGAGCTCATGAAGGTGCAGGAACAGTTGTTCTCGGCACGTTTGAAGAAAGGGAGCTGCAGTCTTGAATCACAGCGCTTGCCAGCGTTACAGCCTCGGCAGCTTGCAGCCCCGGCCTCCCACTAGGCCAGGGACAATAAAAGCAAAGAAATAGCTCAGAATATTTACCTATTCCTCCAAAGCGAATGCAGAAAACACACCATTATGAACTTACACACATTCCTTCCTAAATGCAAATGCTTGTTCATACTCCTACTGCTAAAACAAAATAAAATAGAATTGCGATTGGGAGGTTATTTCCATCTCTCAGGGTGCCAGGATTGACCCCCGAAGTGGAGAGCAGGGGGGACAGAGTGCGTACCCCATACCCATGCTCAGCCTCCCTGCTCAGGCTTACCCTCCTGGCTGGCTGAAGGAGGAGGAGAAAGGAAGAACTGTATCACTTAGCCAGGCAGACCTAGAAGCACTGCTAGATCAGCCAGAAAAAATTGCCTGTTTAAGCCTCACACTGATGCACAGTCCAACACAGCTGGTGGGCACACATCTGCACTGGCCAGGGGGCTTGGACTGCAGGTGGGTTTGATTTTTTAAAGAACAGTGTCTGTTGTTAAAGCTGTTTTGCCATAATATTACCAAAAAAGCTACATCAAACGGGAAAATAACATGCCCAAACAATACTGTTGCATCTCACTGCATTTTAGTGTGTTGTTTACATCCTCTGCCTTCCCAAAAGCTGAGCAGTTGGAATAAACAATCTGCAGATTTGTTGTTGGGGTGGGGCTTTTTTTTTTTTGAAGATTACATAGTCCTGTTTTCACCAACTGTAAACTAAAGAGAAAGTAAGGAGTGAGGTCAGGGGACTTCTTTTTCTTTCCATCTCAGGATTTCAGGAAAGCCACGGCAAGCCAGCCAGCAGGCTCCGGGAAAGCCCTGCTGAAGCTGGCTGCTGCCGCAGGTAAACAAGTCTATTCACTTTCAGCTTTAGCATCTTGCTGCCCACCCCAAAGTGCTACACCCGCCACTTGAAAGGCCTTTGCCTCCCAGGCTTTTCTTTGGATCCCTTTCTGCACATGCATGGCATAACTCAGCTCTGAGCTCCAGCCAGGCTTAACGGGCAGCAGCTGAAGACCCAACTCACTTCTGGGATCCCTGTGCCTGGGACGGCAGCAGGCTTTAATGCCACTCTTCAAAGCAAAACGTGACTGGGAGACAAAGGCTTTTGGTTTTGCCTTTAATAAATACTGCTCCATCCATAATTCACATGCAGAAATACTGCTCCTCATCTATTAATGCAGGCTCTCCGGACATCTGTACTCCTGCTTTATGTAGAGGCAAAAGCATCATGGCATTACAGGGTCGAATTCCCTTAACACACCTGCAGCAACCTCAGCTGTTTCAGTGCTCACGTTATGACATGAATCACTCCACAAGCCTGCACCTAATTATCAGACTGTCTATTTTGATATATTTTATCTTTTATGTGCAATGCCAAAGAAGTTCTTTAAAATACATTCCAAATATTCTTTCGTTAAAAAAAAAAAAAGCTTTCTTGTCTGGGACTGAAATTCTGAAATAGCAGGAGTAACTGGACCAGATTACTTAAAAAAGAAGTCATGCTAGTAACTACACGACTGGCTTAAAGAGCTTAATTCTGTCAGTCAGGGTCAAGCAGAATCAAATCCTGATTTCTCCATAAGATCTTTTAAATATCCCCAGTAAAGCCAGCACATAACCTTTTTAGATTAAGTGCTTTCACAGCACACCAGACCAGCCTGATGTAGTGATCACACAAGAAGCAAAGCAGACAGACACTTGTTTCCAGGAAATAGAAAGCTGCTAAGAAAAGCAGCCTTTTTATTTTTGATTTGAAATCAAAGTGATTACTGAAGGCTCTGCAACTTCCAGGGCAAGACTTAGTGCACACAAGGGAGTTCATTTTGAGAAGGCAAACAGGCAGCAGGTCAACACAGAGTTAACTCAATAAAATAATAATTTCTACTTGGCTAAACTGACCTAGTTTTCCCAGACTTCTCCATGAAAACAAAGGATGCAACTTGGACATGAGATGACGTCTAAAAGGGAAGCCAAGGGCTGGGCAAGGAGACTGAATTCAACTCACAGCTGGTTCTTAACTAAATGAGGGTGGTCGTCCCCAGTTGGCACTAGTAGTGACTACCCAGCAAGGATCATCTGGCATTACAGGTGGCTGCTACCCCCATCTTATCTCACTGATGCTGATGACAAATCTTTCATGTCCATCACCAGTGTGGGATTGGGCCCTGAACTCATTGCAGACAGGTTGGGTGACTGCTTCCAGCTAGGATGGTCTTCTCCAAGACAGTGGCAAGAGCAAGATGAAAGATGCACTAACAGAAGGGTTTCTACGAGGTGCTCAGGATACTGTTCTAGGGCTACAACCCCCATGGGAAGCATGGGCTAAAACCCCAAGATTTCCAAAAGCAGAGGTTCATTCAGTTCCTGAAAGAGCTGATGAACACCCACCTGCCCAGCCAGCTGCAGGACTGCCCCAGAGCACCAGGCTGCGTGGCAGACACAGAGCAGCCAAGTCCCCCAGGGCCTGGGATGCACAATATGGAGGACAGGAACAGACAAGGCTCCTTCCCAGCCCCCCTTGTAACTCATCCTGAAATTTTGCAAATCTGAACACAACAGACAACTCTTCATTTTGGGATTCAACCCGATGTTATTTTCAGCAAAGCTTTGTTGTGCTGGAACACCTCCAACCAGCTCAAGTTAAACAATTTGCCCAGAGAAAATGTTCAATGAAGGGGAAACATAAAAGTATGCACAGAAAGAGGCCTGAGTCCCTCTCTTTTCTAATCCATCACACAGCATTAGGGATTAAATACTCATTAAAAATATATATAATAAACTGTTAAGACAGGATATTTAGTGATTCCTCTTAATTGCCTCATTTTTCCCACACCCTGGTTTCTAGGGAATATTTTTAAATATTCCTCCTCCATTAGTGCAAGGCCCCTTTTTCAGAGGGTTACCTCCCTACCTCACTCTCCTAGCCAAGAAAGAAAACCCCAAACTTCATGGGTTTATACTGCATACCCTCTGAGAGGCAGATATGTCTGTTTATGTATGTTCATACCTCACAATGCCTAAATTCTAGTAGGAAAAATGTTCCTAATAAACATGTGAAATAGCTGTAGCTGACTTAGAAAACAACAGGAAAAGTTGCCAAGAAAAGGCTTTGACTCTCTTTTGAGGACAAACAGGATTTAAGCCTTCTTCAGAATTAAAGGAATAAAATATTTATGCTTATTCTCCTCTGGCCCTGTTTACTTTTCCCTGTGTTATGAGAGAGGTTTGAACATAATAGGGCTTCTTTTTCTTAGTAACAATTATCCTCTTGCTTTTATTTGTTGGGGTTTTTTATTATTATTTTCATTCCTTTTCCATTTAAAATTATTTTCTGGATGTTCTGATTTAATAGCACTGTTCACCTGAAGAGGCATCCAAAGAACGGGGGTGGAAAAAAAAGTATGCATTGAGCTTCTCTTCCAAATTACTGAAAGCGCAAATCAAACATCTTTCTTGTAAAAAAGTGCTGTCAAAAGGCTCTTATGAACTAATGGTCACTTGTTCCAGGGATCTGGATCACGTGGGTTTGATCCTGGAGCTACTCAATGGGATAACCAGATGGTGCAGCACAGTACAATGTGGACTACAAGACCAAACACACACTGAGCTCTGGACTTCTTCACCAATCTTCACAAGATCTCCCTAATTGGAAACACAAGAGCTCCCATCCCAACAGAGGCAGACTAGTACTGTCAGAGAGCAACTCAAGCTCCCCTAAATCTAATGCTTCATCTTCCAGCATCAACAACTTTCCTGTATCAGAATATAAAAGCTCTCTGAAAAAATTTCAGAGGTGATGCTTTCTCGAGCAGCTTTTCCCAGTTGTGTCTCCACTAAAATCAAAACATACCATGTCGCAGGTCACCTAGAAGAAGTGCTACGGCAAGAAAGACATAGGAAAGGTAGTTCTTGCATTAAGCAGCAGCTCACACAGCTACAGTGCAGTATGGGATGCTGAACATGTGAAGTGCAGCAGTTCAGCACATAAGGATATTCACTTACTGCTGATTTGTCCTCTTCGGCTGATGCCTCCTCTGCTGGTGTCTCCAGCTTACAAAATGGCTAAAACCTGTGCAATGTCACTGTCAGCCTTCTTGAGATACGGAAAAAACTCTCATGTATTAGCCAACATCTTATACTTAATTCTTAAAACTATAAAAAATGGATCTCAAGCTTTGCCACTGGAACACTCTCTAGGAGTATGCAGTATATGAAATTACCGCACTTCATAAGAGTACATGAAACTTGTGGATTCTTTGAAATGTAAAACTCCCCATAAACTCCAGGACTTCCTGGCAATTTACATTTTTTTCTGCGTCTCTGACATTGTATTACTATTTCCACTATGCAAACTGTAATCAGCTAGTTGGGAGTTAAAAACAAGGAGAGAGGGGAAGAAGCAAAGGATTTCCAGCAGTACCCATTGCACCAGGGCTGACTGACAGCAGAAAACCGGTTAATGATGGAAACAGGAGGAGACAGGGCAGGTGAAAACAGTGTCCCTGGATCGACCGGTGTGTCAAGGAATGATGTCCTCCCCCGCTCCTTCAACCGCGCAGTGATGTCTTGACCAAAACCACTCGCCAAGCGAATAGAGCCCAGCTCTCTGCCAGAGACCTGGCACCCCTCAACCATCTGACAAACTCTGTGTGTGCTCACTGCTGAAGGAGTGAGGTGGGCTATGGCATTTCTAAAATGCTTCCCTTTATCACCCACTATCATTCAATTTAGTATCTCTGCGATGTTTTAATCCATCCTGACTGCTAAGTTTTCCTATTTAATTTCAGGCTTTTTCTTTCCCAAGCTCTCAAGTTTTATGGTAAAGAGTTTCCCAGGTTCAAATACATCAAGTTCTGCCTCCAAGAAAATACTGACGGTGGAGCATCGACCTTCTTAACACAGGAAAAAACAAGCTAAAGTGCAAAATGCACAACACTATCTGCCAGTAATCCCTCTTCCCTCAAGCTTGAAGACAACAAATGTTTAAAAATACAATGCTTTGAAAATGATACAAATGTAACACACTTCGTTAGTCTGTTATTTTCAATGGTTTGTAAAGTCCTCCCTCAGAGAATTGGACTTAAATCATTCATTAACTTGAAGCTGATTGCTTTGTCCTGCAAAGGGGTAAGAACATGGATTTCTCAGATGTAACCCAATTTCCTAACAGAAACAAAAACAACCTGACACAGTTACCAAAACAATCTATCATACCTTAAGCAGAAGTGTAAATAAATTAAATTACAAAATTAGCTCCTTCACCAAAGTCTAACTTAATGGAGAGTTTTAAAATTAACATTTCACTTGCTTCGAAGTTTGAAGAAAGAAAGAAAGAAAAGTAGGTCAGCATGTTTCCCCAGCATGTCTTTCTGACTCCATTAAAACTGTCTGTCAGATGACTAACCATGCCTGTAATCCAACTAAAAGCATGTTTGCTTTCTGCTGCACTTTTTGCCAGGGGAAAGGAAGAATTCCACTTAGCTTTAACTCTGAAATTCAGGTAAATGTCTCCAAAGTCAGACAATTTCCTCATATTTACTTACCAAATCTGTTTATATCAACAACAAGCAACTGGTTATGGATGCATGGCACTGAGAAACGATCCCTCAGCTCATTAAATGCCGATCAGCCACAGGCACCGCCTGTAGGGCTTTAAGCTACAACTTGTAGAAGTCAGGTTTCAGAGCTGTTGTCTGATGGACAGACTTTTCATGAGACCTAGATTTAAACATTTAAGAGCTTTCAGAAACAGGCTAAGATGCAAACAAGTACTGGAGTAAAATAAGATGGGGCAAACCATTTCTGTCCATTTTGGGCTAGAGGACATTAAAAATTCTAACGCCTTATGATCTTTCTTTTTCCTTTTATAGAATTGGCAGCTGAGTGTTATTTAAGTTTGGATAGAAATAGTGTTATTTCTAGTGCTTGTACACCATCTACTTTAAAAAATCCTTTACACTTTCCACATGAGCGCTGAAGAACTGGAGATTAACTGTTCCAATGTATTTTAAAATGAGCATGTGATACAAAGTCAAACTAAAAACAAATCGAGGCTATTTTTAGAGCACAGTCCTAGGGCCAGCATCCCAGCAGGAGGAGCTGCAACGTGTCAGTCGGCTTATCGCAGGCACGGCAATGGAAAACTCCCTCTGCTCTAACAATTCATCCAGTGGATGAAAGCAAGCCGTGAGAGCCTGACAGCAGCAGAGGGAAATCCACGGCCTCATCTACTTATGGAGAGATCTTCCTAAACCGTCTTTGAGCGCTTACTGGTTTCCGAGCGCCTGCTTTCCATCTTCCACACCATCAGCACGGGAGCTGCTCTCTGCAGAGAGGCCAGTGTGAGCTTTGCTTCTTTGCTTTTTGCAGAAGCAGCTACCCCAAGCAAGACCATCTCCAGTACAGTGATGGACAGGAAAACAAAAGTTTGCAGATATAAACCAGCAGGAAGACGTACACATTCTCACATATGTTTCTTCTGAGGGGAAGGACCAAATAAGCCTGTCCTTTGCTAGAGAGTCCTTCAGGAACATTCGGGTTGCTGCAGTTCAGACTTCTCAGAACTCTTGGGAACAATTTACTGCATTTCTCATGAACCTTGGCTACTGTAGATAACATTTTCAGGTTGGCCTGACAACCAAATAAGCCATGTTTAGCTTCAAGGCCCAGAACACTGGCAATTTGCTCATTCCCAGACTGATATTCATCTCACTGACATTTCTCCGTCTTCTGGATTCAACATCCCAAAATACAAAAAAATTAAGAAAAAAAAAAGCATTCAAAGGGAGAAAAAAGATCACAAAGAAATTGCAAGGTGCCAGTAGAGAAAGCACAAGCCTCATAGCACAACGGCAATTAGAAAGAGAGATGCAAAGATGCCCCATGTCCCCAAACAAGAAAATGATCCGAATGAGGAATAGGAAGCAGTGAACTGAGTGCATAAAAGAAGAATGGAAGCTCTGAAACAAAGCTTTTGAGGTCATGGGATTGGGGTCTCAGCAGTTATGTCCGCATGACAAAGCAAATGTGGCCTCAGCATCGTTCTTAGGAGTGCAGGGACAGGGTAGGAACTGGCTACCTCCAGATTTCCCATCTGCTCCTACAGCAGCACAGGATAAGGCAGAAAGGATAACGCAGGGTTTTCCTTGCCATGAAAGCAGCTGGGATACTAAACTCAAGAAGAGGTAAAGATGACCTGCAATGGCAACATAAAAGCACAGAGCCAATGTCTTTACATGTACAATTTGGAATAATGCTATAAACCAAAGTGGGGGACGAGAAATAACAGAAAAAGGCCAGGGAAAGCATGAGATCTATGTTGAGAAGTGATTTTACAACAGATATATGCCCAAAATGCCTTTTACTGGGAAACTGACTGAAGAAAGCATCTGATGATCCCTACAACACCCCAAAGGTGTAAAATGAAAAATATTAAAAGTTAGACCTGTGTCAATGCCAACTGTTCTCAAAGAGCCCAATCTCCAGAGAAGGATCTCCACAGAAGGTGGCACATGGCAGGACTGCCACAGAAACCTGAGCTGCAAGCACCAACAGACACACCATGGGCTCTGACAACATGTGCTCTCTTACAATAAGGATGGGTTCAATAAGGTCTGAGAACTTTGCTAGAGCACTGAACAGTAGCAAGCACCTCTCTGGAGAATGCTGCAGATCTAAGCAGAAATCAGACTGTGTGTGCATTACACTTTTCCCTGGCTCTATTTATCTGAAGTTTCACCTGTAATGAAAGAAATTTACTTGTACAATGACTCTGTGCCGCTCAGCTGAGTATCTTCCACAGGACAAGATTGAGAGCCATTCAGAAAGTCCCTTCCTAAAGCACATCTCTTTCAGAGCATGGTTGGGTACTGCAGTACAAATGATTAGCATAACAAATTTAGAAGTGTCACGAATTTAATGAAACACCTTGTTGAGTAAAAACGTAAGAAGGGCACACATTTACAGTCGCCGAGGACTAGGATTGATGGATGCAGACAAAGGCTGCAGAGAGCACACGAGCCCTGGTAACTTCTGCCAGGATCTGTGTTGTCATAGAGACAGCAGAGAGCGTTGAAAAGTTCACCACGGTAGCTATACCTTAGTGAATAAGTCTTAATGTAACTTCCAGCTGAGGACATGTAATCAATCTCTGTATGAGCTTATTGAAGGAATTCCCTTTATGCTTACTCAGTCCTCAAGAGCCCAAAATGAGGGAAAATATTTTAAAATATGTATTTTACTACTTTCAAAGACAAGCCAAGCGCTTCTTTTGGATTGGGAGAGAACGGGTGGTAGTGGCAGGAAGATAACTGTTTCTTTCGAAAAAGAAATTATGTAAAACATGAAAAACTTGATAAAGATACTCTATTTTAAAAACCCCCAAACACTAACACCAACCAAAAGAAAAAACATGGAAATAGTAATTCTAGAGCAGCCTGACAAGTTTGCTCACATGCAACAGTGTCTCCCCCTTTCCCCCGACATTTTCCCTACAAAGGTGCTTGCACCCCTGGCATCTCACTGCTGCTCTTCTCCTGTTGGGTTCAATCACCTCATCCCCTTTTATACCGCAAAACACAGGACTTTCCCTGTTCTCTCCTCCCTCTCCATGCCTTTCTCCTGGCATCTCCCTCTCCAGTGGCATTTGACCCCTGGTTTACCTTCCTCAGGGCAGCGGCACCCCATGACCTTTCTCGGGTCCCTGCTTCGGGCTCTGTCCCACCACTTGGGAGGTATGGGACAGTGCAGCTCACAACAAGCAGTGCAGAAACAGTGCCAGGGGTTGTTTATTGGCCGAGGTCTTCAATTCTTAGCTTACACAATTATGGGGTTTCTGTGCAAGGAAGGGGGGGGGGGTGGTAATTTTCAGCACTAGTGTTGCAGTTTAAAGTTACAGCTATTTGCATAATGCCTGAAAGGCAAGGAACAGAAGAAAAAGAGAACCTTAGGATGCTATTCTGACTTTCCCCTAACATTTCAGGATCCAAAGATCAGACTAATTACCAGACAGTCTTGAGTTGAGCAGGGTTCACTAATCACGCTCTGCTTGAGGAATTAGGAGAGAATTTACTTAGCCGCATCATGAAAGGTGCCAATAAATTGTTCAGCTGGAGAGTTAACATAATAAAAAAAATCATTTTTTATGTTATTTTCTTTAGCAGTTTATTAATTGCTGCCTGAAATACTTTTCTGAAACACAACGAGCTGCAAATGAATTCATGGGCTATTAATCTGCTGTACATGGCACTGGAGGGAAAGCTCATTAGGTGAGTTGATGCAATTACTGCTATTACATAACCATCTTCACAGAACATAGAGTAAATTATGGATAATAACATTCAATCTAAGTTGCTCCTTTAAACATTAAAGCTGGCAAGTGAAAGCTATGCAAAACCAGGGGTAAAGGCTAAAACACAGAAGAGGCAGACCCCAAAAGGAGAAAGGAAAAGCAGATCTGCTTCTTTGAAGACCAAAAAAATGATGTGTAAAGCAAGAGATGTTTGTTTAACCATGGGAAACAATGCACAACAAGTAGAATCCAGTTCTCTACAAGAGAATTTTAATTGTATGTAGATCATGTTCAGCTACCCAGCATAACAAAGTGTGCATTATCTCTGGCAGAGCACAGGCTGACACTAGAGCACTGTGGTTTTTGTTACAGGAAGACCCTTCCCTAACAGCTTTGCTCTCATCTTAAAAAAATCTCCCCATTGGTGATATCGAGAGTTTGGCATTAACTGTTAAAAGTTCCCAATCTGTCAGCTCGAAAAGAATAAATACAAGCTTTCCTATCTGATCAGCAACCGAAAAAATTCTCCAAAACAATCAATCCTTAAAAAACAAAGTGAAAAATATGTGATCTCTTTGGCTTGGGCATAATTCCCCACTATCTATATCCTCCAATTCTTAATTTAATTGGTATTTTCACAGTTTACATCTTTCTACTTTCAACGCACTTACAACACAACGTGTCCCAACCCCTGTGAAAAGACATAATTTTCACGTCTCAAGATAGGTAAGGCAGAATAATCATTTTGTAGGGTTCAGAGAGAGGAATTAGTCCCAGAACAGAATTCAGGGGCTTGTGATATCCACTCTGATATTTAGCTCCTGCCTCTCGAGAAAGCAAGTTAACAGGCAAGGCAACTACTCTGGAATTTTTGAGAAAGCCCCCAGCCACTGTGTGGTATTTAGGCATCCACTTAAAAATCTAGCCTGTAGCAACGCAGAAACAATTCCTAAATCCAGTGCTTCCTGCTGGCTAAAAAGAATAAAATAACTCCAGCTCAGTTCTGACTAACATCTAAATAAAGATTCCATGCATTCTAATTAATTCACTTTAAAATTACATCAGTGGAATCTGCATGAACTTCTCAAATGCAGCTATGCAGACTAGCCCCTCACTTAGCCACTCATTGCAGATGGAATCATGCTTCATTAAGGAGTCTGAAAAAAATTAAAGAGAAATAAAAAATACAAACATGACAGTTCCTCAAGTTGATATTTCCTGCTTGCCAATTTCAACCAGAATGAAAATATGTAAATCCATTCATTCTATTGTTCAATAGCAGAATGTAATCATATGTTCCAAGAAGCACAAACATTTAAATATTATAAGACTCTAGTCTGTGACAAAGAGTAACAGACATTTCTGTGCGAGTTAAAAAAAACCCCAACAAATACAGAGCACAGAAACCAGATTCTCTCCTCTTCATGATTATTTCTCTGCATTCCCTCCCTTCCTCCTTCCCTCCCTCCAGAGAGGTTAATTGTAAGCAGATTTACAAATCTGAACATTGCTTCAGTGCACTGAAGTAATCTGGAACAATTCTGTGCATTTATAAACATAATTTTGCTCTACTAGAGCCCACTGCAGACGAAGTTTAGGCCAGTATAAAGAGGGCTTCTCTGCATCATACCCTGGTACATGGGCAATGTTGTGTCTGAGGGGACCCTAAAGATTACCAAGCACAGTCCCAGGCCCTGCAGCCTGCACAGTTTATGAAAAAGGATGGAAATTGAAGAGCTGCTGGGCTAAGCTGGGCAGTTGTGGCAGAAGGGAGCTCTGTTTTCTTCCCCCTTATACCCTACAAAAAATCCAGTCTAGGTTCCCTGTATGAGCAAGCTTCACCTTACAAAGTGACTGTTGCAGCACCCTGCTTAAAAGAGTCCATTCTTGTCCAAGAGTTTTGCCCAGCTTCCTGCATGCTCCCTTAATTGCAGGAGGCAGTGCCGTACGTGTGACCCCTCACCAGCTCCTGAGCACTGAAGCCCTGCAGCCAGGCAACATCGAGCTGCTTGCTGACACCTGGGGTCACACTGAGGATGGGGCTTCAACAGCAGCGTAGAGATCATGTAATAGAAGGGCAAAGGTTAGTTTCCTAAGGCTCTCCATCACATAATAAGCAACTGTCAGCCTTAGTAGCCTCCTCACTTCAGCAGGAGCAAAAAAAAAAATCCTGTGTGATCACCGTTTGTCGCTACACGGTAATTAAAAAACCCAAACAGACTGGGAGGCTACAAAGGACAGAAGTGGTTTGGAGTGGGGTATAGAGCCTCAGCTGCACCTACAGCTCCCTAAAAGCCCTACATGAGCTGAGGTGGGATGGTCATGCAACAATCCCCAAACCTGATGCGGTGGTGGAGGAACTGGCTCCAGGCCCTGAAGCTGCTGGTAGAGGAACTGGCTCCAGGCCCTGAACCGGGAGCTGCAGCTCAGGTTTCGGGGACAAAGCTCTGGAGTTTCTGAAGGAAGGGTATCTGATTAAAGGCAGCAGGGCTTTATTTCAAGCTGTGTTTTGTCCTGCTGTAGGATGATAAGGCAATCGTCACTAAGTCGTTTCCCCTCACACTCTTTGTCTTGCCTATCTGGAGCACAAACTTTTTGCAACAGGGACTACACAATGAAAGACGGTCCCTACACTAGTGGGATCCAGTTTCAGCGGGTCTTGCAGATATTATCACAAGGCAAATAGCTCCACTCCTGCCCTGGAGGTAGTGTAGTTATTGACCTCTCTTGATCAGATCTGGGGAGCAAAATGGGGTCGAAGATAGCTTTCTTCCCCCTACACAAACAAAACAACCCATAAAGAAATGCAAATTTAGTGCATTCCTTCATCATCTCACTTCATTCTCCGAAACAAGATAAAAGCATACAAGAAATGCTCAGTATCTCTTCTCTTTCAAACACTGTACCCCCATCCTTAAACCCCTACTTATCACACTGGCTATGCACCCAGTTCCCATCTCTCCTCTGATGTTTGTCAGGAACGCTCATTAAGCTCAGAGGGAGCCACATATGCAGGTACTATTGCATGCCCTTTAAAGGCAGAACAAATAAACACAGGACTGTAGCTTTTAAGCACAGATTACTCTGTATACTGAAAATCAGCATCTACTCCTCCTTAGCTCCTGGGAACAGACCTTAGGGTACCTATTTGCAGGTGCCACCACAATCACTTTTCCCATTTGGGACTGGTTTGAGCATTGTAGGCTTGTTTCCCTGTGAGATTTCTCTGATACTTTTTTATGTCCTTTGTTCATGGCTTTCATGTTACAAGGTAATAGAACTGTAAGAAGACAAAAAAATAAAATGTGAATAATGCACTGGGGGAAAAAGAAAAACCTCTATCTGGTAAGAAAAAGCTGAATGACAGATGTGCCTTTGTTTACATAAACTTCTAAAGAAATGGAGTTGAAACCTAGAGATACGTATGAAAGAAGGTCAGATAAGAAACCAGTTTCCCAAATCTCTTAAGAGATGAAAAGCTCTTGTTTATGAAGGGATAACACAGAATCACTTCAGACTTAGTTCTTAAACCCAAAAGACAGGACACTCTGCATTCAAACTGATGACATTTAAAATAATTTCTCTGTTCCTTTGCAAAATGCCTTCTACAGAAATGCAGCCAGAGGACATCCCTCACTTTTCTCCAGGATCCTCTGTTCCCTCTCCAACCTGCTATCCCCCTTTCGGTGCCTGTAGAATTCTGAGATAAAGGCAACTGCCAAAGGGCAATTTCACTCAGTTCACCCCAGGAAACAAGCAGAGCAAAAACCTTAATTCCTGCTGGCAAAGCTCCAGCTACCCTATGGGAGAAAACAATCCATCACCTAAAAGGCAGTAAGTCTTTATAGTTTATCCAAAATAACTTTGGTTAACATGTTAGAAATACTGCTGATACTTCCAAAACCTACTCCAAGGTGACGTTACAGCATTTAATAAGATTACTATTTCACGTCAGCAATAAAGTCCTTAGGAACTCATGACCAAAAAGCCCTCAGGTGAGAAAAGTGCTTTTTCTTCTCTTCCAAACTGTATCATACTATTTTTATCAAAGACAATAAAGTTTCATGTGCACAGGTAGATATGCAGTGAAATAGCTAACAATAAAATCCTCCTCATTCATTCCATCTTACATCTTTGCATTTAGCCCACCTTCTCCTTTACTTCCATCATGGTCTCTACTCCAGCAGGTCAATACCTAAGTATAGATAAGTGCACTTCAGGCACACAAGAAAACTAGAAAACCCGACGAGGACAGTGAAATAATTGAAATCCTAAGACCTCCTCTCCTGGTAGCTTGAAACTTTCCAATAACCACAACTTCACATTTCCATGAAAAGGAGCTAGAAACACAGCACAATGGTCCTAAGGACAGATCTGGTTCTTCCTCCACTTCTCAACTCTCTTTCTCTGAGAATAAAGAGAGGGTGGGAGAGAGAAATGGGATGCAATGAGGAGGGACAAATGTGACTTTAGGACCTCTTTAGCTCCTGACCAAGTACAGAGAAGGGAACTACTGGGATGTCCCACACCATTCAGGGATGCAAAATGCTAAAGATGAGAACCTGTTTTAATCACAGTTCAGACATAAATGCCTCATCACTGTCAATTATTCTTTTCCCGTGATCTTAAAATCTCTCCAAGAAACTCTTGTGGGTGAATTAAAGTTAAGAACTGGTGTTGGGCAATTTTCCCTCCTCTCTTATGCACACACTGCAAATTTCTGTAGCGTTTATTACTTGAATTGACCTACTGACACCAGGAACATTGCTGATAGAGGTAAAAACCCTCAACAATCGAACAGACCACTACATCAAAGACTTTTTTGCTACTGCAATCAATCCAATCAAAAATGAGAAAGTTTCAGAAGCATTACCCCATGGGATTTGAGAAAGGCTTTTTTAGCTATATTTTCAAGCTTGACGAGGATATCAATAAACTGGAAAAAAGAGAATATCACATATTTCTACATAAATGTTTTAAATGTTAATTTAAAGGGCAAACCAGAAATTTCTGGAAAATAAGGGAGATGAAAATCCTTTGGGGTTTTGGTGTGCTTGGCAGCTCTTTTGCACAGTCAGGTTTACTGGCTTTGCAGGTTTAGAGAATAGCATTTGCCAGCTCATTTCACCTTTCAGAGAGAGTCCAGACAGTAAGAATAAACAGCTTTTAGGCTGCAGAGTTAAGACTGAGAAGTCTGTAAAGTACAGGTCTAAAGTTGTGCACCAAATTCATGCTCCTTTCCATCCATATGAATGCAGACACTGGCTTCAATCACATAATTGCATAATAATTTTTTGCTTGAGGATTGCCACATATAAGTAGGATATGACAAACAATAAATTGTTTCTGAGACAACTTACATTCTTTGGACATTCCCACTTCAAAGCACTTCTGTAGTCTGCAGTACTGGCAGCGATTTCTGGTAACTTTATTGATAACACAGTTTTTATCTCTGTGACATGTGTAAACCATGTTCTTCTGGATACTCCTACGGAAAAAGCCCTGGAATCAAGAAAAAAAAGAAATCAAGTAAGCTTCTGAGCTTTCCATAAACCTTAGAGACAGGCACAAATGTTGCTTTAAAATAGCAAAATAAATTCAAAGTTATGGCTGGAGTATGGCATCCTTAAAGGCTCAGTCTTACTCTAATTTAGTGCTGTTTCTTGCAACATAAGGCTCATCTCTTAAATAAAAACTAATTATCTAATGAAACCTAAGGCCAAAATAAACAAAGCTAGAACTAGTAAGAGCATTCAGGAAATTAAGTCCTAGATTTTACAAAAAAGCTCAAATAAAAATGGTTTGAGCTTATGAATGTAAGTAATGAGTTGGGTAAACAACAGCCTCCCTAACAGATCCGCTTGGAAGTCAGACACTCATCCAATAACAAACAGACTCTCTCAGCCTGAAGGCCCCATCTATTTTTGTTACTGTAGAGATTCTCTAGTTCGAAGACTACACCTCAAAAACAGAAAATAATTTGAAACCCAGGTCTCTTAACTGCTGAAACTCCTACAGCAATTAATGAGGCTTCTGCAGGTGGAAGAGTTCCAGTATGAGTTTATTGAGTTGTGAACTTGTAAAAGTTGCCAACTACAGCACTTTTTTTTCTTACTCAGATACAGCTGTGAAAATAATCAAGTAATTACAATGATCTTGAACAGAAATTAAGGAAATCTAGAGGTCTGGTTTGTACTTAAGGAACACCATTTGACTGAACTCCTCTTTCGACAAGTAAAAAAGAGAAAAATAGCCATAAATGGTAAGGTTAGGTGGCACAGAAAAAAGGCAAAACCCAAGTTAATTTTTTTTATCTGCACTAAACCCCAAGATTTAGATAATATCGTGTAATAATGAAGGAAAAAAAGAGGATTACTTTAAGCATTTTAGAGCTCAACCCACAGATACTCAGTGAAAGTATTTCTGCAACAGACATTTGAAAACTTGACAGCACTATTTAACCTTCTCACTCAGATTTTGAAAATTGTTTCAGCAAGCACCAGGGTCAAATTTCAGTCAACATCACAGCATTATGGAAGAATAGTTAGCAATTTCATATTTGTTGGAGAGCTTGAGAGGTTAAAACTCTTCAACCAGCCACATGTTTACACCCTACAGGGAAGCTGTAAACTTGATGCCACAGACGATAGCTTTGTGCCCACAACGCATTTGTCTAAAGATGCAATCATGGTAAGCTATAAAATTGGCTCCCCTCAAAGTGCTCACCAAGATACGTGAGCAGTTCAAAAGACAAAACCCCCATCATTCAGAGCTAACTGAGAGACTTTCTGGCTATATGAGCAGGGAGTGGTAGGGCAGGCAGTAAGGGCTGGTCATAAATTCCTTGCACAACCAACGTGCTATAGCTGCTAATGTTATGAAAATACCTCAGAATCACTCAGAACTGAAAAATGCCTCCTTAATCACGTAACCCCTGGCAAAAGTTTTCTGCAGCTCTTGCACAGACAAGCCTCATCCGGAGGTTAGCTCCTCTGATTCAGGAGATATTTAATACTGCCATCAAAGAGGTAAACAAAAACTCTCCACATCTTTTCCCTAAGCTACTGGACACAGAAGAAGAATTTCAAGTTATTTGTTTGGACAATTAAAACCTTTCAAGTTATCAATAAACACTGCTATTTTATATTCTACACTTCTGATCATTAACACTGCTTGAAATGGCAAGTATGGCAAGCGTATGTACATTCGTTTACTAGCAAAAAAAGAAAATTTATGGTAATATTCACTCCTTTCTTGCTTTGATATTCCCCTAACTGTGATGCCTGGCTCTGGGGTAATTGCTGATGTGGCTAACAACAACAGGGAAGCATCTATGGCATCTATTTTGGTTTAATTCAACAGGCAGAAAGTGTGAGCTGTGCTGTTTCAAGGGTCTCACTACAGCTTATTTGGTCATCACTTTCTAGCTGGAAAGATGCAGGGCAAGACAAGACTGGTAACTTCAATGGCAGCCACGCCAGCCTAATCCAGTGCTGCTGCAGGTGATTTAACACCCACAGCCACCGATGCCATTACTCTCCTACCAACAGCCTGACAGGGCAAGAAACAAAATGGCCCAAATGAACAAGCCAACCAACACCAGGAAAAGAAGAAACAGCCTTCTCCAGATATATCTGTACTTTGCCAAAATATAACCACCATCTTATGGCACCTACTGATTGATCAGTTGTTCTGACATATAGTTGCGGGGTGTGCATCCTTATAGGTCAGGGTTTAATTACAGCCCATCAGGAAGGAAAGCAGAGGAGGCTGCCTCAGTCCTTACCAGACAAAGCTGACCACACGGCCCAACTGAAAAATGTGATCCATCTGCAGACAGCAAGTATAAAGCATTCATGAACTCATTACTAATATAAAAGGCTTAAGAAGAACAAATTTGGAAAAAGCAGATCTCCAGGTTGAAATGAAGACAGTTTGCTCATCAGCCTAACTTCCCCAGGCAATGTCCTCCACAGAGTGAAAGATACACAGGAGGATACTAATTGTGGAAGCTTTGACTGCTGTTTTACTTTTTAATACCTGTATTTTATTTTCTTCCTGGAGTTACTCATGGAACATAAATAAAAATGAGCTTGTTTACATAAAATATTCAGGTGACAAAAAGGTGTAACGTGGTCTTGGTCAAAACTAAGGACATGGTTCTCAACAGTGTATTAGTGCCCACTCCCAAGTATTCTTCCCCAAGACAGCATTGGAATACCATTCCTTGTAAGATTTGTGGCAAACTCATTTTAAAAGCTCAGCAATACATCATCAAAAAGATTCTATTTTTAATTTTTTCTCTGGACAGGCACTAAGATGATAACTGTCTTTGCACACAAACCCCAAACCAAGCCATCCTAGGGGGAGGAACAGGAGTTCAGGCACTGGTGGGTGAGTTCAGGCATTTGCTGGGTGCTGGGGCTCAGTTTCCCCACCCACTTCTAGAAGCCTGGTGCTGTGCCAGTCACAAGGTATGGGTGGCACTGCAAGCAGGGTCATACTCAGAGACATTTCCTGAATCTGGGCTGAAAAAACAAGAGTGTCCTGTCTTTCCCTCTGCAGGGGTTTGGACTCCGACTGCAGCTCTGCAGCGAAAGAAAACCAAGACACAGGGATGGCAGAGCAGGTGCTTGCTGCCCAGTAAACAGAACACATTTAAACCCTTTCAAGGCTGGGTTCCAAATAGTACAGGTGTAATTAACACCGGCCTTTTCACTAAAAATACTGAAGTTAGAAGCAAGCCTACGTTTTCCTCCAAGTGCTTTTTGTCAAATGACTCTCATCTGATCTCACAACCCCAACAGTTTCTTCAAAAACCAAGAAAATCCAAATGTGACCTGACCTTAAAAGTTGTCAGAAACTTCGGAGACTGAAAACCACCACTGCTTATAAATTAATCAACTTCTAGTGCCTACTGACTCCTGGAAAACAATCTACTACCTACTATAATACAGTAACCTCAAAATGAATCTGTTTGGCTGAATATTTACATGAGCCATTTTTTATGCAAATACTTTAGCATCTCGTCCAAATTAACACCCTGTGATGGGAGATGAGACACTCCAGTGCCAAAACCAATCACAAATGCCTCTTTCTTTGTAATTTAAAATGCCCTATGAATATAAAAAAAACCCCATTCTGTGAGACATAAAGCATTACTGTCATACATAATTGTTCTTGATAGCACCTACAAAGTAGTTGAATTTAAAGTAGAGGAAGCTACTGAAGGCCTATCAGGAACAGTGATTTACTCCAATATTCCTTTTATCCGCAACTTTTGAAAGGAACATGGATCTCGTGTTTTTATTTTAGAGAAGACAAAGCTTTGTGGAAATCACACTTTTGAATTAATTCTGTTTTTCTGTGCTGCTTTTATCAGCACCCTTTAAGCAGAACATTCTGGACAAGCATTTCAAGTTTTAATTTCATCTTTCCTGTGTATCATGCCACTCTCCTCCCAGGCCCACCAATCTTGTTATCTTAATGGATGACAGATAGAGTATCAACTCTGACCATGCCACATTAGGCATCCTCATTTACCGAGTGCAAGGAAAAAATGCTGAGCATAAATTATTCAGAAATCTATTGTATCAGCGTGTGTTCCCTGAGCATCCACCAGTGGCAGAGCAGACAGATTATTTTTCACTTTTAATTGTGTTGATATCTTATCTGCCGCACTGTAAGCAGAGAGTGATATGTGAAACCGTATGTATCAAGCAGCAAACAAACCTGGCTTCTCAAGTCTATTGCATAGAAGTAAATAATCTATTTAGTCAATCCAACCTCAACACAATGCCGAAGAAACCACCTCATCCCATTCACCATTTACTTTTGCAGTATTCGCCTGTGAATGAGTCAAACTTTGAGAGGCCAGTACAGAACAGAGTGCCCACAGAGAACATTAACTATTTCAGTAATATTTTGAATGCCATTATGCCACTGGCTATCTGAATACAAAAAACTGCACTAAGGATGAGCCCTCAAGATAAGGTTAAATGTTTAAACTTATGAAGTCATATGGATTTGTTAGCATGAACTGCTACTCTTACTTTTTGACAGAGAATCTGTACGACTCCCTGTCCTCCACTGTCCAGTTGATTTTGGCAAGGCAGATAATTTAGAGTTCAAGTTATGCACATGCATGAAGAGATGGATCACTTGATCTCAACAATGTCTCAAAAATATTCTGCCAGCACAGGGCATGCCAAGTCTTATTCGCAGGCATAGTGGGCTTACAAGCTGAAAACTTGCACTGCAAGCCAGCGACAGGGCAATCAGCAGAGAAGGGCTATTGCAAACTCAATCTGTTTGAACAGCCTGCTTGGTTCATCTGGTTCAGCTTTGATTACCCCCAAATACAGGCAGCCAGCTATGACTCCTGCAGGTTTAGAGGCCATTCTTTGGTAAATTTGCAAAATAAGCTTCTGAGTGAAGCATATTGCTACTTTATCGTAAAAGAAACAAAGGAGTAGGAAGGACTTTTCTACGGTACAGTTTATCAGTCATTTATAAACTCTGACTGAGCTCCCAGAGGAAAGATAAATACCAGTAACAACTGGTATTTATTAAAAGAAATCCAGCCCACCACACACCTGAAACCTCTGCCCTTAGCTTTATTCTGAAATACGGCTAGCCAAATATATGTATTTTTTATGAAGGAAATGTTTGTGATTCATGGCCTCTTTTCAATCTCTCTATTTTAATCATTTAAGTTACGCTCTATCCTTGCTAACCCTCTAAAATGTATTTAGAGAAGGCAAACTCCCATTCCTGCTCTCTCTGGAGCATCAACAGACATTTAAGGTATCTCTCAGTAATAGCATCTGCACAAAACTGCTTTGCTCTGTGACCAGGGAATTGCCCAGGTACCTTCATGAACTAAATGTAGTTTGCAGTATTTTTATAAACTAATGGCAGCAGTCACGGAACAAAAAAACCCTTCCTCACCAAATCCTGGTAGGATCAGCAATCAAGCTAGGGCAAAGACACACAATTTTCAGTTGTTAACCAGGAATATTTGCTCTGGGAGGCCTTGGTAACATGCAAACCCACAACTGGAGCTGCACAGAAAAGCTTACAAAAGACCCACAACCCAGCACATGCTGTTCAGCGACACCATATAGACAAAACGCACAGCAAAATGGCTGCAGCCAGAACCGGAGACCCCACAAGTAACGAAAGCTACCAAAGCAGCTCTCTAAAAGGAAGCTCAAATGAGCTTATTCCCAATTGCACAGCACTTTTACAGGATGTCTGCACTGTCTATCACACTCTGGAAGTCACGGCTTGCAGAATAAACAAATTAATTGTCTGACATTGTGGCTGGAAACCACCACTGGCACAAAATGGAAGCAGCTACAACAATAAGTAAAGGAAGGCTTGCTGCCAGAAAGCAGGGGAATTGTGCTGATGATGTACATCAGAGCAGGACAGGCAGAACTTCTCAAAAACAAATGAATAAATGCTCTTAAATGCCAATAGCTGGTAGAGAGCACCTAGAGATGCCGGCCAGCCAATGGTGGAGGAGCTCAGCACCAGACCCTAGCTTTGTCTGTCATTGCTGGTATTTCCAACTTGCCATCCACACTTCTGCTTGTCTAGCCATTTATTCTGCAGATGAAGAGCAGCCATAAGATTCCACGGCCAAAGGAACCTAAATTTGCTCTTGAAACTGGTGTGGCAGTGATTTTCATTCTTTTTAATCAACAGAACTCAAAACACAATAAAAATGAGCAGCTGTCATCCCACATCTTGCATATGGAAATACAGACCTGTGGATCTAAGAGCAACCCACTCTGGGGAAAAAAAGGGAAAAAAACAATCTTTTCATTGTTGTTACATAAATGGAAAAGTTCAAAATATCTCAGGATTTTCTCATTTCTTAAAAAGAGAAAAGGGCCCAAAGGACATGGATGAGCAGATGAGGAACATGTCACTCCTCTCTAAGCTACCACAGTGGAGATACTCACCTGCAACTACAAAAAAGTGGCCAGCAAAGACAGAGCAGGCCATGTTTGTTAAATCCTAACAGTTTCTAAGGTGAAAAAGGTCCTATGGGCTCCACGGGGAGAAAAAAAAAAAATTCTGATGACAGAGCTTGAAGAAAATAGTTCACGAGGCTAGTAATGCCAATTAGCCATCAGCCACTGGTGAGGCTGGAAAGAAATACCATTTTTTATTGCGCCCCATGACAAAACATCTTCTGATTCTACAAACCTTGGTTTAATGTTAAAAACATGCCACAAACCATCAAAACATGGACTACTTTTTTATTCTCTGAGGAGTTTGAAATACTTCTGCTGGCCAGCTGGCAGAAAGGCAGCTACCAACAAAACAGGGGAGATGTGTTCCATCAGCTGCAAATCTGCAACAACCGGATTCTTCCAGCGAGGGTACCATGGCATCCCTAGGACTGCGTACGTATTTTTCCACAATTTCGATTTTCACTGAACTCCTGACCTTTTTAGCAAACATGTCAAAGTCACCAGACAGAACAGTCATCACCTTGAAACAATATGTGAGGGGAAAGAACGGCTGAGATTTTCTGCTTCTCCACTTCAGTGATTTAAACGGAGAGGAAGGCGCTGGTATGCGCTTCCATCTGCTTTTTTCAAATTATGAAAAAAAAGATGGAATGTATATAATTAAAAAGTTATAGTTAACTTCCTTTCAGTCATGTCTGTAGGATGATTTTTGGCCTGCTATGAAACTCCAGATGGGAAGAGTAACGAATATAATTTAATACAAATAACAGGAGATCAAAGAAGTGCTTTTCTGAGTTATTTCACACAGTTTAATGGAGAACTCAGGAATGAATTATTGCATTTTGCTGTTGTTTTATATTTTTGTTTATGCAAATCAATTCCCTTTAACCTAATTTGTGAAGGATCAGACCTATAACCCAATAAAACCATAAAATGTCACTAGGATGGTTGTACAACTGGCTAGCACTTATCCAAAAAGCTGCATGTTGCTAACTGCTCATCGTTTTTTTTCCTCTCTTCCCCTCCAGTGCCTCAGGATTTATACCACCAATTAAGACAATAATGAGTGCCCCAGGTTGACCTCCCAGGAGCAAGAATTAATTAAGCGCAGTATTTCTTCGTAAAGAATGACACTTTTCCAAACCATTTACGTAGCTGCCCTCCTGCATGGGAGCACTGTATCACAGAAGACTTCAAATTGTTATCCCTTAATTCCCTCGACTGTATGACTGATTCTGGTCTACGCTCATAATTCGTGTCTTTGTTTTTATCCACGGGGTTTTTGGATGGCTGGAGCGGGGGGACCATCTTCCACGGACAATGTCACAATTTTACTAGGATGCACATGGGGTTGGTTTGGTTTTTTTTTCTGCACAGAACTACAATGGAAAGACACTAAACAACAGCTACCCTAACAAAGTAGTGGACCTCCTAGTAAAAACAAACAAAAAATCTCCACCAAGATATGCCCATGCAGTGACATGCAGATTCCTGAAGCAGACAGGACAAGGAAAAGACTCATGTTAGCCATGCAATTACCATGCTGCAATTACTTGTAGCAGTCTCTCAAATTAACCTCTCCATTTAGCTGCTTGGCAGAGATGGAAACATGTGAAGAGGAAAGGGCAAGCTCAAACACAAACCTACATGGGAGAAAGAAGGTGTGTGCGTGCTCCAAGGAAATTCCCCGCACAGGCAGGCTTTGTGTCCTCCTTCTTTTCCCCTCCCAGCCTTCCCCACAAAGGCTTGCAGAGTTCCCGCACATATCTGGCAGCGGAGTTATTTATCAGAAGAGGCACAGGGACTTTATTTAATTGTCAGCCAATACAAAATCCCCTGCATTTCTGCACCATCTGAAATTTATAGCAGCGCTAGTTTCTTTCCCCCTATCAGCAACCGAATGTTTACAGCTCAGCTGAAACAATAATGCAAGCTATGCCACAAATATTTATATATGCCTGCAAGCTGGCTGAGGCGCAATTCCCGTCGTGCTAGCAGAGAGATCTGCACAGTTTGCATGCACAGCCAGCTGTTCCCTACTCTCGCCCCAGCTGACCTGGAGCCAATGCAGCAGCCCAGCCTGAGCCTGGCTGGCTGGGTGGGTGCCTGTGGGTGCTGGCAAAGAGCCGGCTTTGGCCATGCCACAGCACGGCCCCTGCTTGCCTTCAACACCCAGCATGTTTCTAATCTCTTTATCTGACCTGGGAGGAGTTTTAAAACACGCCCGATCCACAGCAAAGTAGTTTCTGAGGAGGGGTGAAGTGACATATGAAAACAATGCAGAAAGCAACCTAAAAATACGCAGAAGAAATAACGTGGACATAAACACGCCAAAATAAACCAGATGTCTTGAGCATTATGCTTCCTGGTACAGTTTTCAGGCATCTATCTGAATGACTCATCAACACACGTTCATTATGTCCCCATAATTTTTTTTTGCTCTTAGTTTTGACAGATGACATCTAAACAAATATGTTGTACCAGATCTCTTGAAATCCAGCAAGTAATATCTTGTACTTACTACTTTACACTGCACTGTCATTGCCCTATGTTCGGCAGCAAAGAAACTCTGCTAATACAGAACTATCCACTAAAATCCTCTAAAGCCTAGAGTTTAGTGAAACTTGGATGCCTGGAGACTAGAAAACAGAGTTCAAGTAAACACCCAGAAATATGCAAGTCTGGCTCTCTAGTACTGGCAATAGTCAAGGAAAATTACCTTTCCACACTGCAGCTGAAACTCATTACCAAAGGCGACAGCAGAGGGATGAGTTGGAGCTGGACCAGCTTGGAAAACCCACCATTTTTAAGAGTGAGATGGTGGCCATATCCCCCTGCCCCATTTCTGTACACAGTCAAAGTAGCCATGGTCAAAATGGTCTGGACAACATGGGAACGCAGGCTGAGAAAGGTGGATGAAATGCAGTCCGTGCCAGTGCAAGGGATTAGCAACCGAAGAAGCAGAGCTAGAGGAATAAACTGACTAGTTCCTCCAAGCAATAAAGACTTTTAGGGCAACACTAATCAGAGAGATACTTCTTGTTGCAAACTCCAACACAAATCACACTGAGATGCTGAAAAATCATTTCAGCTTTCAGGACAAATGTAGTGCTGCATCCACCTTGCCCGGTGGATCATTCAGCCAAGCTGTAGGGAAGCAAGGGAGAGTCTCAGAATGGGCAACTTTGACGACGAGAAAACATGACCTTTCGGAGATGAGTGAATGAACTGGAGCCGATTAATCTAACATAGGAAAATCTTAGCAAGATGTTTTCCTGTTTTCTCCCTCCCCTGCCAGACTTCAATCAATGGCCAGATTCAAGCACAGAGCTCATACAATCACAAGACGACCATTCTTTCAGTTTACAAAAATCACATGGACTTAGGGTAAGATAAAAGGTCTTTTTAGTTAGTTCATCCATTTGGTTCCTGGATGCTGTGCTTGCATCTCTCCTGTTCACCTAACACTGCCTTTTCTTTCCTTCAGAAAAAAATGTAGTTTTCACTTCTGTTGCTGTACATGTAACAGTCTCTGCGCATTACTGTCAACAAATGTGGACTGGGCAAGACCATTTGCCGCAGCATCTGAGAAATGCCTTGATCCCCTGATCCAAAAAAAAGGTAAAAAATGGTAGTGCTCATTAATTTAAAAAATGATGGGTTGCAGAGCTCTCTCTCTTATATGTTCTGCTTAAGTAATGCTAAATCTGGAGCACTGTCATTCTTTTGGACCATCAGAAAGCATATAAGGATCATGGCACACTGAAGCGAGCAACGAATAATTTGCATATATATTTATCACAGGTGCACAGGGCTCCAAGCAAGGCAAGCACTCCAGAGACAAGGAAGACCTCTCCCCTATTTGGAAGATTCATCTGGAGAGCAGCCAGCCAGGACACTTGCAGGAGGAGTGAACAGTAGCCCATTGGAGTGGCTACACCACAGCTATAAATCTCTGCTTTCCCTGCTAAGCGCCTGGGAGGAGGGAGAGGGAACCGGCCACAGCTGACAGTAATGGGTCCCATTAAATTGTCGCTTTTAAAGAGACTCTAAAACGAGAACAAACTTGCTTCATAAGCATTTGATCAGTTTCCCTGACACCAGGCAATGGCAGACCCTGCTCACGTGCGCTGGCTGGGGGCTGCTGGCTCTCCCCTCCGGTACTGGGTTCTGAATAGCTGGAGTGAAATCACTGACTGCATTTACAGCCAACCAAATCTACATTTTTGGCACTACTTGCAACTGTGTCTCACCTTATAATTTATGCATCCATTATTCTAGACAGGGGATCTAGAAACAATATACTTTTTCCCTCTAAAGTGTAAGTATTATGATCCAGTTTTTATTGCATAGTAACTTTTCCCGCTAAAATATATTAAATGAGAAATTTTAAGCATGGCCACATGAAATCATAAGGGACTTTATATACAAAAACGTTTTTCTACTTCTCAGCTGTCTCCTGAATCGAGCTGTGGAAATTATGGGGGGCTCCTGCTTATTATCAAAAGGGAGAACAATTTATGAGTAGGGACACTGAATATTTGGCAAGCCAGCTGCAGCAGCACACCAGTTAAATAGTTTCTACACCAATATACCAGAAGTACCAATTACAGAATTGGGTGCATGACTTCTTTAACACTACAAATTTTCATAACTGGAGTACTGAGATGCACAGATGTCACACCTAGAGATGTCCCCTGCATATGGGAAGTTCCTCTGAGATAATAAGAATAGTATGAAACAGGAAGAAGGACACAACATGCAGATAATTTACATGATTCTCAGGAATCCATAAGGTATCCATATTTCAAGACTACAGCAAAATCTAGATACAAAGAGGGAAAGATGGGCACACAGCTGTAATCTCAACTTTGTCAGTTTCTGCTCTTTTGAATGGGTACTCAAAAGTGAAAGAATTTTTTTAGTAAGGCATTTGTTTTGTTTTACAGGGTGAAGAAAAAGAAGAATGTATATAATAAACAAATTGGATAAAGAATCTTTAAAGCTGACTTCACTGGAAATACTGAATCTCAGAAAATTACATCCAGTTGTCTCTTCTGCTACAGCAACAGACAAAGACCAGCTCCACAAATCTGAACAGCTCTTGGATCTGTGGTGCAAATTCAATTGCACTCCATTTCCAGAAGAATCTAAAGCAAATACCCCTCTAGGAAATTTTCTCAAAGGAACACTTCATTCAGGATTAGAAAGAACCTCTGTTTCCATTATCACATCAGTCAGTAAGTGCAGATGGCAATGGAAGGCCACTTTTCAAGGCCAAAGTATTCCTGCAAATTCGGAAGTTGACTGTTTGCAAACTGGGTGATGGTTTACAATAAACAGAAAATATAGATAGGTGCATCTTTCAAAACAAATTCCAAAATTGTAGCAAACAAAGAGCATCTGAGTACCTACTTAATATATAACTGTGGACAGAATTAGATAATGATTAATTCCATTTTCTACCATTATGAAGCCCCTTAATTTTGGATTTACTTCTCTAAGATGAGCCAATGAGAAAGGCTTTAAGTACTCGCTAAGAAAAACTCAAACTACAATTTGAAAAGATGCCTAAAGCAAGAACAGCAGTGGCCTCAACCATCTCACCAGCATCAAAATCACACTCAGACAGAACTACTCCTGGGAAACTATTCTACTCTTTTTTCCCCCAGGAAAAACTGTGCACTTTCTTATGGGGTGCGGCAAGCTATCCTAAATCTAAGTTCAACAAATCAATTGTGTATCTTTCTCTATCAACTTCTCATTAACCAGACTTTAAAATAAAGTTCCATAGTTAGAAAATGAAAGCTAGGTCATTGTAATTTTATACATCTGTAATTGCATAAATATGGCACAGTATAAAAAAAAAAGTAGGCTAGTACTGTTATCAGAAAATCTCAGAGTATTTAATTTCTGAGATGTTTGCTCTGATATCCCCGTTTCCTTTGCTGGATTACCTCTGCAAACAGTTCTTTTAAAGATCATATTATAAAATCCTGTGTTAAATATGGTGGAAAGGTGCATTTTTTCCTACACTTGTACAATTTGCAGGGTGTGTACAGGACAGCCTGTACTCCACAACTATAATTAAAGGCCACATGTGATCCTTAAACTAATGGAGAGGTATGAAATAGATCGACAAGATGAGAACAAAATAAAAGGTCTTTCCCTTTCCCCAGTGAAGAAAATTGAAGAAGTAAAACGCATTAGAAACTAGTGACAGGTAAATAAAAACACACTCCACATTCCCTGCATGCAAACCAGGGGACTTCTGAGCAGGCAAGTGTGCCAGCCTGGATTGCAGCCCACCTGCTTCTGGCGTCTCTGGTCGGTACCTCACGGTGTGATTTGCATAGACAACACTTTTACATGCGCATGTAATTTACTTAATTCTGCTGAAGGTGTTGTAAACCACACACACATTACTAATCCGGTGCAAGCCCGAGCCCTCTCAGTCATTTGCTAATAAGCCACAACAGCTATGGGCAGATGAAAGCTGGATAGAAATGTGACAAACACATCTACAAGGACCCTTCATCATCCACCTTGGTGAGAAACCATGATTCAACTCCAATAACAACATGTCAATACAGATATAAATTTGAAGTTTTTTCTTCTTACAGTGTATATTCCGAGGCAGAGAAAGGCACAGACACTGCCAAAAGAGTAGGACTCAACAATTTTAGTTTATTAATAATAACAATGTAATTAAAAATAAACCTATAATTATTACGGACTGGTTAGTGGCCAAAGACCCTGAAAAGATATGCAAGGTCAGCAAGCATGAAGGCTACATTTATATTAGGAAATGCTCTCGGAATAGTCACGGGCACTATGGCTTGCTGGCATATGATGGGAAAGTCCACATCTACCTTAGTCAACTCCTTTGGCCTCTGAAATGGGACAGTTGCACCCAAACTGCACACAGGGGATGCCTGCCTGCAGGAGGAACACTACTTGGTACCAGAAACCTTCCAGGTACACAGCACGGCAAAGCTGTGCCCCAAAATGTGGCTGGTCACAACACGCCAGAGTTCAATAGTCAGACAACTGCAGCTCTTTTTTGAGAAAGCCTTCACTGATGGTATCAGGAATTTTATGAGAGAAGGGAGTGCAAGATTTAAGCCAAACAATTATACATCGTTACTTGACAGTTCATGGAAAATAAGAGAGTACTTTCCAGTTCCTGCTTCCGCAGGACATTAGCCCTTGTGCTCACAAATAAGTGGAGCAGCAGGGTTAGCACAGTTAGAAAGTTAATTTGGGATAATCTCTGTGCTTTTTTAGCACCAGCATGGTTGCCAGAAAAAATTACAGTAATTAGTGAAAAACAACTATTCTCACAGCTTAAGACGAACCCCTGGTCTACGACAAGGCAGCAGGCAGGATAAGAGGAAGATTAGCTGTGGATGTATGTGTTGTACCCTCATAGAGACACTGCTGCTCTTGGTCCATCTCTGCTCCAGAAGCCCAGTGCAGGGGAGCAGCTGAGCTGTAACCCATGAGCTGGGTCCAAAGCACTGGAAAGCATACATAGCACATAACATAATTTACATTTTTGCTATCTGTCATGGTTAGCAAGTAGTTTTATTTCTTCATTCATGGCATTCACACAACCCAGAGAGAGATTTTAAAAAACCTGGTGAGAAAAAATTGTTGTTCCTGATCCTATCTATTTCATCATGTTTGCTTGCTCTCAGAGTGCTTCCAACTAATATATGCTTCCCCATCCTAAAATTTTTGAAACAAATTCAGGATTTGTCAAAAGTTTTATCTTCCAAAAAAAAAACCAAAAAACCCAAAAAAACCCCAAAACACCCAAGAACTTATACATATATCTGTTGGAACAGATATATGCCCTTTTTCACAGGGCATCTGGACTTCTTGGGTTTGTTATCTGAAAAGCTAAAATTTCAAAGATGGCATTAAAACAATCAGGTCTCCTCTGAGAGCACAAAATGAATAAAATTTCCAGGTTTTCAGTACTACATTTAAAGCAGTTGCAACTCATTTAGTGTCTTTCTGCATATGGCACAGCTTTCTGCAAATGAATGGCTTAGAATGTTGCTATGCTGCGAAGTGCTCACAGTTTAAGATCAGATTATATTAATAGTATGCAGAAACGTATTTCAAAATGCATTTTTCACCCTCTAAAAAGTATTGTTGATTTAACTGAAACTAGGAGCAATTTTCCATGATTTGAGGCATTTTTCATAGCTGTGCATGGATGACAGCATGCATCTCTACTGCTGGCACTGTCACTAACACAGCCTAAATGGAGACGAATACAGCTTGATCATTCAAGCTGATCTATATTTTTCTTAGAACCAACAGAAGCTTTTCCAACTGCATTGCTGCAAACAATGTTACTTCTTTCCCTGATACAAATCATACCGTGCACATATTTTCACATCTACATTTCTTACTTTCTATTTCAGTTGTAGGTGATTAAGCCATGCCGAGAAAACAAAACCAAACAAATACATGGAATGTTAGTTAGCTAGTTTTATGAAGTGTGCTTTTATTTTTTACTGCTAAGTAGCTGAAAAAATTCTATGTCTGGATCCTAAATTCCCTGTAAAGGGGCATAAATATAGGCTTAAATATAATTATATTATAGCTAGAAGCTAACATGTGCAAGAGTGGTGTTATCAAAAAGAACTGCTGCTTAAGATCCCTCCACAATCCCAGAACTGCCTGAGAAAATGCAAATCTGTTCTTACATGATGTAAGAGACATTATTAAAAAGAAAAGGCATCTGTCCCAAAGGACACTGTTCCATAAAGGAAACTTTTTTATAACAATCCATAAAATATTTTAGGTCTCTCAGCAACATTTCTCGCAGACCAAAGCATAATATCATAGAATCATGATATCATTTAGGGTGGAAATAATATTCTTGCCATCAGACTTCAAACAAATAAAATGAAAGCCAGTTTCTCTCTCTCTGCAGCATTTTGTAAGCCAGTTGTTGTACCTATGCTGATCAGGGATTCATGGCCTGCAATAGGGAAACCCCAAGCCCCTCAGCATCCAGATGGACATAACCATGGGGAACATCATCTCAGAGAACATTAACACAGTTGTGCTTGAGCACCTAACCCAAAGGCTCATGGGGACAGGCTGTTCTGGGGGGTGATCCAGAGCAGATCTGGTTTAGATGCTTTGAATCAGCAATCAGAGGAGCTTCTCTCTCTTAACAGACTGCAGAAAGCCCAGCCTTCAAAGTCAGGCAAGTAATTCTGGGCCTTAAGTTGAGTGGTGGGACTGCCTCGCACCGCATCTGTAAGTGATTAAGTCAAAACTGTAACAAAATGACAGCTATTCTCCTAAGCTTAACATCTCAAGCTTAACAACAAATTTGAATGAAGCAAAAATAGTTTCATTTTCTCTCTTTTCTTTTTTTCCTCTATGTGTATTTTATCTTTTTGGGGGGAGTCAGTCCTACAAAATTACAAACCTAAATGTCAAGGTTTATATCAATGCCTATTTTTCCATACTGCTTCAAGTCTTTGGCATAATAAAAATACATATTTGAGTCAGGAACACGTCAAACAAATAGACATATTTTCATAGCTGAAGACCCACGAAAATATATTAAATGTGGCTACCCTTTTAATTTAATGATCCCACATCAGATGTGAATCTACATGAAAACTCTGATGGAAGGAAAGCTATCCTTATTTTATGAAAAAAGCCAACTTGGGATCACTAGGTATTGAAGCAGATTTATCTACATTTTTGTCTGTTAGCATCAATAACAGGCAGAGAGGCATCTTCATCATTCAGACAAAACTGCTGGACCGTAAACCTACCCTCTTATATGCTGTGCTGTCTTCTCCCATGAAACTGCTCTAGGCATCTTTGCTGCCCACCGAATTCAAGCCAGTAATCCGGGCAGGACTGTCAGCAGAGGAATGCCGTCTTTTAAATGCCCAGAACAAGAGACAAGGCTTTCAGAGACAGCTGAAGCTGCCAGAACACCAGCTTCTCCTCCTCACCCACACAATGATGGCATTGTGTGGGGAATCCAGCCCACTACTCTCAGACCCCCTTTCTGCAAACCCGGCTACAACAACGACTCAAGTTAGGACCAAAGAGCTGAGCTTCTGGCGACAGCCAGAGCTATAACCACTTGCACCAGCTGGATAAATCCAAATTGCTCATTTTCCAGGGAATTTGTTTGCGTGCTATCTAGCAACGCCCAGAGACCGGGGGGGAAAAAAAAAAAGAAAGATCTCAGAAGTCTATAACTGAGGTCATGAAACAACACAAGTAGATTCCAAAACCCATCTCCGAAATGCCATGCAGTTTACAAAATGGAAAAGCTGTAAATAAGCTGAATATTGTCAATGTACTGTTTTCCATATAAAAAGATGGACTGTCTCTGGAATTTTTCTTACAAAATACAAGTACACTGTGAAAATAAGTTTGATTTTGGAACTCTAACACATACACAAAGCCAGTGACCAGCTATGAGGCTTTTGTGTTTTGTGTAACACCCAGAAATAAACACAAAGGCACGTTTTGGGGGGTTTCTTTCAACCACTTTGAAACCCTCACTGTGGTTCACAAGTGCCTTGTATGAAAAACTCCATTCTCTAAAAACCTTAAATGATTTGTGTATCAACTCAAGCCACAGAACAGTCTTTCTACTACAGCACAGTACTGAAGACTCCAGTAATGAGTAAGAGAGCAGGGTCACTAAAGTATTTGGCAAAGGAGGTTAGGAGGTTGTTCCCAGGTACCTGAAAAAATAGTAACCAAGGATGACAGTGAGTGGGAAAAGAGGAAGGGAGGACAGGAGAAGGCACCAATCCCATGTGAGAAGACCACAGCAATGGTCTGACAATGAAGGCAGCTGAAGCCAGATTCTCAGATTCTGGAGGAAAAATGTCAACAGATCAGGTAAAATAGAATACTGCAGATCAGAAATGATGTCATCATGACATGACACCTGAAAGAACTGAGATTAGAGTTGGTGATGGCACAAAGAGAGGACAGAAAGTTCTGTCTTCATGAAGAACACTGTGTCCAAGGTAGCAGAGAGGTGAGCAAGATGACACACCAGGGAAAGATGGGAGGGGAGGAGTCAGAGATAGGACAGTACTTTGGAAATCATCCATGGGTTGGTGGCAGCTGAGGGAAGATAAAATTTACAGCGCAGTGTTTCTCAAATTGAACATCACAAGGTCATAGTCACCATCCACAGCTCTCCAAGGGCTCCTGGCTGGAAGGGTCTCAATTAAAAATACACCTCTTATGAGAAGAATATCGCCATGACATCCTCCATTGGTCTACCATAAAAGAGGTCAGTAAACAACTCTTTTTTAAAATAGAAAACCTAACAACTGAACCTTGGGGAATAGCATCAAGAAGTGGATAAAGAGCCATCTAAGGATATATTGAAAAATTGGTAAGTAAAGTAGGATGAGAATCTAAAGAGCCTGGAAAGCCAGGAAAAAGAAAGGTGATGAATCAACGGCAGCGATCAACCCAAAACCTGGAGGAAAGAAAACTGTTCCTTGCATTAGATGATGACTACTAATGACCACTGTGGCAGCAGTTTCACTGGAGCTCAAAGGAGAAAGGCAAAAGAGAGAAAACTAGAAGAAAACCAATGGAAAGCCAGCACAGAGAAACAAAAGATCAGGGTCCTAATTAGATAAATACGATGTGAGCAGAGTTTTCCATTTGTGTTTCCCTTGGGAAACAAGACTGCCAGGAGTTCAAAGTGAAAGGTAAATAAGTCAGAGAGGAAAAAAAGGAAAAAACTTAAGAAAAGGACCTCAGAACAGAGGAAGGTGCAAACGCAGGAGAAAAAAAATGAGTGAATTTAACATCACAGAATGGAGACTGCAAATTGGGTGAAGAAAGAAGCAGGGAAAACAGAAGTGAAAAAGGAGAAAACTGCAACGCGGTCAGATGAAAAGAGAAAGAAAGGGATTGACTGATATTTTAGTCTAGCTTCTTACAGAATGAGGTTGCCTCTCCCCATCCCAACAGCTTCTGAACATGCTGGTCAGCTTCAGTGACAAATCTTGAAGAAAACAGAGCTCTTTGAAATTGCATGGAAACGTGTCTTCAAGGTAAAGGGGTTATATATTTGAGTTTCCTCACTACGCAAAAGGCTGTAACACAAATTCTTCCTCATTATTATTGCTCCCTTGATCCACCAGAGAATCAGCATGAAACTGCAGCTCCATACCAAGCAGAAGCCTTCAGTGAAACAAAGGCTCTCTAACAAACTTAGGATAATCAACTGAAAGGCAGAGATCCACAGGAGATAAGGCTTCCTGAAGCAGCAGCGCTCAATTCTCAGTGCTTATTGAAACTTGCAAAGCAACTGCCTGTGTTTTTGTATGAAGAAGGCTGGAGAGAGAAGAGGTGCATGAAGAACTGATATTGAGAACAGAGGATGAAAGTAGACTTGGAAACAGCCTGTATGGATACAAATCAGAAGTTCAAGGTGGCAGTTTTCTTGAGTTACAGGACCAACAGCTGATGACAGTGTGAAAGTAAGTGTAAAGACGAAGGAAAAGAAAAACAAACCTAACAGTCAAAAAGGGTAACATTCTTCAAAGAGCGGAAACTGGCAACACAGGTTTCTGAGGCAGCCTCTGGTGTTGCAGTCTGTGGTCTGCTTTCGGATGACATCCAGCTCATCACTTCTGTTGACCGGAAAGCTCAGACAACTTTCAACACCAAATGTAGTACCCAACTGTCCACCAAAGCGAGCAGTGGTTGATTCAGCAGCCACATCATGTTCTTGTCATTTTCTGGCATCCAGTAAGGAATTTTATTCAAACCATGGAAGAGATTCCATAAAACCTTAGTCCAACCTGTTGAAGAGCTAGCATCAACAAACCCAAATATTACCAGTCTCAAGCAGCCAAGTTACTGCTTTGGAATCTTGTTATTTCTCACAGACTGACACGTTTCATATGTAACTAATCTTTTTTTCTTCTTCTTTTAACAGCAGCTATCGTTAAACGCTGAATTACCCCATCTTGCAAATGAGCAAATAAGTGCGGATGATTTTTTTGTTGCTGTTGAGTAATGGCTAACACATTACAAGATGGATTTCCTCATGTATTTTGACAAGTGTGATCTTGCTTTAATTATTTATGAAAATGCTTTGCAGTAGGCCAGTGAAAGTCCTACAGTGTATTTTTGCATATTTTTCAAAAAAAATGAATTCTTAGGGATATATGACCTCTCTGCCATGGTCTGCAGTTATGTCTCTGCTTAGAGGTAACACGTGGGTGAGCAAGTGACACCACCACCACCTGCATGTTAGCATCTGAGTATGATAAGACTTCCTACTTAAGGAAATAAGCTACAGAATATTCTTTCCATAGCTCTTCCTAACAGACATTTAAATTTTGATAGTTTTGCAGCATCTAAAAGAAAAAAAAAATACAGACAAGACATCCAAGAAAAACCTCAATACCAGAAAGAGGTTCTAAAACTGGTGAGAGGTGAGATTAAGAAGTTACTTTCACTAATTCAGTATCTACAGCTATAAAATAGTGAGGAAACCAGATTTCAATCCTTTCGTTTTTTGTCTAATGACACAAACCCAGGACTATGATATTTTATGTAAGTACAAAAGGCCACGAGCATGAAAGAAGCTGAAGGTTCAAAGGATAAAGTAAAAATGGCTAACTACACACTATCTGAAAAATTTAACATTTCACAAAAATAAACCAGCAAAATGCCTTTTGTTAATTTATTCTAAGAACTTTATTTATATGGATATAGCACCTGTCACATTTTTGGCACACATTAGTACTGTACTGAACACTACACATCTATTTTAAGCTAAAGGATGAAAATCATAGGTCTTTTCTTTAAATGTTAAGAAAGATCATGGCACTAGGGTATGCCAACAAATTTAACTATGAGAGCATCTGCCTTGTGATACCTTTTCTTCAGCATTTTTCACTCTACCTTCTTCCTTGCATGCATGGAAGTGCACACCATTCACTGTGTGCACACCTGCAATTATTGCCACATAAACATGGTGTAGCTGACACTGCTTCCCTGCTGGGTATCCCCTCTTCAGACATTCTCTACTTTTGAGTGGTGTATTTTATTACTGCATCCTACAGACAGTCATTAATTCATGCTCTGACAATCACAGCACTGGAAGGCAGCTGGCAGATGTGCCAGCAATGAAGTCTGACAGATTAAATTTTGCAAACACAAACCTGCTAATCCCCAAATTCCCAAACTGATTTGAGATTAGTTACATGCTAGAGACTACACCAAAATTTCCAGATGATCATATCCTGTTCCCAAATTCCACTCCCTGGGTACAGAGAGGCAGCAGCACACAGAAAAAGGACAAGAGCAGCCAAGGGACGTGTGAGATCTCAGGGAATATCTGACCTAGGGATGTACAATGAAGAGTCTCAAAAAGCTTTCGTTTTATTCTTTGATTATGTCTACATCTATGACCACATTCTCATAAAAGTCAGTACTTAAGGAAGTCCCTGAAAGACATATTTTGGCAGAAGTTATGAAGGGAATTAATTCCAAGAGTGATGGTAATTTACTTGTCTTCAGTCATGAATCAGAATTAATTCACGCAAGAAAGTTACAGCTGTATTTGAAGACAATCAAATCACACCAAACTGCGTTGCTTTATCCCTCTCCTAAGATGAAATGCAGTCCTATAAAAGGAAAGGGAGATGATGGCACTCACCTTACATCCCTCACAAGCACTGACACCATAGTGATATCCAGATGACTTGTCTTGACAAACAAAACAGGGCTTGTAAACACGAGGGGGTGGAAGTGGTGAAGGAGGGCTTGGAACAAGTTCCTCAGAACTGGTGCTCTGAGTTTCAACTGCTACAAAAGAAAAAAAAAAAATTGAATGATTCATAATAATTTTGAATAAATTATTATATATAACCACATTATAAGTATCAAAATGGCCCCTATCTTTCTTTGCATAATAAACATTAACTCGTCTTTCCTAGTAAAATTTAAAGGGAGCTAAGCAAGGCAAATAAAGGCAGGACTACGTCCTACAGCCTCAAAATTATATTTTAAAGTACCCAATAGTTTAGATGTAGGGCATGAATCTTACCAGGCTCCAAAAAAAGGCAACTTTGGGCTCATGTTCTTGTTTTAGCCTATTGAATTGCATGGCATCCATGCAATGTGTGCAGGTTGGATATCAACCTTTAAAGGGAAACTGTGGCATGCACCCTTGTAATTGGTACCTAATCTTGGGAGAGTTTTTTAGTCTCTTGCCTTTTTTACAAAAGGTAACACCTACAATATGTGATTCTGACCTGGCAGGACAGCAGCATGTATCAAGACAAATGTAAAGAGTGTGAGACCTGAAGTGAAAAGTACCTAAACAAGTTGTCCTTTTTTTTTTTTTTTAATCTGTAAAGCTAGCACAACCCAGCAGCACTTCCTTACCTACATTAGGACCCGTAACATCAGGAAACCTCACTGAGAAAAAGCTACTTATATATTACGACCCCACATCCCTTTATTACCTTAATATTTCTAGATGGTCATTTGTTCTGAGCCTATTGAAAAGCCAGTTGCACCTTTCAGGGAAAGGATGTGAAAGCTCTACGATGCACAATAAGACGTGAACTACATCTTTCCAAAACATCTGCATTAGTTTTCTGTGATATGCTGTCATCATTCCTCACGTTTATTGTGGATGTGCAATACATTTTCATGTTTCACCTAGCCGTCTGCTGCTTCTCAGATAAATCCCTCTAACTTTTCAACAGATATACAAGAATGACAAGATCTGTGAACTCAGATCTATCCAGAAATATTAGGCACTATCAGCAGAGCTAAATCTCCAGAGTACTAACAGCAGGCCCTAAAGAATATTACTCAATGGAAAATTCTTAGACAAGATTTACCGTACACGATATTTTTCAGATTACAACGATGATACATTTGTATTAAACTCATGATTCATTGTCAACTCGTGTTGCAGAATTCACAGAGGGCATCACAGCACATGAGGCAACCTCTGATTACTGGTGAGAGAAGGGCCCCTTTCTGCCATTTTTCCTTGGGTTAAGCTAGTATCAACTTCAAGGACAGACACTTCTCGAGAAGAAAATAAATGCTACAGTAAAGTATTAAAGTCTCTGATCTAAGCAAATACTTTTCCAATGGGAACAATTTATTTATATATCTAACAATACGAAGGCCGTGAAAAAACAGGAAAGTAAAATAAGCAAAATAACATGGCTCCATAAATTGTGATATTAAGACAATGTCCAGAACTATACTCATCTTTTTCAGTATTAAATAAACTTAACTTGGCAAACATCTACGTGTTCCTACTGCACGAAGAAAACTTTAATGAAGCTTTTTCTTAATGAAAACTCATATGAGAATGATCATTTCTTTTCAACAGTAATTTTTGGTATTTAAGAGAGATAGAGAGTGCTCTGTTATCGATCTCTGCACAGCCACCCAGCTTGAATCAATAATCTATTAGTACTTCTAAATTAAAGTTAGATTCATCAAATGCCCTTGAGAAGCCTCAAACATTCCTTGCCTTATTTCATGCTCGTACATGAGTTATGGTGGCTTCCAATGAGTCTATGGAATGATAAAATTTTAGCTTTAAAACTCCAATACCAGCAGACAATGTGCTCTGTATTAGCTCATTCAACTCTCCCGGTCCATCTAAAAGGCAGTTTTTAGGCTCCCCATGGGAAAAAAAGGTTGTGTCATTCAATAAAACAACTGTGCTCCTGCAATCCTTCTGTGATTTCAGTTTGAGGAAAGCAGCCTTTGAGGAATAATACTGATACACTTCTGTTTATTCATGATTTCATCCTGAACAAGCACCAGCATCCAATAGTAGTGTTCCAACCACAAACACTATTGTACACCAGAGAGGTCTGTCAAGCACTGTAGAAACAAGAGGGGCTTGTGGTACCCAGAAGAGATTATGCAACCGACTCAATTCATAAATACACAACACAGTCAGCAAGTGAAGTGTTGAAGGTACTGCTAGAGAATATTTTTCAGGACAATTTGTAAAGCTATATGATAAGAAAAGAGCCAATGGAAATCAGAAGATTCTCCTTAAAACACTCATATATACGTGCCACTAAAAAGACTTTATATACTAAATATAATACTTGCCTCAGCTGAATAACTCTCTATAGAGTGTGGGTTTTTGGTTGGTTTTTTTGGTTGGTAGGTTTGGGGGGTTTTATTTGGGTTTTTTTGGGAGGGGTTTTGTTGGTGGTTTTTTGTGTAAGAAAACCTAGTTTGGGCACATTCACTTTTGATCACAGGCGAGGTGTGCAGTTTTCTGGAGAAAGCTTGAACCCAGGTTACACATGCCTGACTCTTACTCCGGTTTCTGACTTACTATTCTTCCTTGGATATAGCTTTTTCAACTCCTTATTTGAAAATGTATGCAGTGCCTGTGCAGAAGTCCTGTGCAGGCATCTCTAGCAACTCATGCTCAGCAGGTAGAAAATGTTATTTTTTCAACATGTTGATGGCTAATGGATGCATGACAGCAGAAGCTGCTTTCTTCTATGCACATCTACGCAAGCAATGAGGTATAAAAGAAAGGATGGGAGGTGGACAGTTGACTTTTCCAGAAGAAGCATTTTTAAATCAGTCTTACAATTTCAGGAGGAATTCAAAGGGGGGGAAAAGGAGAATAATAAAAAAAAAAAGCAACTGCTTTCCATGCCCTGCTTTCTTGTCCTGTGGGATGTGACACTTCAGGATCCCTACTCACCTGAGACAACAGAGCCTTGGTGCTGTCACCCAACACCTGAATGCAGCTTAAGCACACAGGGACTCTCAAACAATCGGTCACTTCACAATTCCTAAGATGTCTGAAATTTTTCTAAAGGTTAGATAAAGTAGCAGATAAGATCTTTAAAAGCACAGCGTGCTTTCTGAGAGCTAATTTACTGCCAGCTAAACCGTGTTGACAGATGGAGAAGGTATTTTATTTTGAGACCAACTAGAAGTAGGCAGGCACCGCAAAATGCCTCATGTTCTCCTAGAAACTTAGATTATTAAGCTTGCATGTTAATGCACACTTTGGACAGTTGAGTTTTAAAAGAATAAGAAGTTGTAAAGCAAATGGCATTTCCTGGATAGCCTCAAGGGAATTTTGAATACTGAGCTCAGGGTCCCTGGTGGGAAGCAGCAATTTCAGCTAATTAGGGTGAATAGCAAAGTGTTGCATTTGGTCAAAACATTCTGTTAACCCTCATTTTTGTTGGCACCAACAAGAGTCTGGATTTTCTGCCTTTTTTTTTTTTTTTTGTGAATTCACTGCAGGAGTGCAAGGCACTCAGCTCACATACATTAGGCAGAAAGTCAAAGGAAACGCCAAAGTTCAACTAAAGTACAAGTAATTAGAACCAGATTCTCTGCTGCTTGTATGTGTGCATTTGATTGTAGAAGTTATTTATAAGCCTCCAAACATTTGAAAAAATAACTATATACTGTAGATCATTTAATTTTTATGTCTCGTCTGGAAAAAAAAGTCTGCTTTTAATCATCTTCCAGGAAAGAGCCAGGAACTGGGAAAGTGGGTCTCAATTGTTTCAATACAAATTTCTCTCTTTCATGTGCCACATAAAACTATACTATAAAATTAAATCCAAAATATCATTGACTTTGCTCCCCCTCAATTTTTTTTTAATAAAAAACTTCTTTGAATTTGTCATGCTTAAATAGTTTGCATTGTTATGAGGGTTTGGGTTTTTTTAAACTCTTGTTTGGAAGACAGACAAGGGGAGAAGAAAAAAAAAAGAGTGAGAGAGAAAGAAAACATTATCGTGGAGACTTGCCAGCCTTGACTTAGTAACCTGGCCATGACCCTCCAGCGAGTGTGTGTTTGACCCGGTCACACATGACTCTAGCTGCGTACTGTTGCTGGGTTATAAGTCCCAGATATTTTTACCATATATACAACAGGTGGAGATCACAGACAACAGAAAGAGGAAAACAAAGTCTCCCCTTGTAGGAAGACTCCCATTTTCTCCCTTGCAAAGAAAAAAGCACAAAGCAAAGAAGTTGTGCTACTACTTCAGTACTGGCACTTGCTGTGCTGGATTGTTGTTTTTCCCGTGGGGTGGACGCATGGAGGTGGAGTGGGCTGAGGGCAGGAGGACCGAGGAAAAGGCTCAGGGGAAGCCATGTGCAAATGTTAATCAACACAGAACAAATTATCAGACTCAAAAATCTTTCCTTATAGAGTTGGGTATGCATTGAAGTTGAGGAAGAAATGCTTTTTATTACAAGTGAACACAACATACCTGGATTAAAAAATACAAAAACTTCATATTGAGATATTATTACCAGGATTTTCAGAAGTACCTAAGAAAGTCTGTTTTCCACATTTGAGGGTTTCTTTTTCATTTATGTCTTCGCAGCTGCACACATCTGCCCTAAAGCTATGATGTTAAATATTTTATTCTATTTTAATTCTTGGTTACAATTTTTCCAGCAATCATTTTAATTAAGTCACGCATCTTTACAAGACTGTCCTTAAAAAAGGGCACTATTCTGGATGAAAGCCAAAGAAACCTTCAAAAGTTTATGGGTTTGCATTTAGTCTGAAAAGCGGCATTCTACTTTCAACAGGGACATCAGAAGATGAAATTCCATGACCTTGTTTCTTTTTGAGGGTGCCAAATCAAAAATGATCCTTTTCTGTTATTTTAAAAGCAAATACAGTATCTAACAAGTTTTCACTACGTGCTGCTCGGGATTCATGCAGTATGATTAAAATAACAACAGAACTGGAAAGAGGTAAAGGTTACAGAGCTCAGAAGCCCAGTCTGCAAGGACCAGACTAATGGACAAAACTGCATGCAAGGTCACCCCAAAGGAGTCTCAGACCCAGGGCACTTTGAGGGCCGTGCAAAGGGCACAGGCTGCTGCTGCCAAAACTATCTCAGACAAGGTGCAAGTCCCGATAGGCGCAGCCGAGTTGGCAGGAGTTCTCTAAAGCTGAAGTACTTTTGCTGCTACAACTCTTGTCAGCTAAAGAGCGATAGGGACAGCTGGCTTCTGTCCCGAAGCATCTGGGAGAAGAGGGGTCCTGCTGAACTCTGCCCTCCGCCTCGGAGTACAAGAAGCAGTGAAGCACACTCTCTGCTCCGATATCCTCACCCTAATGAAGTTACAAGTACAAATTTGGCCATTGCTCCACTGCAGCCAGACATACCATCAGGACAGTATTTTCTTCCCCCACCCTTCTGCATCTCATGCATTCAGACAGTGCACTATTTTGGGCAGGGCCTCAGAATGTGCTGTACAGTAACTGGCGCTGCAGGACCTTCCAGTGCTACTCCAATTCAAATAATGGTAATGATCATGATCCTGCCAAGTCAAAAGATATTCGAGAGAATGAACCCTGAAAGGCCTCCACAGCCTTAAGGGGAGACATTACTTGCAAAGCAGGTCCTTAGAGTGCTTTTGTTTAAACTATTGTAGCATTTCAATGTTAAAACACAGGCAAAACCTAAAGTATGATTAAAAAAAAAAACAAACCCACCTTCTTCATATTCAACAAACGCCTTTGCTGAGTATATACTAAGTTGTATTTGTCAACTGGAATGACAGAAAAAAAGTGTTTACACTCGTCTGCTGCATCTTCCCTGGTTTAGAACCGGGAGAGAGTGAGCTGCATCATATTCCTTCATGCCTTTCATCAACAAAATTGCTAAGTTTCAATTGCAAATCTGTAATGTTAACCAGCAGAGTCATGTAACATAAGTCAGTGGAGTCAGTGGATACTGATCTTGGCCATACAACAGGAGTGTAGCCCTTTGAAACCTGTGATCATATCAGGTGATTAGGGCCAAGAAATAGTTTAGTATCCTACTACCAGCATAGCAGAGCAATCCACATTTTTTTGCTGTAAGTCAGATAACAACAGCATCTATCTTCTTTTATTTTTCTGTTCTACTCTCATAACATAATTTCTGTTACTTAGCAGCTAACTTCTTCACAGATTTTATTATTCCCCAAATAATCTTTATCAGTTGCCCAGTGAAGAGTAGGGATTATTTTGTAACATATTTTTCTGTTATGACACAATCTGGCCTCTTTATTAATCCATTAGTAAAACACGGCAGTTCAGCCACCTGATTTTATGTTGGCATTTAATAAGGCACTTCAGGAGCCCCACCTGCGAGCACATCTTCAGGAGTGACATTCCTGCACAGATTCCCCGAGTGACTCTCCTCAGGCCCTGCTGTCCCTGGCCACACAGCAACACCAGCACTGCTTCTGGTTCTGCCGTATTTAGCAGCATGAAAGATCTTGCTCTCTTCTATTATCTGATCAACAAACATGGTCCCTGCCACTCCAGTATGTGAATAACCCACGAGCGTTCATATTTTTACCTTTGTAACAACTATGTGAGATAAGGGAAGAGCTATTCTTACTTTACAGACGGGAAACAGAAGCACTGACAGTGAAAGAGCTTTATTTGCTTGCATCATAAATTCCTAGAAAAACGCAAGCAGTACCCAACCGGGATTTTCAACAGCAACTGAGAACCTCACTGTCTACAGCACTAAGCAGTGTCCTCAAAATATAGCCTTACACGTCCTGCCCTAGGTTTCACACGGGATACACGACAAAGCGGGGAACTCCGTTAACTCCGTGCTCAGTCCCTCTATTGCAGGGGCTCTGAAGCACCCCCAAGTCTGCATGTGCACCCCTCTTACCTGCCCACTGTGAAGCAAGGCAGGGCTGTGTGCCTCCTGCCTCCAAGAACCACCACTGCTGCCAGCAGGGAAAGCCTTGCCTTCATTTTCTGATCTCCACAGCCAGCTGAGAATCAGCTTTCTATACGACTACCATCATATATACAATTACACAGGAATACCCTGGCAGGAAACTGAGAGAAATCCTGCAATCTTCTCCTGAAGACACCTCAGCAGCACCTGTGCATGCGGACACTGGGTACCACCAGGCATAAGCAACACCATGAACTGCCACAAAATCCTCTACTCTTGACTGTACTGTCCAAGCCTCATATACCACCAAGACGTTAAATCTGAATCTAGAAGGTTAGTCTTACAAACTGAGTACACATGACCTGAAAATCACCAACACACAATCAGGTATTTCTGAAAGAAAACACGCTAAAAAAACCTTTTTCTGAAACTGCTGCATCTTTTTGTTGTGTCCCACAGGTAGACAGGTAGAGCTGGCACTGCAACCACTCCTGGTGCTTCTCTCAGCAGAGCCACGACTTTTGGCAACAACATACTCTACACACATATTTACTACAGCTAGCAGTAAAGGACAACGAGAAGGCTGCAGCTGCTCCATAGGTTTGCAATTCCTGGCTCTCAAGCACCAGCTCCACTAAACCCTGAGGTAGTATGTATAGCTAACATCACCTTTTCAAAGAAAATTATACTGCTTTTCAGGTTGATTTTTCTTTTTCAACAGTTATGCCAGCAAAGCAATTCTACATTTGGGTTTATGTGTCCATATAGCCAGAGAGATGCATTTACACCTGAACAAACGTGGAAAGCAGAAAGCTTGTCAGGATTAATTATATCAGGGCCAAGAACTGCATCTGGTTATAAGTGTGTTACTCTCAAGACAGCGAGACCTAATGACGTGCTAGTAACTGAGAACAGGAGCATCTTTTGCTAAATAAATGGCTAGGCAGACACCATGAGTGAGCCAGGGTAAAAGTAAGAGTAGACACAGGATGGCCGCAGGGTTTGGCAGGCAGAGTTTACAGGGCAGCAGCTCATCAGTTTGTATTAGGAGCCTACCTCCAAAATGAAAAAGAAAACATGTTAAATGAAAAAAATAAATCGTATGGAAAACTGAAGAAAAACATCCGAAAGATGCTAGCTCTGTAGTTTTTTCAGGTCGGTGATTTTCTGCCTGTCCATTACCATGCAAAACCACATCAGTCTCAAGTGAAAATTCTGCATTACTGCAAAACTGAAAAATAGGATCTTCTTTAAAAAAAAATACATAATTGTGCCATCATCTGCATGAAATTATATTTTCCTTTGAAAATTAAGTTTTCTTACAATTCAGGCCCTGGCTGCTTTACCAGTGAATTCCTATGGTCAGATACCTGGGTAGAATAAAGTGGCATAGGCAAAGAAGAGACCCAAATGTACAGAGGATGAGAACTCTGACCTCTTTTTTCATATTTATGAAAACGAAGCCTATTTCTACGGCCTATTGATACAAATGTGTTACAAATTCAGTGCTTTCCCTACAGGATCAAAAGTTCTTTAAAAAGGCCCACTGTAAGGAAAGAAATACTTAAAAATAAAAGGGGTCTTACTCTTTTTTTCAGCTATGTTTTATGGTGTTGCTACTCCACTGATTCCAAAAAAGACTCTTGACTTGTAAACATAAACGGGAGAAAACCCAGATCCAGTATCATCACTAAGAAATGAAAATTGCAAGGGCAATGAAACAGTTGCTATAATCTCTACACACATCCAGATATTTTACTAAGTCATAAAGTCTACATTTATAGTTATTAAATGTTTTACAGTGTTTTGAGGATTTTTATTTTTAAGTCTTTTCAAGCATTGGAACAGAATAATTCAGAGTATTATTCTAAAGGAATTATTTTATTCTTCAAAACTCACCTCCTATCCAAGTAGGTATCAGTTTTTGGTATTAGTATGCCTGCCAAATAAATTTTTTATTTTCTATATATTCAGCATATCTTATGACACTATTCATCATGACTTTTTGCTGTGGATTGAATCCAGCAAGAAAAGGAGTGTTTTAATATCTTTAATCATGCAATACTATTACACAGTTGCTCAGTACTACATGGACAAAATAAAACTATTGTGCTCTCTTTGGAAATGCTGTAAAACTGACTTGCTGTGTAATATTTTACATATCATTTCATTTCTCGAATTTTAGGACCATTAGTTCAGAACATTTTGATCTTTAAGTGTTTTCAAACCTTAAAATTAATAGAGTGACTCAACAAGAGCCAATTCAGTGATCAAAACTACTTCAAGTTAGTAGAGTAGCAGTTAAAATGCTTATCATTACAATTAATTTGTATTACAGCCACACTGCTGGATATCACTAATTGATTTATATACTCTCCTTTCTATACTCATTTAAAAGGGCAATTATGAAATCCATCACATAGGTTTAGATGGGTTACATTAGAACATTATCTAGAAACTAGACTGCTGAGCTTAAAATCCTTAAGAACAGGTAAATTCTTCATTAATGGGTATGTTATCAACTCACTACAAACGGCCTATAACCTTTTAAGGCAGCACATGGTACTAATATTTTACTTTTCATGGGCACTTGGAGGTTGGCTCCAACGATGAGCTCCACCGCTATCTTTAATTGTTTTTAAAATTGCGTATTATAGGCAGCAATAAACACAAATTAGTATTATACCATCCACAGCTTTCTGCAAGGCACGGTTTCTATAAACAAGTTAAAACGCATACATCTGTAAATAATAAGTATAAGTATGCTGAATTTAATGAATAAGGGCACTAAAAGAAATTGAACAGTAGGGGTTCAGCAATTAGAGTAACTGCCCATTTTATTAAAAATGTATTGTTTCCAGCTTTCACTTTAGAAGGCTTTTATTGCCTTGCTAATTCTAAGTTTTGATTTCCTTTGAGAAGGATGTCTAATTCTTTATTTTTCTTTGACAGCCCTGCCACAAAGCACTCTTTTTTTTCAAGAAAATGGACAACTGTGAAGCTTTATATCTACTTGCTCGTGATCTCTCTCTCAGGCCCTCACTGCAGACCTTTGTTTGGCGTTATGCCACCCAGAGGTATGATTCCTAGTCAAGTAAGCTTTCATGCCACAATGAAGCTGGGATGAAACCTGCTGAACCAGCACACCCAAGGCAGCCACCCTTCGGCCCCTTTCCAGAGGTTACCAATGCCCTGGCAGAGTGGGGAGGGCAAGAGCACACTTCCAGCTTCCCAGCCATGCCCCTGCAACTTAGGGCCATTTGCTGAAGCTGGCAAGGCTCAGGCCATGAAATGGAGCCATGAGTTTCCTGCTGCTGCTCAGCAGCAGCCTCCTGCAAGAGGACAGGGCAGTGTGTAGACTGGGAGAAGCAAAGGTAGCTTCTCAAACCAGGCACATATCCCAGTACACGTCTCCCATGCCCCAGCATCACTGCAGCGAACCCCTGAGCTATCTTTGCTTGTATCTGTATGTTTTACATCCATTCAGCTCACTTTCCAAGTAAGTGTTAAAACTATTCCTTACACCAGCCTAACTGCACCCACGTTGCTGCTCTGTTGCAATTGTTGGGGTATAATTAAAACAATCCATTATTTCCATTTAGACACGACACAATAACAGGAAAAATATGGCTTTCATCACTTAAGCTTATCTGCAAATAGAAGGACAGTCAGACCAAAACTTAACCTTTGTAACATCCTACGGCACATGTCCATTTGCAACATCTGAGACCAAAACAGGCACATGCTCTGCCCTCCTTCATCCCCTCAGCCTGCCAGACTAGGACAGCGCAGTACCTAAGAGCAGCTCAGCCCAACATTTCTGATGCTAATGTAAGTAACTCCAGTTTATGTAATATTTAAGAACTTTGTCACTATCTTTTGAGACTGCAAATGAAATACAGAGTTTACAAAGCTGTAGTGCTCACCTGAGCAGAATTTCAGTATTTTTGAATTGAATACCTGCCAGACAAAAAATGGTAACACAGTGGGGAGGGTAACATGAAAACTAAGATACTACCAAATTTCCTTTCATTGTAATTCACAGCACCTTGACACTGAGTTTATAAAATATTTTGTTCTAGGTTGGTTTATTTTTCCCTTATACCTTTCCATCAGTGCAGTTAACATGGCAAACCTCCCTCTGCCCCTCTCACAGCAGGCTCAGCAAAAGCTGAAATCTGGGAAGGAGCAGCAGTGCTCTTGACTGTGGCTCAGAGCACACTTCCCCACTCTGCCTAGAAGACCTAAGATCAATAAAATAAGACATTCATAAGAGCCTGGAGACAAGATGAGTACCGTGACTGGAGGGCACATTTTCCAATATTCTGTTTTCCTATTCTCTACCTGCAGTAGATTTTCCTATTAAACCCTTGGAGTGAGGAATGCTCATAATTTCACCTGTATGTTGTCTGTCATTACCATTCTCACTCGAAAGAAAAAAGATGCACATACTGTACTTCAGGAAAACATGTATGTGCTAACAGTATTTCCTCTGCACCTGGTCTTTCTTATTCAACACCTACCTTCAACAGTGACTTTTTTTTTTTCCCAGATAAGCTACTCACAACTGACCACAATATCTCAGCCTTAAAAACAGGAAAATGTCAGCCATACTTTGTATAGAATATGACAAAAAGAAAGTACTCTGTTTCCAAAGAACTGGAAAAGCAACATTCAGTCCTAGTAGCTGATGTCCCAAGAAACTTCAGGCAAAACATGCACTGAAAAAGTGAAGTTACTTTTCCCCTATGAGGTTAAAATTCAGAAGATCTCTGGTTGCTCCAATAATTGTAAAATCTCTATATTATGAATATCCACTATTACACTATGCATGTAATTATGTTTCATAGAACAGACCTTTTTTTAGAGGGAAAAAGCCCCTTTTCCTGCCATGTTTGAGAGATTTGGGGCAGTATTTTCTGAGAAATTAGGCTGATTTTTACAAATGCTTTTCCAGTTGTCACAGCTCATGCAATGCCACCTTCCCAAACTTTCTGAAGGACTACTTTAGTGCCTCTGCTGATACCCACAGGATTCTGAAGATACAGCAAAGTATTATTGCCAACACACCAAGGCTATTAAAAAAATGTGGATAGTTATGAAACTGTCTGTAAGACTACCTACTTCATTTGAAGGTCCAGAAAACCTCCAACCTGTGGCACCAGTATTTCACTGAGTCACTGTGACAAGGCAGAGCAGCCATTTTAAGGAATTAGTAAAATCAGCGGTGGAGGGTTGTTGGTTAGAAATAATTGCTTTTAATTTCTTAGTATTTGCACAAGCCTGACAACTGCACCGCTGCATAGAGTTGCCTCAAACTGTAATATAAACTAGGCAAGCTTTCCACAGAATATGTTCAGTATGCTTTCCTTTACTTCCCATTCTAAGGTCTGATCCTGTTGGGCTTTTCATTACATGGACCTGCCAGAAATTTTGGGAAATCTTCTTAGTTCTTTTCCCACACTTTACCCACCAGACACAAGTTTGCCATCCAAAGATGACAACCGACAAAACCAATAATTTTTAAAAAGTGTAACCTGTGAGCTCAAGGGATGGTCTCTGAGAAAACTCACCTCTGACCACCTTACCCTGGGACCAGACAATCCCAGTGGGACAGGGGCATATTTTGGAAAGCTCTCATACCACTCAGGAACAGGGAGACCCTGCTGTTTCACGGCACCCCCGGCATTTGCAAACCAGTTTGCTTGATCACTGCCTTCTATTGTTTCCTGAGATAAGCAGGGCCCCAGTGAACAATTAGAGCTTTCAATAAATAATCTGTAAGCACATTCATTTGATTTACTGTTATTTGATACAGCAGTTAGTTTCAATGGGGCAGTTACTATTGATCACTTAAAGTACTACAGACAAACATGAAACACTTCCAGAACTCCATGGATTATTACTCTTTATCTGCCACTCATCTGGGTTACTTGTAATGGTTGTGAAATTTAAAATCAATAACAACAATTAGCGTTTGTTATACTCTGAGGAATGAATCATGTGAAATATGTTTTGTTACAAAAATGAAAGGCCGGAGAGCTTGCTAACATGAAAGACTCCTGCAAGTAGCAAAACTCTAAAATGATTTCTCTTGGTATTACAGTGTCCAATAAAGGGGGTAAAGAACATTAAAAGCAGGTCTTTTAAATGCACACAGAAGTATACACACAATTATAAAAAGGTATTGGCGGGATTTTCAAAGGAATAAAACTTTCAACTAAACTGGTGAGAAAGATGCACCCATTTTCCTTAGAAAACTCTACTACAAGTCCTACAATTTCATACTTCTTGACCTATACAGGAGTTTTAGGTTGTTAACCATGGCAGGACTGGCTCTTATGTAGTTAACTGAAGATATAGGAAAAGGTCTGACTCCTCTTCCCACTAGCTTTACTAGAGATTATCACCAAGGAAAAAAAAAGTATCTAAATGTAAGAAATTAATTCAAAATGAAACTAATAAAGCTGAAAACTAATTTTCAGGTACATATGTTGAAAGACACCTTTTATCTTCGGATTCATACAAATAAGTTGTGAAACTAATGAAATGGATGGAAATAACAGTATTTTGAGATCTTTCATAGAACAGACCTTTTTTTACTCTGATAAAGCAGTAATTCTACATAATTAAAATGTAAAACAATAAGAGAAATATTTTATCATTAAACTGTAACCAGAGCTCTGTGTGAAATCATCCATTCAGAAGACTTGTTTTTCATCAATTATTTGTTATTTATCTGATGTAAATATAAGAAGGTCTAATTAAAATGTATGACTCCTTATGCAGCTTCTTGTCATTAAGACCAATGAAAGCATCCTGAAGACCATAATGAAATAATTATGTTTGCCTTTAAGAATCCTCTTCAACAACACATGGCAGTACCACACTAAATTAAAACATCAGAAACAAAATTTCTTTTGCATTTATTTCCATTTTCACTAATTATACCCCCAAGCTTTCCAATAGACCAGGCCCTAAAATTCTTTTGAAGCTGAAACAGCCCAAGGAACAGCAACCTTTTCATAGTAATGGACTTTGAAGAAGAAACAAAGGTAACACAGCCCTGGAAGGATTAATATTTCAAATAGAGTTATCATGTGAAAATATGTGTTTATTTGAAAAATGGGGAAAAGATTGTTGATAAAAAGCCAAATATGTGTTCCAAGGAAACCAATACTCTGATTTAATCTCATTTAATTGCGTCATTCCTTCCTAACCTCTTTTCGTCAGAGTATTTTCTTGTTCTGCACAGAAATTGATAAAGCCAAAAGCATAACAAACAGTACTGCCAGGCAGTGCCGGTGTACCATGCTGTAACTGAGCTCTGCTTCCACATTTTGGTGAAGGTGAAAATAGCCCCTGTGAACAACTGCAGTGTTCATGATGGACTCCATTTCAGGGAGAAGGGAACAGCAATTTTCCCAAACTGCCTCTAGACATGCAGCGCTTCCTAACACGTAGCTCATGCTTTAACCACAAAAGTCTTGCAGGACCTCTCCAAAACACAGAGAAAGGAAAGGATTCGGATAAGGAAGAGAAAAAAAAAAAAACCACCACAGAAGGATATGAGTCAGCTCTGACTTCTTGCAGGCAGCTGAAGGCTTCTTTTCAAAACTTCAGGGAGATAATGGGTCCTTCTTGGTGTGGTCTCAGAGAAGTGAATGTGGCAATACGTGCAAAGCATAGAAAGATGAGCAGTTCACATACCTAACCTGCATAGCATGTGACTATATGTGCAACTAGGAAAACACAGCTGGAATGTGCTCTCAAAACGGAGAGAGGAAGGCAGAGTTTGACTAGGGGATGAAGACTTGGGAAAAGCAGCTTCCCCTGTTAGCCCCCACTGATCAAAGACACTGAAAGACATAGGCGATTTGACATTTGTTCTGCATTTTACACCTTAGTGTTCAAAGTGTGGAGTGAAATCAGAAAGATCTTTAGAAAGTCCAAGACTTTCTTGCTAACCCGTAAGGAGGATTTGACATATACCCTCATCCAGTAATTAATAAAATTTCTTCCTCAACTGAATGAAAAGAGGAAACTCAAACAACAAAGCACTGCAAAGGATTACTCTGCAAGATGAGGGGAGAAAGGAAAAACCTCCTCAGACCACAAGTTGAAATGCAGTAGTATGAACAATGACTTGAAACCAAAGAAAGAACCCCCAAGCTCAGGACCCGATCTTAACAATAAAAAAGTTCACCCATGCGTGACATTTTAGCCAGTCCTTTGACTTGTGCCCTAAGCCAAAAACCACAGGCTGGTGGATCAATGAGGGTGGATCTCTGTGAAGGAGGGAAAGTTTGTGCAAAAGTTAGGACCTCTGATTAGAGCAACACAAGAGAGGCGTGCAAAATCCCCAGAGAGAGTCAAGCTTTAGGGGGGCACAGGCGTTTCCCTGAGTGTAAACCAAGTTCCTGGGGGAATCATCTGCCTGCAGATCCACAGCCCTTGCCCAGGGGGAGGTCTGGGTGTCAGGTATCGCCAGATGGCACTGTGACACAGTTTTCCAACTCTTTTTTCTTCATGAGCGAGTGAATGTTCAGTCTTGGAAAGACAAGCAACACTGGTCTTCTCGTGAGTTTTCGAGCAGAAGATGAGGAATTAAAGTGGCAGAGGAGTCTGCTTCCTGCCCCGGGTCTTGCCCACAGCCAGTCCCTGAGCAACAGTGCTGGAGGCTCCGAGACCCCCGACAGCCAGGGCACAGCTGTGCCGCGCCTGAACACCTCTCTCCCAGATTGGTATTTGTGAACAAGTGAAATATTTAAATCAACTCAGATGCTGTTACATTCACTTATCATGCAAGAACCTAGAAATCCTCCTGGTATCAGTCACCAGCTAGCAGAGGAGTGATTCTGGTACAAGACTGGAAGATGAAGGAGGTTTCATAGGAGATGAGATACACGCCTCTATATGATGCATGGCTGTGTCATCAGCCAGTTTGGCAGAGAGGACCACCAGAGTGGTTTAAATGGCCACTTCAGGAATTACGTCAAGCTGCATTCAGATTTAAAAAAAGAAAAAACATTGCAGGATTCAAGAGACTTTTTTTGTTCTTTAACTGTTTTGGTGAGGTGGGGTTTATCTTTGGTTGGTTTTCTTTTGATTTGTTTTGGGGGTTTTTTTGTAGGGAGTTGTTTTGTTTTGGTTTTGGGGAGCAGGTAACTGAACCATTTCTTCCACTGTTACTATCTTACAGGTACAAATGGCTTTCTATAATCAAAGCACCCACTGAAGGAAATCTGTGTTAAATCAAACCGTGTTTTTCGTCTCCAGTTGGTGCAACACTGGTCAACCTGTTTAATTGTTCCACATCTCTGTTATGCATCTTTAAAAGAAGAATGATCCTTCTTTCTTTTTAAGAAGAGATGCTGGATGTTCATTGTGCTGAACATCCAGCACAGTGACATGAACTTTTACTGGTATTTCCTAAAAGTACTGGTACATAAATACACTAAAAAATCACTCATCCAACCATTCTGTGTCTGAAACTCTTATTAAAATCAAGGGTGGAGGGGTGAGTGCATTTAAGTGCTTCACTAGATAAGACTGTAAAAGACAAAGACATCCTTAATTTGTCATTTTATTGTTCAAATATCCTTGCTAAAAATACAATGTGAGCCTAGAGAAAATATTATGGTTCAATGGAAAGAGATCCTCCAAACCATTAAAAGAAACTGAGTGGTGCTAAAAAACCTCTTTGTTGCGAGACATTTCTCTGCTTTTTTTCTTAGGGGATGCACTTAGAGGGTAAAATGTAAGTCACTGAAAGTGCATAAAACGGAAATCCTTCCAAACTATGGATGGACTTTAACATCATGTCCTTAGTGGTGAAGATCCAGAGCACTCTGAGAATTTATAAATACTCATTCAAGCTTTCACCTATTAAACCTATACAAGTGTTGCCTGCATGTGTATATTTAACTTGCATAGTTTTATAATATTCAGTTTATATATGGTATAAGCAGGGGAAAGAAAAATCACCTTGTCCAAGGGGAACAGAAGGTATATTATATACTTTGTGTCTAGGATTCTTTAACACAGACTTGCTGGATTATATTTCCATCTCTCTCAACAAAAGTATTTGAAGAAGCTGCAAGGCTCAAACAGAACACTAAAAGAAAGTGGGGTCAGTTATATAAGGGCTAGCACTAGTTTGTTAAAAGTTTTTTTTCCTACCCACTCCCAAATAAAAGGACAAAGAAGTGAACATTGTGGGAATGTGTTTCTAAACCACATGATATCCTTATCAGATTGTCATGTACAAGGGAGGTTCTCACACAGGGACCCCATGCTGGTGAGCTGCCCTGTCACATGATGCAAGTTCTACGCTCCTATTCAGATTACTAAAATGAGCTGAAGAAAGCTAGATTTCCCCTCCTCCCTCCCCCCCAAATAAGCAAAATGCACAGTGACCAAAGTCATATTAATCCATTGCCACTAGGAAAGCAATCCCGAGCAGCTGCAAATGACAAGTGAGTGTATGGAGAAGATAATCTAGCTATTAAAATCTATACCACAATTAATATCTGCTGAGCAGACTTTACTGCAGAGAAGCAAACAGAGAATCGGAGAAACCTGTGAGTCAGACAAAATACAAGGAAAAAAACTCAGCTGATTTGTAAATTTGTGGAAAGAGAGTAATACATTTTTATAAGCAAGTCCTACTTTGTCATATAAGTGTCTCTATTTTCACTGTTGATGTTGTGAACACTGTCATTGAATTACTTTTTCATATAGTTTGGGGGAAGTGGAACAGTCCTGTAAACGTTTTTAATATTAAACGAAGGTTTTTAATAATATTTGATCATTCAAATATACGGCCTGTCTTAAAAAGTGCTGAAGAAGCTCCTAGATGCTCAGCATATTTGGAAATGAAGCCATGAAATGTGGATTTAGGATGCTAACTTCAGGCTACTGTTTCTGACATTCTTAACTTTTGAAACACACTTGCTCATGCAATGACAAATTAATAAAATCCCAGACCTTAGATTATTTTTAGAAAGACAGTTTAAAATCCACGGGTTTGGATGCAAGTTGTTTACAGGTTACAATTAGGAGGAACAGCTAAGATTACTGTGACCAAAAAACTGCACAGAATCATTTCCACATTATATCAGTTTGTTTCTTTTACACCTGGAATATGGTTCTCATAAAAAGGCGGCAGCAGTAAGACATTACCCCTGGTTTGCCTGCTAGAAAATCCAGTTTTGTTACCCTCCTGTCTGTACTTTTTCCTGAAGCACAGAGAAAATGATTATTCTGTTACTTTAGAATAGTTTTGAGCATTTTGCGGCTTGTATTTTCATGGTTCCATTTGGTTTGAAAGGGCTTGGGTTTCAGCAAGAAGTGGCACGGGTCACAGTGCATGGGGACAGACTTCATGCACATGAGCAAAGGTCAAAATCAATCATAGCTTTGTATTTCCAGGCCTATTACTTTTGGCAGTTTACCCTGCCAGAAGGGGCTAAAATATTTGCCTCCCAAAAGGAGTAAACATCAATAGGGGGCAGGAATATAATCAGCTTCTCAACCACTCGGCAATGAGAAATGAGGGTAAAGGATCCCCTCCTCACTGCAACCACTAAGCCATCTAAATGTTAGATGCAACATTTTCAGCAAAAAGTTGAAAGATTTCACAGCACAGTGACTTAAAAAGGACAATAGGCCTATTTAGGCAATTATATTATGCAGGCTTTGTTATTAGGCAGCCCTGCTCAGCCCCAGAAAGTCTGGATAATCAAAAGTGTCCAAGTACAGGAAGGGGAAAAGTACAACCCCACCCTCCCGCACAGCCGCTGCCAGGACCTCTGGATTTGAAGGGTAAAGTCTATTTACCGAAGTTCCTTGGCCATTTTATACATCAACTGATATCCTTCCTCATGGGGCTGCGTGCTACAGCCTAGCAAAGCTCTGGAAAGCCCTCTGAAACCACAACTAATTTGGCCCCAGCCACCCGCCCCTGTAAATTCACTGCTCAGAAGCTGCTGCCAGCCCCCCAGGCAGAAACTGTGAGGGGAGAGGGATGTTCCCCCCCGGCTCGCACGCATGCCAGGGCCGGTCCCCACGGCCAAACAGATCTGGAAACTCATCACAGCTGTGCTCTGCTTTTGAGGTCTAAATAGGACGGGGCATAGCGTGGCCGACCGCGGCAGACAGCAGTCCTTCCGAGCACAATGTCCCTTTCACAGCCCCGCTCCCAAACCCAAATGCTGGCTGTGTAACACAGCTGCACTTCATCGGCCGCGTGAAGGGCGGTATATAAATTAGACCTGAGCAAAACCAGTCACTTGGCGTGTTTCGGGGAGGTGGGACCGTAATCCGCCGAGCAGGGCGCCTCGCTCCCCGGGCGCCCCCGAGCAAAGCCCCTCGGCTTGGCCGGGCTGCGGGGCTGGCGTGACGCACACATGGTTAACAAAAACCGCTCAGCAGTAAGTAGGGATTTAACTGGATGTGAGGATGACTAACTTCGCTGTCTGAAACACTATCTCCCTCTTTCAACTCCTTAACTTCACCGTAGCCCTCTTCAAGGCATCGCCTCAGCAGCCTGGCTTTGTTCTGACAAGTTGCACCTTTGCTGCACACAGTCCTTAGGCAAGCAGGGAGTCACCCAAAGATACATTGCTTTTCCCCCAAGCTTATCCCACCCTGACTTCACCAGCGAATGCCTCTCATCATTTTTGTCTGCAGGAGTTTCTGACAGTGGTGCGTGTCCATTAGAGTTTTCTTGTGCCAGCAATCGAATCAGACTAACTCCATCACAGTCTATGTAGAGAATAGCTTCCCCCTTTATTTTGGAAGAAAAATATCCCCACACAAATTTTTTGTAATGAAGTGGATCAGAAACAAACATTTTTTCATCACATATTTCAGAGCATTAAGCTAGACATATAAAAATTTAAACAAAGACTCTATCCCTAAGCAAACCAGTCCTAGCGATTCAGCTGTAAAGTTTATAGATGAACTTTAAAGAAAATAACCTGGTTCAAACAGATCTTGCCTTCTGGGCACTAGCAAACACACCTGCAGCAATTTGATACTTGGGAATGCAGATTACAAGTCCTTCACTTCAAAATGTTTGTTTTTTAATTCAGAAAGATGAAAGAAAATAAAGTAGTGAGCTTTTTTTTTCGTTGAACACAGATGTTTCCAGTGCTTGCAGGGAATGGGAACCTGACCCAAACATTGAAATAATCCAGAATTTTGAAGGAAAACGCATGCTTTCTGGAATCCCATCTTCGTGAACTTTCTGAAAGTTAATACCCACTAGCTCCTCTCTAGGCAAACACTTCCTACCAAACTGAAATAAGAACTGTATACTGCACAAGCCTCAACATCCCAGTGTGTTCTGCTGCCATGTCCATAAGTTTTTCCTTCATCAAATTTTTTATGCTTCCAACCCTAAGGAAATGCAGTAGGCAGTAGTCATCTACTTGATATAATTAGCTGAAACACTACATAATGCCAAACAAACTTACTCTTGTTTTGGGCCTGCTCATTTGTTTTTTTGCCTGTTTAATTAATAAAGACTAATGAAGACTTTTTTAAATAGGCTTTTCCAAGGTCAGATCTCCATTCTTTGCAGCTCCTCTCTCAGGACCTGTCCTGTTCCCACTTCCACAGTATTTAGTTAGCTCATGTTTCACCAAAAGTTACTGGTTTTCTCTCAGTATTTGTTGCCACTACACTACGAGGGAGCAGAATATTCTTACTTAAGAATCTATAAATTACTCGTTCTTGCAATCTTAACTCTTTTGTCCTCTTAAGAACTATCCTTGTCTAATTTGATTACACCAACCTGATTTTTATCTTATGACAAAAGAAGCGAGAACGAATTACAATTAAAAATGCCATTGGTTCTAGTTCCATTTCTGACTCCACTTTTTTTTTTTGCAAACAAATAATTCTATTTTAAATCTACAACAATATAACTAGAATCACATAAAACATAAACTCATACGAGTGCAAAATCAGGGGGGGTGTTTTTTGCGTTCTTGTAACACACCGCGCAATGCGCAGTGGCTAACAGTTGCGTTGCAAACCCAGGGCAGGTTTTTCCTCCCACGGGGGAGCGGAAAAAAATACCACACAAGTTAAGGTCATGTTTGGGTTGAGTCTTATCCTCTATTTTTACTTTGCAGACCCTCGTGGACTAGGAAATTCATGATGCTGCAGGAGTGCACTAGCTTAGTGAATTGTAACAGGATTAATGTACGGAAGATGTGCTGAAGTTGGGGACCTACAGCAATTCTGCCCTAAACCCTGCAATGGCCAATTTTGCCTGCATTTCAGCTGAAACCCTGATGCTGTCTGGGATTGTTACTGGCCCGCTCTGAGTTTGCACTACCCATGTACTATTCCCTCAACAACCATTTACCTTTTACTCTACAATCACGTCTCTATCAGAGCAATATTTCTAAGGCCTAAGGCAATGGCTGCAGGTGTACTGCTTTTTTCTGCAGAGCCAAAAATAAAACAACAAATTAGACCCTATAACACTTCTAACAATTACAAAATTTGATTATTATTACATTGCATTAAGTCACAGAGGTCTTCTTAAAAATGGAGAATCAGGAAATGCTAGAGTTAGAATTAAACATTGCTGTCTTTGTTTTTATAAGCACTGGAGCAACACTTAAACTATTAAAAGCTTTCTGGAACACAAAATTTCTAGTTAGTTCTGGCATATTTTCATGAGATGCAAGATAAAAATCTTACACTTTGAGAGAATTTTAGTATTTCATAATCTGTTTATATATTTACTCATGCATAAACTGCTTACAGTTTCTTCAAAACTGAAAACAAAATTTTCTCTAATATTTCAAACAGAAATCTTAATTTGGACTCTAACTTAATTGGTTTTCCACATTTCTATACCATTAACTTTCACAGTTCAAATTACAGCCACCGTATTATGATTCAGGTTTCGGCCCGATTTTAAATTCCCATGCAGTGAAGATTAATCCTACTGCTTACAAAGTTACAAGACTGGATTCCTGAACACATTTTCCTGTATTTTTATTTACTCTTGTTAATATGAGTTTCTTTGATTAGCTAAACTTTCCTGTTATCAACACTTGTCTCTTATCACAGGCCCTAGGCAAATGACATATTTACCACTCATTCCATTCTGATAAGGGTAATCCTGTGTTTAACTTGCCCAAGAACAAACATCATATATTTTGTTTTTAAGAATCTTGCTTCTAGGTATTAACAACATACAAGAGAAAGAGCAGGACATTTTAAAGCCAGAAGTTACTTAAAGAATATTTTGCGAGTGTAAGCTTTTAACAACGGTATTTATGCCTCCTACTTCAGGAAAGTTCATTTAATTCCAAGTTTCTGCAATATCACCACTGAAGTTATACTAAAGTTTAAACCATGAAAGGAGGAAAACGCATTTTTAGTAAAACATCTGGTTTGGATTTTTGCTTTTGCTAACTGAAGCTCTCCCATAGCTAGCAACACTGTTTAGAAGTAAAAGCTTTGTTTCGTATTTTGTTTGAAGCATTTTGAAAACAGCGCGAAGAAAATAAATATCCCATGCTGAACTTCACAGTCTCCTTTTAATTGTAAGGACATCAAAACATTTGCAGTGCTGTAGGCTGGTAGTCACTGATTTTTACAATTCTGTTTTCATTGCTCAACCCACACAAATGTCATATGGTGTCTGAAAACTTTTGAGCCGAGTGAAACACACTATTTCACCAAACGCTGTTAAATTTATTTTTCAATTACCCACTCCACCCCTTTGAAATGTCGACGGGAGAACTCTTCTAATTCCTAGTTAACTTTTTAACACACTGCAAAACAGAAATTTGCAACAGCATTATACAGTTAATGGGGTACTGAAGTGCCCGAGAGCGTGCTAAAAACATTTTGATAGATAGCCAAATCATTTATCTAAATCACCGTCAGAGCAGTGAAGCATCCTGCAAGCTTTTAAGCATAGCATAAGGTGATGTTTTCTGGCACTTTTCGTCATTTCTCAAACTTGAAACTGGGCTGTTAAAACACTGCTATTGTTTATCATCTATATATTTCAGCAACAAATCAAGACCCTATAACATAATAATACATTTTCAGAAGTGTCCTACCAGTAACTCTCACTCCTCTGTTAACAGTGCATCGCTGTCTGAATCTCAAGGTATAGAAATAATTGATGGTCAAACTCAAAGGGTGTTCACAGTAAGTAGTTTTCTAGCAAAACAGCAACTTCTTGAAGCAACAAAGTGAAGAAGAAAGGTGGCAGCAAGGTCAGTACAAAGAAATATTGCCTTTTCTTCGGGAACTTGTAACTACTGTCTGATTTTTGGAATGGCACCTACCCACTGCAATTCCACATCTTTGCAAGAACTGTAGAGATCGACATTTTAATTGCTTGGCTGCTCTGCTAAAATATACTTCAAGACAACATGCATCCTGATTATCAAATATGCTACAAANGGGGGAAGCTACCACAGAGATGTTATGTAAATTCTTCCTTCACTGGTTGGAGTTTTGCAAGTATTTGCTGTATTACATTACGATTTTATGTGTTTCTGTTTGGCTCCACAACTGTTGTTAGGATCAATATGCCACACGAGAAGGGATAAACAGAAAGAAGTCCGGTGCTTCTTTCCTTTTTCCTTTCTTGCCAAAAGGAGAAAAAAAAGCTTGCAAACCGCATTTTGCACAAAAACTCACCCCACCCCTCATTACCTCTGTGCTTAATTACCAGTCTTTCTTTTTTAAACACATGCAAGTAAATAAATAAATTAAGTAACAACAACAACAACAATAATAATTATAATAATAGTAATTGCTTTAAAGTGGAAAAATAACAGTTGGGACCTACATTGAGCACTGTGCCGGTGTTGCCACTCTGTTTGTGCCAATCCACTGAAGCATGCTTTGAGAGCCTTCTCCTGGAGCATGCAGGAAGACGGACTCGCAGTGTAGAAATCCAGCATCTGAGCAGGGCTCACTGCTAGAACGTCCATACAGTCAAACATGATTCCCCCTGCACAGAATGCCTGCAAAAGTGCTTTCCTCTAGGTGTGGAGGAAAATGGCACATAAAAGTACACCCAACTCCATCAAACTCTGCCCCTTTTTTGGCACGTAGGCTGTTGGTCTTTTTCCCAGACCAGAATCATGAATTATGACAGACAACACAGCTAAAAGCCTGTAATTGATCCAAATGATCATTTACCATTTTCCAGGCTGCCCAGCCAATCCAGCAAGATGGGGGGATGCGAGCCGCATTCCAAGTTTTAGCTACCATCAATTTGCCCCCAAAATTTCTTGAGAGTCAGTCCAGCTCCTGGGGCGCTCGCCGGGTGTGTGCCGCGTCCCACGCCGTGCCAATCGCCCACCTCCCCGGGATAAAACAGCTCCGGTGGAGGCTCGGGATCCCCCTCGGCCGTGAATAGATGCTTCTGCCTCTGAACAGCTCACTTCCTACTACTTGTGTCACAGGGAATGAAAGATTGAATTGCCTAATATATGCGAGTGAACTTTCCGTGAACCCTTCCCAGGCTGCTAACCTTCAAATGACCCAAGCGGTCTGACATCACCAGCTCCCAGGATTCTCACACGCCTTCACAACTCCCAGCAGCCCTGCAAAAAAGCCAGGCAGGCGGGCGGGCAGGCAAAGGCGAGCCCCAGCCCTGCCGGAGTCGCCCCGCGGCCGCCGAGCGGGCGGGTGCGGACAGGGAGCGCAACTTACGAAAAGATCCAAAATAATAAAGTAATTAAAAATTAAAAAAAAAAAAAAAACCACCAAAAAACCACAACGAGGAGGAGGGGAAAGGGGTGGGAAGTAAAACAGCGGTGTTTTCAGCGGTTGTAGGGAACGGAGATTTTGAAAATTCCAGCTCAATTTGCTGAAAGTTCTGTGCCCCCCTCCCTCCCTCACATACACACACATTCCTTTCCTCCCCGGAGAGGCCACGAGCGAGGCGCAGGCGCTGCCGCTGTTCCACAGCCAGGCACACGGGCTTCGCCCCAGCTGCTGGGCTGGCGGGCTGGGCTGGGAGCAGCCTCATCCTGGCGCTGCCCCGGCGCACGCCAGCAGGGACCCCGCTCAATGCCACCCGCGGGGACCCCGCTCGATACCACTCGCAGGGGCGATGGCCGGTGCCAGCCCCGCTCCCAGCGGGGAATCGCAGGGGCCCGTCCCTCCTGGGCGGGGGGGCGGCCAGGCCCCATCTCTCCGCACCATCCACCCCTCACGCTGGCTCCCGAGTCACTCAGCGCTCCCTGGCTTCCCCGATGGGTCAGATTTGGCACTGCCCGGGAGGGCCTGTCCCCACCACTGAGCCCAGGGCAGGAAGCAGCCACACATCCCCTCTTCTCCCTCCCAGCCCCGCCGCCGCCGGGTCCTGCCTGTCTCTGATTAGCAGAGAGGGGCTGGGGCCGCTCGTGTGGCCCCGGAGGGGCTGTATCAGCTTTCAGAGGGCTAATGAGCCCCAGCTCCCCGGGAGGAGAGAAAGGCCACGAGCTACTCCATGGGGAACAGGACCCAGCCCATGGTGCTGAGCGGGGAGACCTCCCTGGGGCAGGCGGCCCCGGCCAAGCCCTCACAGCCACTCTGAAATCAAGGGGCTGCTCCCACCCACTAAGGTCTGTGCTAAACCACACTGCCGACAGCCCTCCCTCATGGCCGGAGTAGGTGTCAAAGGCTTCCCAAGTCTGTGGCCACGATGCCACAGCCAGCCCTGTGCGGGCCCACCACTTGCAGGAAGCCAGCAGAGAGCTCGGTGCTTTTTAGGTAGGTAACTACCTTCTCCAAAATCTTGCTCACCGAGAAAAGACTCCATGGAGGCTTCCACCAGTCCTTATTCCTATGGACAATTTAAAAATTAAAAACAACAGCCTGGAAACACTCCCTCCGCCCCAATGGAAAGGACATGAGCTCAATAGCCACATGCATGCTTTCATTTTAAATGAAAAAGCCAAGCCACCTCAGCCCCAGCAGTGAGCATCATCCAGGAGCAAGGCACACAGGAGCCTTGCTTCCCCGCTCCAAAGCAAGCTCGGGTGCAGAAACTAGAAAACGGAACACTTGATTCTTGCCTGTTTCTTGCAAAGCCCAAGATGGGAATTGGGCAGAGAGGGGCACACTGAGCAGGCATGGCACACCATTGGCAACCGTAAAGAAATGCTGGAGAGAGACTCACCCTGGGACCTGCGCAGCCACTTTAATGGATGTGGTGTCCCCTCTCCACAAAAAGTCCTTTGATGAACCGAAAGCTCTCTGACAATGCCTGCAGATTGTATTAACAAAACTTTTCACACAGATTCAAGAATTTTAAAAAAACCCCAAACCACAAAACAAATCCCCCACACAGCACACGCACTTGTTCCCTGAAACTGATATACCCACATTGAAAACCAGCGGCCAGCAAAAAGACCTGCTGCAATCTGGAAGCGAATCCTTTTGAAGAGATTAAAACAAAAGCTTTTCTTAGCCTCCTTCCCCCCTCAACGGGAGAGCTGTAGTTGTCCCTGCAGCAGGCAGCCTCTTTTTCCCTCTTCCCTTCAGGCAGAAGAGTTACAAATGCTGGAGTTTAACAGCGTCTTTTTAAAGGACTTTTTAAGGACTTTCTCAGCCCTTTGGGGTGTCCTCCCCCAGCCTGAACTCCTGCAGCTGAAGAAGCCCCTGACACTCTCTAATCCAAAATTTATGCACAGCATACGCTTACTGAAAAAGCCATCCTTCAGGGAAGGCTTGTTTAAACTATTTCAGCACAGCAAAACAGTGTTTGTTGCATTAAAATAGCCAAGTGGAAAAGTGGCTAAACTTTTTTTTTTCTTCCCTTAAATCTTGGCTGGCTACATTGCTACAGTTTTGTTTGGAATAGCAAAGCTAAATTAAAAGACAGTTATTTTCTAACCAGACGACACAGGATGCACGAGAAATTTGGAATACGTAATGTATCACCACAAAAATAACTGGAAAGGATGACACAAAACACAGTATGTTTTTTTTCAGTCTCCAATTTAGGGAGAAAACAGCTTTTTGTGGGGATCAGAGTTCTTGGAACAGTTTAAGCTTATGCCAAGAAAAACATGTTGCCCATGTGAGTTAAAAGTAAACAGAATCAGACAAACAGAAATACAGTTATGTTTATCCCATTAGCAGTCTTATAATACCATATTCAAAAATAATACTTGTCAGTTGTACCTCAAAGTGTAGAGTGGCAACTTCTGAAAGCAAATGTTGGGAAGTGATGCTTAAGTGTGTACAAATTGGAAGAAGACTGCTTTTTCTCACTGTATCAAAATGAGCCAGGTAGCTCATCATGCTTTATTACAAGTAATAGTTGCACTAATGCTTATATTTATTACTAAATGCACATGTAATTAAAAAATTCCTCAAATAGCCCAGCGGTTTGCTCACACACTATTTCTACAATACAATCATCTATGCATCTCTTATTTCACTTTGAAATAGCACAATACTTGTTTTTCTTCAACAGAGTATCAGGAAAAGCTTCATTCATAAAATGGGGGATATTTTCTAATTTAGATCAAGGCTAGCCATAATTGCTGTGCTTAGTAATAGTCCTTTAGTTCAAATGTAATGAAACTTAAAGTATTGCCACATATTTTAAATGCCTACCCAGCACCCATAAAGGCACGAGGAGGCAACAAATCCCCAATATCTTCAACTTTGTCCATGCAAAGAAATTGTGGTTTCACATCAGTGCTTTGATCTGTTTTCTCTCAGACTGTGATAGCAGAAACTTTACAATAAACATATTCTTAGCTATAAGTGAAATAAAAAGCACAAGTTCAAGTCAGAAATCTATTTCCTCTGGTGTTACTGTATATTTGTCAGTGTGACATAGCACATTTGAAACCCATAATCATAAAACAAAAATTTACAGCCAAGGTTTAGGGTCTACATCTGTTTCTCTGGTTTTTGTACTGCAATTACCCACTGGACAATTCAGAAAGCAGCACTATGAATCATGTACTGCACACATGGTTGTGCTGGTCACTTTTTCGTTAGTACAAGAGGCCGAGGATGCCATAATGTGCTTCACTGAGAGAGAGAGAGAGCATTAACTAGAATTAGGATGAGTGCACCAGGCTCTCTAATAAAAATGACTTTACTAGAAGCAACAGAGCACTTCTGGAATATTACAGGCATATTTATAGGATGGAAAAATTAAGAAGCACATGCAGAAATTCTTCCCAACTAAGTACCTCAGGGGAAGCAGACTTTTTTTTTCTTTTGCATGCATTTTACTATTAATCAAATGTAGCACTCTCTTGAAACAGTTTTGACAGCAGAGTAAATGGTTACTAGTGAATGATGTGTGTGTTTAAGCAGTGAAAGCAGAGACAAAGTGATGTTTTCTTCTACTCCCTAGGCAAGAGCTGACACTAAGCTTGCTGCCTCAGCTTTGATACTCACAGATTCCTTTGTGTCAGTTGCTGGGAGAATCACTGGCAGTTCACTAACCCTGCCTCACACACAGGGGCTTTGATTTTTACCTCTTCATTGACGATAGATGTTAATATGAAACAGTACTTGCCTGCCTTGGCAGGTTTTTTTTTCCCTGAGGTTTTTTTTTTCCCTCCCCCCAACTGGTGATACAAATCTGAAAAATCTGAAAACCTGGATTCCCCCTTCACTACATGTAGTTTTTAGTGTTGAAGGATGTTTTCTTCACGTCTCAAGCACATGAATGATGTCAAAAGATTATGGGGAAGAAAATCACTAGGTCACAAGAGAATGGCTGAATATTTAAAACTCTAAGGTAGTCCTAGAAAATGGGTATCAACTGTGAGCAAGAATTGCCCTGAAGAAAATAAAACAGTAAAATTACTGGCATGAAATGGCACAAATTACATGGAAAAACATAAGATACAGTGAAAATAAGTAAAAAGGGGTTTCTTCAGTCTGCTATACATTACTATGCACAACTTGCAATGACCGAAACAGGAATTTGCACTAACAGGAAGAATTATTTCAGGCCTGAAATATAACAGCAACTGCCGAAAGACAATTCAGTGCCGAGCAGTATTTTATTTCAGATGGGAAAAGCAGAGTTAGTCATCTCCAGACCCAGAACTCAGGCATGCAACCAGTCTGCGAATCACTTACTGATAAAGGCTTTTTGTCTGTTTTAATCAGTGGATATGTATTTGTAAAGATGCCTTTAAAGCTGATTGCTTAACTTAAAGGCTATAAAAATAATTCATCTCCACAAACTTGAGCATACAACCATGTTTCTTAGAATCCATACAGTCCTTTGGCCTGGAGCCAGGGGAAGAGAACTGCCCTACATGATAAAACTGGAAGTGTATCTGGCTCAGCAATCCATTTCTGAGAGTGACTGCTACTAGATCTTCCTAAGGAAAATATAGGAATCCCTAGTGATTGGTGAAGTATAACTCACCCATAGGTCCTCTAATAGCCTATTCTCTAACAGCAAATCGCTTAAGCATTAAAGCATGAGATTTAATATCCCTTCCAAATTTGGTTTTGGTAATAGTCCTGATGTTCTAGATATTCATATATAGCCAATGTCTTTTTGGATTGTGATAAATTAGTAGCTCTGTGACACAGAAGTAGATAGTAAGTTATTAGGCTTTGAGATAAAGAAGAATAACTTAAAAAAACCCCAAACCAAACCAAAAAAACACCCCAAGTAGCCAAACAAAAAAAATCCACTGTAAAACTCATCCACATTGCAAATAGAAGAGAGAGACCAAACTGCACCTTTTTGAGGCCCCAAAGGCTGATGGCTTCAGGCTCCTGAAAGGCTGGCAAAGAGGCAATGACATCATATGCATGAAGAGGGGACAACACGCATTTTTGAAGGATATAAAAAGAAAAAAACATTATTAGATTAAAAACTGGCTACGTATTGAACCTACACTTGCTGTTTATGAGGATCCTGCAGTGCAAACACCACTGCTAAATGGTTGCCAGAAAAAAACAGAAGTGAGGAAAAAAAGGTTTGTTTCATTTTGTTTTCTTTTTAAATGACTAGAAATTGCTGTTTCGAGGTTTAGCCAAGAAAGAGATTTTTACTGCTAGCCTATAAATCCCTCAAAATATAGAATTATAATGGAAATGCTGAGGTAACTGGAGTGCCATGCATGGCACTGACACATTGCATTATATAATCCAGGGAGAATGAAGGTTGGGAGATCTATAAAACCTAAGTAGAATCAAGATGTATGAAAGAGCAGAAGAGCAAGTAGAAATGTTGAATATTAAACTGCAGAGAATACTACTTCTAACCATAAAGTTTCCTATATGCTGAATATGCTTATGGTTGGCTGAAGGCGAAAGAGCACAGAGCTCCATTAAAAGTAAAACAGAGATTCAGAAAGGCTATTCAAGTAACTACTTTGTTTTTGCCTTTTTTAAGGAGGTAAAAAAAAGAAAGTTACCTAACAAAAGGATAGTATTTCCCGATGTTCTGATATCCTGAAAGGTGTCTCAGAATGTATAAATAAATAATGCTAGAACATGCAGAATAAATGGGAGTTCAGAACATAGGCAACTTACCACCCTAGTTGTAACCAGAATCAGAATATAAATTGGGACAACTGTACTTCTTCCACAGGTTCACTGATGACCTCAAACTCTTGGTGAAAAGTTAGCCCTGATGGCTTTCTTCCAGAAAAAGACCAAAGTTACCAAGCAGTAACTGGAACTCCAGCTCAATACATACAAATATCCTAACAAGACTAAACCCTACCTAAGCCCTATTTAATTTAAGACAGACTTAAGCAGCATTTAAGGCTTGTGCTCCTGCCCTGCTGACAAGGAACACCCACACAGAGGGAACCCAGAGGCCTGAGGTGGCAGAAACACACTTGAGCAGAGCTCTGGTCACATAAAGCCCAATGCAGATTGGACTGGATTATGCCATGAATGTAAACAGCAATAGATCCATGCTCAGCAGTGTGATGTGTATTCACGACAATCCAGTTCCCACTTAGCTGGCTCCCAAACCTCCATCAAACACTGAAAGAACAGTCCAGTATCCTATCTGTGGGCACCTCAGAAAGCAGAATGAACGGGTGACTGGAAAATGTGTCGGCATAGCTACCTGCCTAGCAGGGGTAATGACAGCAATGACAATGTGGTGACATCACCTGAAATCTGCTGGTAATGATGGTCATCATGCCAACACCTCTGCTCTGCCTGTTGCCCTAACGCACTATACTTTCACACCTTTGTTTCTGTCATGTAGATGTGCTTTCTGTTTGGGAACACCTGAGTAAATTTTTGCTGTAAATGAGGTAGAATTACCCAGAAGCTGAGGTGTATATCTAGCAAATCAGTGTCTGGTTTCTTTTGTAGAACATGTGCCAATAATATGTGAATTAACTGAGGGCACATGTCCTCTGTAAATTTATTGATGTAGCCTGAAAAGTATACTTTACTAACGGGGTCAGTTTTACAAGCATACAGGTTATCATAGTGGAACTACTGTTGAGCAGGTGAGGGATTCTGTATATTCCTTTTATACTACAGTAACTGTCCATGACTGGGCTGTGACAGGTAACACTCTTTCAAAAAGGAACAACTGCTTTCTCACCCTACATTGTTATACCAATGTAACATTCAAACATAGATGAGATCTCAGGAAAAGTCAGGCTGGGCTGGACCTCACTTGCATTCAGAACAAGCAACGGCACCATCAATGACGTCCAGTCTGAAATGTTCACAAGATGTTTCCTGGTTTTCAAACTCTGCTAGAATATACTTACCAAATTGTTCTTCGGTGCATTCCTCAAATTCTACTTGACTTCTGCAATTTAAGCCAACAAAGAAAAATTTGCATGGTCTCAAGCTGCTTCACTAAGCTAGTCCCACATGATTAAATAGACCTGCAAATTCACATAGCCTTAGACTGCAAGACTCCCATATTGGACCACAGAAGGGATTGAACATCCACATATATTAAGTCCATGTTCAGGGAATCACAACTGACACACATGCTTTAATCAAAGACAACTTACAGAGCTGGGGTGCAGTTAGATATTGCGGTGGTGAACAGCAGACTGCCCCAGGCTTTGTGCAATATCATGGATTTTTTTCCCTTTTGGGACCTTTAGTAGTGGAGGATATGCAAGGTGTTCTCTAAGTATGTGGTGGTCCCCTAGCATGTCAGACTTGACAGGTCTATAAAACTATCTGGTTTTGCATAAACTAGAACAAAAACTCTTCATTTGGGTATCTTAAGCCCTTTTCTGACTGAACAATTCTGCACAGACCTTGTCATCACACTGTAAAAAACCGATTCCTTTCAGCCCAATCACAGTTTTGGGCAAGCATCATCAAGAATAGGCTTCTCATTTGTGGGACACTGATCTTCTATGTATTGTTATCAGACTGTTAGAAAAACAGAGTTACTCAACTTTGTATGAAGACATGAGAAGAAAAATGTGTGGAAGGATATTCTATCCTTTGCCAAATGGCTTTGAGATCTCACCCTTACTGCATCCATCCATTCTGTCTTTGGCATGAAATATGCCAGAGGATACACCAGAAGACAGGGTTGTGGCCAAGCTCTTTCAAAGAATTATCAAGATTGATGGATGGGTAAAGTAAGCCTGAATCTATAGAAGCTTTAGTAACAAGAATGAGTCATGTGCACTTTCCCAATCCTGAGAAAGGTGTTTTAATTCTCCTTAAAAAGCACAGCAAGTTATCTACAATCAGATCTTAAATGACAAGTTGGTGCATATATGTTAATTAAAACCTTAAAAAAAGTTAAAGGTCCGCCTGCTGGATTCTTTAATTTGTCTAAAAATAGTTAGGGTTTTTTTTTCTTTTTTAAAACAGGCTTACTAAGAGCAGAAGCACACACCACTGACACTAAAGCCTATTCTGCTAGCTGAAAAATGCAGGAACATTATGTCACTCGGAGGTAGGACTTCACATGCATGCAAGAAAGGCTAAGAGCTTTGCCAACACAAATTATCAGACAGAACCTCACTGGAAAAAATGAGGCACAAAGATCTAAGTGAAGTGTAAAACTTACTGAGTTTGAATGACATGTTGACAGATACCACTCCACTCTCTTGCTTCCTATCAGAACCCAACAGCCAAAGCAGAGATTCCTAAGCAGTGTTTTTACAGGCTAGGCTTAGTCTCTCCCTCATCTTATCAGTAGCCTTCAAAAGGACTGTGGGTGGATCTCCTCGCGGAAAAAAAGAAAAAAAAAAACAAAAACAAAACAAAAAACCAACAAAAAAAGCCTCAGAAGTGCCACCTCTTCCATACAAATATATTGGCGCAACCACAGAGGCTTTGCTTGAGCTGAGAAAACACACCTGGCTCTTCTAAAGGAGAAATTAAAGAATTCGTGCTTCAGCCCTCAAGCCTTGAGTGGCCTTAGAGAAGAGGAATAGCTAAGGAGAGAGTCTAATCAGGATGCAGGGAAAATCAATACTGGCTTCTTGAAATGCCTTAGGCAGGAAGGAACAGTTTAAGGTTGAGACATTTTTCTGCCCTTTCTGCACAAGAAAATGTGCTGAAGACTGAGTGCACAGGTGAGAACACAAAGGTAGGAGAAGGCTTTCAGGAAGACTAAAAGCAATCCAAAGCATGTTATACCCTAAAGTTCTTCGGGAAATCTTATCTTTTAAAAGTTTCCTAGTTTTGGTGCATGAGAGACCTTTCTACACACCACTCAAAGTTGTCCAAAGTAACATTTTCAGGGATAAAAGCACACCATTGTACTGTTATTTTCTGACTTTGGTGTGGAATACAATTATTTAAGACTCAGTGGGAGAGTATGAAAGGAGCAGGAGTGTAATTCCAGTTCAGGAAAAACTCCAATAACTGACAACAAGTAAGAAACACAAGATAGATGCATTGTATTGTAGGGGTGAGTCCCATTGGCTGGAAACCCTGACTCTCCCAGCAGGACTCAGTTACATAGCAACTCCTGAGGGCAGATTAACCCTTTCCTAGTTAACATATCTGGAATGATTTAAGAGACCTTTTCCTTCTCCTGCTACAGAATAATTTCATAGGTTTGCAAAAATGGTTTGGAAAAAAAATGAGTCGAATGCTACCAGGGTAAAAGCAAAGCTATCTGACTCACCACAGGATACTGATGGTACAATGAACAGAGAATGCAGGGAGTTCACATCGGTCTAAATGATATTTTATATCCTCAGGTGTTGTGACAGATGCAAAACACAAAATGTATTTCTCATTAAATCGTTCATGCACAGTCTGTGGGGACTCTATCCAGACTGCATTTATCAAGTAGCAATGGTCTTTCTCACCCAAATTCTGCCCACTCATTGACTTCTGTCTAGATAATTACAGAAGAATTAAAGAGTCCTCAGCTGGCATAGATAGTACTTAATTAATCTAAAAAAATAATTTTTCACCATCAGAGAATGTGTTACTTTCATTCAGAATTGTGCAGGTTGATTACTGTAAACTCTGAAATAACTCCTGCAAATCTTATAATACTAGTCATTTTTCTTCTAACAGTCCTTTCTAATTACTGGCATCAAGTAATCTGATGATTTGGGGAATCTTTCTTTATTTCATCACAGCAATTTCCGTATTTTGTTTTTAGAACTGCATTACATTTCTGTATATACACATCAAATGGAAGCACAAACACTATATACAAATATCATAGTTCTATTCGTGTTCTTCTGGTTATCAGAAATAACAGAGTTCGAATCTAAAAAAAATTAAAATCTAAGACAAAGACTCCTAAAGCTCTCTATTTTTAAAACGTTAGAATTCAGCTACATTATTTTTCTCCCTTGTAAGAGAGTGAGATGGTCCCTGGGGACCAGGAAGGGCACATGTCCACACTCAGGGTGTGGTCACACTTCACTGCTCTGAGGCACAGCTGCACAGTGTTAGAAAAAGGAGCTACTAAGTTTCAAGAGGAGAAAATAAGAGATCAGGCTGATGTGATATTACACTTACTTTTGACTGTCTTCTGGTCACAGTAAGTGAGATCTGTCTACTTGCTTTTTTCCTGTTTTTTACAGGCAAAATTGGACTCATGGTAGAATGGGCATTAAACAGTGCTTGGAAAGGCAGGCAGCAGTGACACTGCCCTGTTTCAGACAAGCAGGGTAAGATTATAGCTTTCCTTTCCTCTGGAAGACCCAAAGACACTCCCAGCTGAAGGTTCAGAGGAGAAAGGCCTTGAACCAGGTCATCCTCTGCTCCTCTTCCCCCACCCACCATTCTCACACACGGACACAGCAGGTCTTGTAACACACACCTCCCACGAACATCTCTTCATGAAGTAAAATCTCTGCTCAGTAGCAGCTCCTCAGGTCCCACTTCAGACCAGTCAGAAGAAACCAAAATCCTGTTAAAGCTTCTTCTTTTCTTAGTTGCTTTAAAAAACCAGGTAACCTTTGTGTGTTACTGAAAGGACTATCTACATGTTTGAAATATGTCTTGCTTTTCTAAACATTTCACACTTTAAAAGTTCATCTGCATTTTCTTTCTATGGTTCTCATAGATCACTTGCAAATCCAGATGGGATAGAAAGATATAATTTAAAATTCTATTTATTATTTAATTTGACTTCTTGTATGATATCTTGAAAACTCATCTTGAATTACTTAACTGCTGACTTTCATAAAACTAGGAGTATCAATATAGTGGGTGGGAGATTAGTACAAACAGAGGTAGTTCAGAAATACTTTGTGAATTGAAGATTAATTAGGAAGAATCAATTTAATTTCTTACTATGGAGTTTTTTTAAAAGTTCATATTTTGCTATCATTATTCACCTAAAACTATCACTGTCGCCACTGGAAATGTAGTGTCTGAAACGGTAAAACCTGAAGGACCAAGTTCAACATGCTTATGTTCTGTTGAAAGCAACTTTTCATCTAAGTGCCAACACACACCTATCAAATATTTGTGTTCTTCATTAAACTAATGCCTCCCTGTACCATAAACAAGATGGTGCAAAATATAGGTGTATTCCCATGTCCTCCTACTAAGGTAGGCGATATCAAAATAAATTTGCAACCATATCATTATATCAATCTCCAGTATTACTGCATCAGTACTATAACCATAATTAACTAGCTGCAGGTCAAATTTCTAATAAATCTTTAGAAATTAAATGTATAATTTGTCAAAACCACATGTCTTCATAAATTGATTATTCAGAATTTAGAAGCTTTTTAATTAGGAAGAAATTTATGCAATACCATGTGTAATAATTACGAATCAGCTCTTCTGTGATATTTTTGTACATCAGCAAAAATTAAAACATTGGAAAACATTACCAGGTCATTGCAGTATTTCAATGTCAAATGAAACACATAGTTTAAATGTAGAGGTTAAAGATATTTTCCCGTATCTTTTACATCTTATATAGCTTTATGATCTCAGAACTGCAATCATTAACCAAATACAAAATCAATGAGAAAAAGATCTAATCTGACCATTTTCAAGCACAGAGTCACTAAAAATGATTTATACCACTGTAGCACTTTTTTTCCATGGTTATATAGTTTTACTAAACAGCATATACTCTAAGTCAAACTTCCATTTTATGCTACACTAAACAGTATTTTGCCTCTCTCATCCCTTCCAGCTAAAATTCTGAAAGAGTTCAAAACTTTAAAAACATCACCTTTGTAACAAGCGCCAAGATGAGGGGTACGACCCTGGCTGCCAAACAGAAAACTAGAGAAAAAGAAAGTTAAGTGATATTCGTTCACAGCACACAAGAAGCAAAAATTGTACCCCAGCTCCCCTCCTGTCCCCTCCCATGCTTTCACCACGGGCCTATTCAAACTCTGCACCCCCACAAGGGCTCCGGGTACTTCTATCAACATTTCATAGGAGAAGATTTTTTTTGACAGAGAACACAAAAGCTGCTTTGTGTGAAGTCTGGACACTTTTTTTCTACCTAATAAAAACATGAATAGAAGTGGGACCTCAGCAAGCATATGGCAGAAAGTCTGGACTAACTGAAAAAAAGGGGCCTAGAAGAGTTTGCTCTCTGTCATTCCCCACCGTGTTTACTGTCGAATGTATATGGTGTAAATAAGGAGTATGCAGAGCGGGCCATAATGGAACATTGTTTATGTGCACATCCTGGCAAATGCATATACAGCATGGAGACTATTTCCAAGCAGCACATAAACACAAAAGGGGAGTGATGACAAACAAGTATTCCAAGGCAAGAAAAATGTTATTCCATATACAAACCAAACAAACTAAAGTGGTTTCTCCCCTGCTAGGATCCAACTGGCAGATCTCAGCTGCACACACTATGTAGCTGTTAAAGAAATGAGAGACATTCCAGGCTTACTGGTTGGCTTTCTTTTTCTTAAGAGACCTTATTATGCTCCCAATATTAAAAAGAAAAACACAGTTAATATTTTATTTTACTCTCTTGCAAAAACACAACAAAACAAACCAGCCCTTTCTTACGGCCTGAGTAAGAGCTGGGGAGATAGAGCTGATGCCAAAAAACACCGTAAGGAATTAAGTCACAGCTTTTCTATTTCGAGTTCCCACTGAAAGATACAGAGATGGTTCTTTCTTCTGCAGGTCTCTCTGACAAACCTATTACATGGCTTTAGCAAGTGACACCAGTGTGACAATAACTTGGAGCTCCTGGCAGAATTTTTTTCCTTTTAATCATTACTCATAAAAAGGAAGAGGGTTTAGAAAACCCAAGTCCCTGCAATTTCAAGATAGCAAACGAGGGGATGAACCTTTTTTCGTGTGCTTACTTCTGGAGAAGAGAGTATCGTGCTTTGACAGCTGCTATGTAAATACATGGGTGTAATTTTATTCCTTTAAAACTAACTTCAAACACATACCCAACTAAAGGAGGAAGAAAAGATGACAAGTAGGAAAACAGACAGTAGAGTGACAACAAGAACCACAGAAAGTCAACTGATAAAGCAGAGCTTTTAAAATAATTAATAGGCCTTTTTAGGATATTAGATACTAGAAGCTAGCAGCTTTAGTAGGAAATCATAGGAGGTCCAGAGCAAAAATACTTTGTGATGTCCTTCACAGAAATGCAGAGCCAACCTGAGATTTTAGACTATTTTAAGGTAGTCAGAGTGTGGCTCACCTTCTCCGAAGCTCCAGATACAGACTCAACAAACATGAAATGTAAGTGAAGAACTGGGACCTGCACCTACACGTAAGATTTCTGCTAGTTTGTCAAAACCTGGATGCAAATGTCCCATGCTCTGCTTTTATGAACTCTTGGAACTTGGGTGCATCACTCACTGGGAAGTGATAGAGCCCATGCTGGGAATACTTGTAGCACCTCTACAATATATATATATATATAGACAGACCTTTTAGAATCGCATTATTCTTTGATTTTCCTTTTTTCATGCGTCACTTCCATTATACAAGACCAAAAGAATCCTCACAAAGCCTCTCACTGGCGACTGGTTTAACATTAATACTTTTCAATTAAAATCACACTTTAGGATCCAAAGGAGGCTTATTTAATTTTTTTTTTTTTAATTACCCTTGAATGCACACCTACCTCATCCCAACATGACCTTACACATGCCCACTGCTTGGATTTCTGTTCAGCTGCTTGCAGACTTATACAGAGCCTTCACTGTGCTTCACGAAACAACACATTTCTCGTAATTACTCTTGGCTGCATGGACCACTTACAGCATGGTGACAGGGAGGGTGCACACCAATGCCAAGTACAAGCTCCCATGGTCTTTCCTCATCACAGAAGGTATTTCTGGTGGCTGAATACCTTCTGCATATTTGAGCTGTTGGCTGTACGAAGAGAAGTTTTTTGTGATGTGTGCTACACTGGGCAACTGTACGGCAAAGAGGAGGATCTGTGCTGGCTGTTGCAAAGCCGAGTCACAGTGGATGCTTGGATGATTTTAAATAAAAGGGGTTCTAGTAAGATTCCACATCTTACCCCTTACTCTGAAAGAAAAGGTATTAAACTATGGGAAGAATCTTTAAAAAATTTGCCAAATGTATAAAATTCCTAGTGAGACTTAAAGAAACTTTTTATTCTCTTCATCTAAGTTTCACTAGTCAAGCAAGCCACTCAAGTTTTCATCTGAGAAGTTTTCAGCTTTAAGGACTCGGAAGAATGGCCTATAAACATGACCAGATTGGCATGTTGAAAGGCTAGGAAACTGAGGGATAAGGAAGAAGTACTCTAAATTACTATCACTAAGCCTTTTAATTTGTATGTCAGTATTAAGATTTATTTTACATTTGTGGCTGGCAACACTGAGTAATTCAGATATGCTAAAGTGAATTCAGGACCTGCAAAAGAGGCAACAAAGGTACTGAAAAGGTACTGTGAAAACACTATTGTGTTTTCTTTGTATTCCTTACTAACTGTTGTCCAGGCTGTAAAATCTTATACACTGTTGTTTACTAGAAAACTACATAAAAACTAGTATTCTTTATATACTCCTCCCATCCCCCCGTTAAATTAAAATTGAGTTGTTATTTTAACCCCACTCAAGTATGTAATATAGTGATGATTGTAAATCTTTATGACCACAAAATCCCTTTGATTTATCCCTCAGTTTACTAGCTTTAACAAACATAATCCTAAAACAATACAGAGGAAGATCCTACAGGCCTTCAAATGGCGGAGAGGGAGCAGGGAATGACTATATAAGTAAAGCTACAGCTTCAGGGCTCATGACTTTCCTGTTGGGAGGCTTTCTGAATGCTGCTAATAAGGTCCTGCCAGTGGAACCAGAAGAATATCTTCATAAAAAAAAGCCTTCAGTGTGGGAATATACAATTTTCCAGAAAAATTTTAATAAAAAGCTAATAGATGTGGGACCTAATCTAACAAGAGATATAAGTATGTCTGAACACACAGGAAAACATGAATATTATTAAAGGTGGCAAGTCCATCCTGCTTACCCCCCACTCCAGATCTGTAGTCATGAACACGAGCACGTTCAAAGCTTATGTGAAGATACCAGACCTAGCTCTCCACTATTAGTGACCATATGGCAACAGCCAGTTAAACACACAAAAAATATCATTTCTTTTTCTGCTCCGTATTGCACGCTGTGACAGCCAGAAGAAAATACATGGATATTTATGTGTGCAAAGCAAAGCAAAGTATACCTGCCTTGTCTATCAGCCTTGGCCTTATCCAAGATGCAGCGACCACCTTGCATCACAATGGACCCTCTGAACATTTTGAGAACCTGTATTAAACCAACATTTTAGCACTAAAAGTCTATGCACAGGCATGGAAATTCCTTTTAACTGTACCTACCCTCATAAATACAATGGGCCAGAGCTCACTTCCAGCCCTGAGGCTCAGCTTGCATTCAAAGCATCAGCCAACTACATTACAGCATTGGCTTGGGGATAAATATGGAGACAGTTCCTTGCTCAGCTGCCCCCTATCCATGCCTGGCATTGCTGGGGAGAGGAGGCCTGCGTGCTACCTGTCAGTATGGACAACTCGCAGGACATGACCTCGGCACACGCCCTGACCCTGCTTGTTTTTCTGATAGCCTTTGAACCCCTGCAATTCACTCTATCCAGAAATATGAGCAGGAACTAAGCAAGCCTAAGAGCTTCCTATGGCTTTTGCTCACTCTCAGGACAGTTCACCACACTCTACTGGAGAAAGAGCCCACGTGAGTAGGTGTCAGACTTCAAGCCCATGAGAAGTTCCTGAAAACAGAAACTTCAACAGGCACTGTCTTTCCAAGCATCATTGCTAGCAGAGGGCTGGAGTCCTTACATGAGTTCTCTTTGCCATCTCTGGAGCTGCCTGGTTTGGGGAAGAGCTGCCTCCACTTGGCTAGCAATACTTACGCAACATCTTTATACTCTCACTGGACCCACACAAGAAATCTGATCAACTACTTTCAGGACCCATCCAAAAACTTTGGAAGCTTCCAGTTGGCTCACTTACTTGCCCATCTTGGGTACTCACGTACCTTATATAACATCCCCTTATTAAAAAACACGGAATTTTTAAGGGTTTTGTACTGCCTAATATTTAAGCATATATACAATAAGTCAGTGCCTTCAGTGACATCAATACACCTCTTGAGCTGAGATATGGAGATGTATCTGATGAAGGAGTGAAAAGAGATCTTTATGTTTTTCTCTCCTGCATGTATCTCCCAAAGGGGCTTGGCTTGGGTAGGAGTGATGTAATGCCTCTTTTGAAGAGGGTCAATTTTTTTAAGAGAAGAAGAGGGAAAATTTTTTAAAGGGTCAAAAATTAGGAAAATATCCCTTGAACACACCAAGAGGACAGTTTATGACATGGGAATTCTGGTCACTTATCTGAGTTTAACTGCAACCACAACATGTCTCTTAACACTGGCACTGGTACATGAAACTGGAGGTGTGCTTGCTGGTCACTTACATTTCATTAATACAATGAAGCTTTTGCTGCTTTGTTATTAGTGAGAAGAAAAAGTGCCATCCTGGTTAGGAAAAATTGCTATGCTTCCCCTAAGTGTAAAATCTGGTGTCGAGACAATCCAGATGCCCAAGCTTATCATACCAACAACAAATTCCCTTCTGCGAGGAACCTACCCTACCTTCTCTCATTAGTTTGGTCCCAATTCTGTCTAATTATTAGCTAGTCATCACAGCCATCATTACCCTTGCCCCTGTCTAGCTAAAAGAACTTCAGCCAAAAAGGCAACTGTTTAATGTGTCCAGGAGGGACTCCTTACCCACCCCGGCTGTCCACTGTCAACATGCAGACAGGACTGCTTCCAAGATGAGGGCGTTGGTCACCTAGCCAGGATGCCAGGAGGGAAGCGATACGCTCCTCAGCAGGTGTCACCAAAGCCAACCTCCCAGCCGAGGAGCCAAGGCCAGCCAGTCCTTGCCCTGTAACCCCCGGGGACAAGGCAGGCTGCAGCGCCGCACCATGGACTGGCACAGAGCTGAGCACACTACTGCCAAGGGATGGAAACCCTTTCAACGATCTCACCCAAAAGCAGGAACCACTGGAAAGCCAACTTCAGTGCACATCTGCTAGTCGGAGAGCAAAAAGCTGGCACAACGAGACACGATTGTGTAGCTTTCCATAAAGGGAACTTTTAACAGCAAAATCTCTAGACCTTAATTTGTCAGAGGCACAGTGCTGTTGCAGCTTTCTTATCTTCAACAGGGTTTGATCATGTTCAGTGCATTGAAATGAGACCACCTCTTAGTGAACAGGGCTGACGGCAAATACTTTATCACTAAATAGAACCGCTTAAAACCAGACAGTTCTGGAGGTTGACAATCTAGGCTTAAACACTCTCCTGAGCTAATCATGCAGCTCCTAGGGCAAAAACTATGAAAGAAATATGACACTTAAGCACAAATTTGACATATTTTGCAGAGGAATAAGATGGAGTTATTGAGCAGAATGGTTTTTTTAAGCATTTCTGTGAACTCAGTTCTGATCTCAAAATACATAATCTGTTGGGTCTACATGACATTTCCATTGCTGATAAACTATGTTCAAATATATCAGGGCAGAGGATGGCCTACTTGTTTAAAGTTCTAATTGTCAATTTTAATGGATGGCTGCTAACAAAATTTGCAATCCTGTGCTAGGGGAAAAGAGCCTAGACAGAATTATATGAGAAAAAACAAATTATATGTAAAGCATTTTCCATAACTATTTATATTTTAAATTCATGGCTTCAAAGCCAAGTGCATGCCACTGGAGTGAGGGATTTAACAGTTGTGGGTTTCTGTTGTTTTTAAGAGTTAGGGATACTGGGATTGCTCAGTCTACAGAGAAATCAGTGTAGCTGGAAAAGTGGATGAACAAACATCTTTACTGCCACAGCAAACAAAACTTGATACTGATTTTTCTTAACCATACTGTAGACATCACAAAAAGCTACATAGATGTAAATCCACTGGAAGTAATAGTTACTCCGAATTGCTGCTGGTCAAAAATATAGCAGAATTTGGCCTGACATGAAGGCAGAAGAACAACTCTGCAATTGCATTTATGAAAGAAAATAGTAACGTAATATATTCTTTACTTAAGAACCCTATGAAATATTTAAACACTGGCATAAACTAGTTTTCCTATGAAAAACTCATTGCTGAATTTTCAGGGCTACAGACATTCTGAGAGTGGGCTTTCAAATAGTATGATGTAGTACTAGGACGAATTTAGGCCAGCATTTTCGAACCCAACATTTAAAGTTAAGATAAATGTCTTTTTATGTGCCAAGTATTTATTGTTCACAGACATGCTGACAATGACTGAGTCAGGCAGAACCAATCCACTCCAGCAGTGAATTTTAGGGATGCAACCCCTGCTTGCATCAAATTAAGGTAACTATGCTGCTGATCCACAATCACAACATGAAAAGCCAAAGGTCTCTAAAAATACTCAGTCTCATATAGGTGGAAACAGAGTAGCAAAGTTTGGTCAGTAACTTGGGGGCTAGACTGATTGTATCATTAACATAAATTTTTCAGGAAACCTTAATGATTAAAAAAAGCGGTATCAACACACAAAATACATGGCAGCTTTAGAAGTTAAGAAAAAGGGCATAAATCACATTTGAGCCAGAGGAAAATAAGTACCATGAGAAGTAGTGCTTTTTGTTGTCTTAGTTTTTGTTTTCGGACAGCTTTATTTATACGCAGGATGAAAAAATACTGCAGAAAGTTTTAACCCAAGCGGGTTTTTAAGGTGATCTCTATCTACTACAAAAGTAATTTACATTTCCATTATCAGTCTTAAATCTTTCCTGAGAGTCTGAAGGCCAAAGTAAGTTTCTAATCTCAGCCACTGTCTACAAGACCCATTCAAAAAGAAATCCTCAAAGCTCAGGCTCCTTAAATCAACTCCATTTGGTGCAAGGCTGGGTTTCCTGCTTGTTTGCTTTTGGCCTTCCTGCGTATTGGTTCAGGACTTAGGGCCGAGCTCAGCTGCAGAGATAATGCAAAATCAGAACAATTCTTTTCCTCTGGCTGCCAAGGAAATCCCTGCTTTAGATTAGAAAATAACTAATGATTGTGTGTCCCTGTATGCTTTGGAGTAGGGCCCCTTATTTTATCTACATGGCAGCTACCTGTCAACGTGTGGTGCTTGGAGTAGCGCACTGGGAGTTCATACACACCAAGACTATCTAAACAGACCATTAAGTGCTAGTAAAGTAACACATGTGAACGACAGGTCAATAAATTTTAAACAACTTATGTTCACTGCAAAGACCTGGCTGTTTTAGAACAAGCTGTGTTTACATAAAATCAATTTTTACAAGCATCTAAATAATTAGGGAATATACCGCAATAATAATTATATTCTAAGTTCGATATAATAGTTCCAAACAAATTCAACGTATCACTTGCTTGTTTACACAATTCCTCCCCCCTCCCTTCCCAGGTCTGGCTTCTTAAATAACTCCTCCTCTTTACAGAAGACGTTTGAATTCCAATTTCTGTCCAAATGAGAAAGAGTTGTTACTTTTTCTACTAATGTGCCCTGATGCTCATCCCACTGCATATGTATGTGCAAAATGACAGAGGTCAGTAAATCACAATTCTAACCTATGTTGTTATTTTATCCCTTCTAACAATATTTGCCAATATTTATTTAGAATCAGATTATTTACTCAGAGCAATCTATGCGTTAACTGAAAATTAGAATTATCCAAATTCAATTTTGGATCAAAAATTCAAAAGCTTTGGATTAAATGATGGTTGAGATATCAACTTCCTGTTCTTTATACAGTATCAGTCTATTAATTTAAAAGCTGCATATGTGTACTTAAATAACACACACACATGCCACATGCGCTCACACCCAATTGCAAGTAGATGGCAAATAAAAGAACCCAAATTTCACAATAAAGACTAAACTAAATGTTATCCTTTGCTACAATGGCAAAGACACTGGCAAACTGATTTACAGGGCTGAGTTTCCACTTCATTTTTGTTGCTTTTCAGCTACAGGCAAAAGAATTTAGCATGTTGTGAGCTCTATAAATTCACATTTGCCACAAGAACCCATGATGCCATCTGTTCCCTGGAGCGTTTACATAAAGTATGCCAATGCAAACCATCTGCAAACTGTTCTTGCATGCGAATTCTTGTGATAATGCAATGTGGTACATTTGCAATTTCAAGCAAAGACCACTTGAGCTTCTTTGTAATTGCCATGCTTAACTCAGATGTTCTATAGAAACCTCTTTAAAGCAGGATTGTGGGGTATTTTGTCGGTGGTTTTGCTGAAGTCCTTGATGTTAACTCTTTACCATTGTTTTCAGGTTTCATTACCGCAAGATAATGGTGCACCTTAAGGTAAGGGTGAAAAGAGGGGACACAGAGAACTGAGAACTCCATTCCCTTGAGCTAAGGACTTTTAAACAAACTCTCAGCCTTTTGGAAACAAGAGAGCAAGACCTTTGCTACTTATATTAAGCATTGGATTGTATGAACTCTCGGTTTGCAAAGCACTGTAATTCTTTCTATTCACTGTAGAATTGTATCTCAGTTTCTCCTTTTCACAACTCACATTTTTTTTCTTCTTGCTGTTTTAAAAATCTGATGGGAAACAAAAAGCTTATGAATGACATGCTGATATGCACGATACTGTGAGCAGCAGTGGAAATTTTCTGAAATAGTAACGGTGGAAAAGGTACACTCACACACACGCAGACAGAGCGCTCCCCCCAACAGCAGAAATCTCTGCAGATCCCCCAGCAGTTGGGGCCCTGGTTAACTCTTTGCTAAACAGAGGAGCCTCTAAACCATTTTCTAGGTTTCTTCAGTTGGTATCTAAATTTTAAACCATTTCTCTCCCCACACAGTGAATTCAAACGTAGGATTCCCTATCTTGGATCAAACTAGCTACTATGAGTAATGTGTGTGTTCTGCTTCCTTTTCTGATTTGCCATAAAAAGGAGTGGCCAGTATCACCACTTAGTCATATTTCTTTACGTAGCACAATTCCACACCTCTGCTGCTACCATACATAATATAACTTCGCTCTTCCCTACTACTCAAACATGCCTTTAGTAAAAGCCACTCAGGAAAACAAAGATCTGGCGAGCGCTTGGGTGCCATCCCTCAATTAGCCAGCCTGACACATGCGACACACTCGGGCTGCCGCCACTCTCCAGCTATGAGCCCAGCTGACGGCAGTGCATTAGCTGATGGTTGAAGAGTGTATTATAGACTGACTATAGAAACGATTAGCAATACTTAAAAGATTCAATCGGCATGTAATTTGGCTCAGTGTGCACTTGTGCTCTATGAAAATGACAGTCGGATTCTTCCCCACTCTCTGAATGTTACTGCTGGGAAGTTTCTCTTTGACAGCTACCCCCATACACCAGCCTTAAACTAAATCCTAGTAAAACGAGTTCTGAGATTTTAATTTCTATCACTCATTCACTCCAGACAATGTTAAACATTGTGAAGGGTGACATACATGTTATATATTAACTACGACAGAGAGTTTTCATTTGTTTACATGCAGAGGCTTTATTTTTCCTTGTCTTGTTTTTAGTAAAAAAAGAAGCAAGCAAGCACTGACATACATGGAGCACGTCACATCCCTCTCAACATTTCTACAGCCAGTGAATGCCAATTTTTAGTGCTAAATCTGCCTTTCTTCAGCAAACCTGCTTCCTAGCTCCCTCCTGAGCCTCTGGGACTAATACTCACCCCAGGCCGTTTTCCAGAGTGGGTTATGTCATGCTTTGTTGGGAGTTTCCAGCACACTTAAAATTTATGCAAAAGAAAAAAACAGATGATCAAAGTAGCAGGAATACCTGAGCTTCTCTGCCTGTGGTAGCTCACTTTCACTGAGCAAGCCCCAACAGCATCTGTCACTAAAGCAATGGATTGTTTTGCTCAGACATCTGTGGGTCACATTATTTCACAAGGCTGCAGCAAGAGGGGAAAGTAAAACTGAGGCAGGTTATTAATCACTTACTGTTTCCTGTACGACATAGAGGAAATAATCAAGCAGTATAGTGGGTTATAAAGGGAGATTCCTGAGAAACAAAAATACGCACTTCATTTAAGGCATTGCAGGAGGCCGTGTGATAGAGGCGGATTCAGTTTGTGGAAATTTGGCTTTATTTTATTTATGAGATTAAGTAACTGACAACAGCTGCCACATCTAAATGAGGGTATGATGGCATTCACCCAGCAACTGAGAAGAGCAGCGCTTCGGATTTACAAGTCTTCTCCATTCATATCCAAAAAGCACAGGGTTTGCAGGGTGGAACAAGCCCAAACTACTCTCAATGATATTACACGACCAGATCTGGAGGGAACTTGCCCCATATAAATTAATGCCAGCCTTAACAAGAGTAACTTTGATTCATCGATATATGCAGCTGTGTCCTCACTAGGGAATTTTCTGGCTACATATGATTTTATACATCTGTCAGCTTTAAATCAGGGATCCAAATATAGACTGCAGCATGCCAGAACACTCTGTCAATTTGTCTCTTTCCCTTGGGCCTATAAAGCACTAAATGGGTAGAGACTCATCAGTGAGGGATCAAGTCCTGATCCTACCCACACCCCATAGTCCTGTTAACCTCAGCAGTGCAAAATGGGAGTCAAAGGAAATGAAGCTGCACCCAATTTTTAAAGCATCTCCCCCACCCCCCTGCCCCAAATTATCAATCTACACCAGACTGAATTTTTTTTTCCATTTTTCCTCCTGCCACACAAATGTGCGGGCAGTTTCCTGCCAGCTAGTAGTGTGAGAAGTCAAAGGGTACACAGCATCAGCAACGATGAACACCAAACCGAATTGGATAATTTTCTGAATCATCATTTCTGTGATGAATAAGGAAGGTAAAACTTCCTTTGATAAATTTTCTAAAGCTACACTGAAGTAATGACCCAAAACACAGCAGAGGTGGCTCACATGGAGGGATATGGGGGCAGCGTTCTGAGGTTTTGTGTGGATTCTAGCTACAATAGGAGAACAAGGCTTAGGACTGCTACCTTTGGTAATTTATACAACATATTTCTGATGCTGACCTATTCTGGTGTTATGCTCGCAGGACAACAAAGGCTTGTCCTTGTTTCTGCTCTTCCCATGAATTTCCAAAGGAAAAAGACAGTATTCAAAATCAGGACTGGCCATGCTGCCAGATGAACATGCTGCTATAGCATCTTGGCAGTTCAATACCAAGTGAGTTAAATAAAAATAAAATTAAAACCCAGCCAGTTTAAGCAGTATCAACTGCTGGTAATGGTGATATTCACAGTAAAAAAAAAGCCCCACATTTCACTAATATTATTGTTATTAGTATTGATGGACCAAACTCCTAGTAAATGTAAAAACCCCTAACATGGAATACTGCAATGCACAAAAAGCAACCCCCAACGCTTTTTTTTTCTTTTTTTGTATTACTGAGCTTTATATTTCAGTGTTTAGAAATAGCTCAGTCATCAAAGACTGTGACCCCCATGAGGGCACTAATTGAGGAATGGATAGAGTTTCCCAGAGACTAACAGCCCAGGGTAGTGAGGCTGTGCTGCCCTGCTACGGCGCTGCTGCGAGGAATACATATATGACAAGACCTTTGGTCCGTAACTGTGATGGATACCGAGTTGCTACAGCAAATATTGCCCTGGATGGCTGCCAAGGATTAATCTTTTGACAATTAGGAACTTGTTTCATTTTGCAGCATAAGCGAGGGTATGCCTTCACTAACCTAATCTCAGTTTGAGAGATGTCAAGCATATTCTTCCTTACGAAATTAAAAGACAGGCTGTTTTATCTTCAAAAGAAGTGACTGGAACATTGAAAATCACTCTTAAATCTATCACTGGATATAGGATTAGACAAAGACTGACTGTGTTTCACTGATACATACAGCTTTCAATACCCTCTTAAAAAATCACAGTTCTAAAAAAATCAAATGACAGAATCTGGTAGAAATTGTATTACTTTGTAGTGATCAAATTCTGTCCTTAGATGTACACGCATGGGGCTTTCATTTGACAGCAAGCCTGCATAACCAGAAAGCCTTCATCTGAGCACAGAATCTGACCCACAGATGCAGGAAAACGTCTATGTTTGATGTAGCAGATTTCTATCCTTTTAGAAGAGTAGCATCTGGACCTGAAAGTACTTTAACACACTGAGACTGATGCATTTGACATATTGTAGTCTTGCTGAGTTCCTTCCTTTATTTGGAGATGATGAACTTGATAGCAGTCTGCATTACCAAGTGATTAATCAGTCACTTTTGTAAAGGTTATCTGTTAAAAATACATCTGATTAATTTGGTCCAATGACAGAAGAGGAGCTATAGATCCCTTACAGCTGACCCAGAGGCCATCACTGTATAACAATAGACAGGTTTCATTTATAACATGGTGAACACACCTGGAAATCTGCTTGTAATTAGAAAGTGATAATGAATCCATCTATCAAAAGGAAGCTGGTTTGTCAGCAGTTCTGGATGCAAACCCTGATATTTACTGTAAATCCCTCTGGCTTTCCCTGGGGAGTATAATTGTAAATATGAGTATTCAGCACCTCAAACAAAGGTCTTTCCAGGTTCCGGTTTTAAGGAAGAGATTTTTCTTTTTGGTCAATTCATGTTCTTGCTCTAACAGTGAGTAAAAGTGGCAAGTGCTGAGTTACAGACATCAATCTTTTTCTTCAAACATTATTGTGTCTGTTTCAGCAGAGGAGAAAGATGCTTAGAGACTCTGATGATCTGAAAGACAAATGAGACCTGTACAAACGGAAAATGCTTGAGTGAAGCAGAAGTACAACCGCCTGCAGGTAACAGAGGATAATTCAAGAGAGTTGTGTACCTAGTGTAAGTTCCTGACAAAGGGTACAGGTCATTCAATACCTATAAAGATTATTGGCGTGATACTAAGGCTGTTTCACAAATAATCTGATTAACGCGAGCTTCTGAAGAAGACTCAGACGGAAAAAGGACTTTGAGATTATGAGCTTTGGAAACTGGAAAAATAGAATTATCATCAAAGGAAATGATCAGGAAGGATGAAAGGGGATGGAAGGCACTTGGAAAAGGCCTGACAACAGCTGCTAGTATTTTTCCTTTTTATCAGCATTCAGGTCAACATATCTGCAGATACCAGAACTCCAGTTCCAAACAGCAACCGTTACAGGAACAGAGCCATTACTCAAGGTGCCTGAACACCTCCATCACCCTGGGCAACTGATAATCAAATGTAAGTAACATCCCTGAAGGAAAGCCACAGTAAAAGAGTTCAATACATTTCTGAATATTGATTCCTTCCAGAAAACAGAGCAATCCAGATAGGACTAAAAGAAAACGGGACATCAGTCTTTAGTGTAAAATCAGTTACAATCCAATTAAGCATCTACCAGAAAGCCAACATAAATGCTCACATGCAGCAACAAAAGAGAAAACAAAACCATGTAGTAATAGTCGTCTAAAATCTAACACCAGAAGATGAAAAGACCTGGCCTGTTTCACAGCCACAGACAGATGATTAAAACATAAAACACACATGTCAGAATAAAACTGTTAAATAAATCATTTTACAAGGAGGAATTCTAAGGTTTATTTCCACTATTTTCTTGGCAACTAGCTAATTACCTGCTTATATCTTCTTAAGATGAGGAGGAAGCTGAAAAGAGGCCATTAATAAATCAGATGTTCCCCAGCAGCCCCAAGCCTTTAAACACAGTGGACAGCAGTTTTTACTACGGCAGAGTATAGCCAAGCTCATAACAACATTACTCAAAAAGTCCAAACAGCCCTTCAGCCGCCAGTCTTCTCAAGTGTTTGTGGGGAAAAAGTCCATTAAGAAAACTCTAGAATATACACACATGGAAGAAAGTGAAGAAATGAAGCACAGCAGAGCACAAAGGCTAATGTCAGGCAGCCACAGCAAGGATTCTGCAGCAGAGACACGGTGTCAGAGCAGCAGGACCATCCAGAATTCTTCATGATTGTAGAGAGAAAGAAAGCATTCCCTAAGGCCCCATGGATACCACTGACCATTCCTAGGGGCATGATCACAGCTTTGCCATAAGCACTGAATACCTACAGAGTACAGCCAGGCTGGGGTGGTTGGAGTCAGAGCTGTTTGAGATCTTCCTGGAAACTTCTCCCATGGCTGGACATGGCAACATGAAGAAAGACCAGCATAGAAGGAGAGGAAATGACCAAGAACAGTCTTCAAACAATACTCTAAAATGTGAAGACTCATGTCTTCACCGGATGGGATCACCTGGTCAAAGAAAAAGATCTGAAGTAAAAATTCAGCTTTCAACCATAATATCTAATTCAAATTAAAATAATATGAAGAAGCCAAAAAAATCCAAACACAACCACACCACTTTCCCCAATGTAATGGGAACGAGCAACAACCTGCACTAACACCAAATTCAGCACAAATGTAGACTGTCACTCAGCCATAGGTAAATAAACCTATTCGAATTCAATGAACCTAATCAAATTCAGAAAATTTGATTAATTTTAATGCAATTGATAAATGCTCAGGAGAGTATTTGCAGAAAAGCATCACCAGAGAAAAGAAAGTGGCAGAAGAACACACTGCCTCCTCCAGCCAAGGCAGAGGACAATCATCATCATGCCCTTCTCAACACTCCAGAGAAATTGTCCAGAACAGCTGCAGCTGGAAGGAAAGACAAGTGCCCTAGCAGCCATCTCATGACAGGACTCATATGCCCACAGCACTTGGGATAACCACCAGCAAGGTTTCAAAAGGGGATTTATTTATGCGACACAACCATTCAGATCATAAGCTCTCACATAGTTGCAGTCCCAACAGGACCAGGCAGAACTAGAGCATTACAAGACACTGCTTGTCCTCTGTAATTCCAATTGTTACTATGGAAATAGAAGGAATTTTGCTGGCACTTGCCAAATACAACCAAGAGCTGCTGCAAAGGCAGCTGTGCCGCTACAGTGACCTAAGGTGGACAGACCCAACCACCTGTGCCAGCGGAGACGTCACTGGGAGGCAAGAAGCCCTGGAGAAATAAGGCTATTGAAGGCAGTGCAGCAGGAAAGATCAGGCAACAGAAAGGCTTAAACGGCTCAAGGATCACAGAGTGGAGAAGCATAAGGAAGAGGGGGGAGGGCAGTGGAAAGCATGACAGGAGAAGCGATGGAAGAGGAGGATGACACGGGAAGAGGCACATCAGCCCATGACACTGAAAAAGGTCCAGAATTCAACGACTGCCACAGCAAAAGTGACCCAACCAGTAACACCAGCCCCTCCCAGCACACCATCCAGCAACCTGCAGAAGGCAGCCTTCATCTCAGTGTTTTGGTGCCAAGGAGTTGAGTGCAACACAGTTGTTTGGCAAGCACTGAGCCTTCAAATTCTACATGATTGAATGTGTTTCCCCTAATAAAACACATTTATTAATACATTGCTATTTTTAAATGCAGTTTTCAGAAACTGTGTCATCCAAGAGGTACACTGCAGGGTGGAAGAATGGAGAGGCAGAGGGGGGGGAATAGATGCCTTCTGGGTCTTGCTCACTGAGACAAAGTTATTGGGAAAGCAGCACTGCGAGAGCAGCAGGTATGGAGCAGACCCCCAAACTGTGAGTGGTGATTTTAGGGAGGATGCTGGTTACACAGGCATGTGCAACAGGGACACATGGTTCTATTAGATACCAAGAGGTTCTGAAACACAGCTGGATCAAGCCTGAGTTATGTGCCAGGTGAAGGAAAAACCCAACATTCCTGCAAAGCTGGGCATGGTCAGTGTTAACGTTTGTGAAGTGCCACAGAAGCTCTACATTTTTCAGACACCTAATGATATTGAGGCACAGAAAGAAAGCTAAACAAAGAACTTCATTCACTCCAGCTCCATTAAAAACACTGAGACCAAAATCAGTTCCAGACATGTGGGAAAGAACCAACAATTGCTAGCAAAAACAGTAATACCAGCATTAGTGTTCCAAGAGAAAGAAAAAAATCATGATGGAATAAAAAAATAATCACATGAATCATAGAAGATGCTTTCAACAATCTGAGTACAATTTAAAAATAATTACTAAAAGAAATCAAAACTAGCTTACTGAATTCAAAATGTCCATGTCTGAAAGATTAACACTGCTTCAAAGACATTCTTGTATAAATGGTCAGTAATAACAGCCTATATAATGAGTACACGGTAATTAAGAAATAGCAATATAACTTAATATTAGCAATATTAAAGATATATTATAACAAAAGATAGCAATTACTTAATGAGGACATCATATTTTCCCCTAAGGAGGGACATTAGCACTGATACATTCATCTGCTCTCTTCATACCTAGAGCCTTGTCCTGGTGGCACAGTCCTCACATACTTCAGCTCATACTATTTTGTGAGAACCATTGGTCAATGCAGTAAATGTCCTTACACTTTTATGCTGACTTACAAATAACAAAAGAGTAGCTCACCGATGTCTGATCTAGTAAAAGGAGGTTTGTACCGAGCCATACTACTTATTTCATCCGTGTCTGGCAAAGCTAACTGAGAATCTCTTCTCTACTGTTAAGTGATCTTACTGCCCTGTCAAACTGCTCACTCCCCACTCTCCCCCACACTTGGGAAAAGTCTTGCTCATAGCCAGAAAAAGCAGTAATAATCCATCATCATATACACAGAACAGCTCCTCAAGTCCCTGTTTTCTTTTATTCTAACTTCTCAACAACCACTCAGTTTTCCTTCTTAGAGAAACCTGTCTCTCATTCCTCTTGCTGAAATGGCACCCTAAACTTCAAACACAACTGCCTATACTGCCAATGTTGGGGTTTTTTTCTGGCGTCTCCTAAAGCGATCAGGGCTTTTGAGGGCACAGCACTCCCCAAGTCAGCCTCTTGCAAAGATTTGATGGATCAAATATGCCCGATACTTGTTCCTGTCAAATGTATCATACAAATACTGCTCTGACAGTGTTTTTATGAGTAGCACAGGAACATATTTGGAAACAAACAAATCTTATCCCTGGGACCAGAGACAAGGATATTAAGGAAAGAACATTTTGGTGTATGTGAGTGTATGTTTTCCTACTTACTGCCCAGTAGGGAGGAAGGTGAATTGCTACTTATTTTCACAGACTGCAGTAAGATTTCCAATTCACCCTGCCAGGCTCAGACAGTATTATCACCTGCATCAATTAAAGTACCTTAGCAAGGGGTTTTGCAAAAAAATTACAGTAATGGCTTTATCAAAGCATGAAAACATAAATGTACCCTCATCTATGAGCAGGAAACAAATGATTAGAATCTGAATGTATAGTTTAGGGTAATTTGCAAAGCAAGAGGACATGTGCTGTAGGCACTTTTGTTGGTAGGTAAAAAGGAGTCACAAGAGAACAAAAAAAAGTCACACTGAATTGCCTCTCTCCTGGCCATTGTCCTCCTTCCTGTTTCTTATTTGGCATTTAACTGATACTGTTATTTTTTCCAATAAAAATCTGGACACTATTTCTATGAATCTGAAGGGTTTGTATAAGGTTCCTTATAGCAGCTGGGACCTCAGTCTGGGCTCTCTCAGCCTGCCCTCCAAATCACTTCAAACCAGTTCCACAAAGACTGTCTACAAAGCCTCTCAAATAAGCACAACTGCAACAAGGATTTTCATGATAAGAACAGTCCTTTCTCTAGGTATCTCTCTCTGCTGTGATGCAGTTTTGCCCATGATCCTTCCAGCTTAAAGGAAGAGTCCAGCTTAAAGCCAGAGTCAGGACATTACAACCTGCATAAGTACACCTGGGCAGTCTGCCTTTTCCTGATGACAGAGAAATAATAAGTTACATACTTTTGTAAAGGGTTTTTGAAGTTTTTCACCTGTTTCTACTTTTCCAGATGTCCTAGGTCAACCAGCCCCTGAGACTTCTACCCCTGGCCTTTATTCTTCATTAATGGAGACCTTAAGACAACAATGCTGTCCTCTCCAACTGCAAAGTAAAGGGAGCAAAATCTGACTATGAATTTCTAGATGAGGATACTGCTCAACAGGGTCTATGTCCCCAGACAGCAGACACAGGCACCATGTTACAGGGTATTTTCAGGGAATAGTATAGAAAGTGGTTTTAGAGGGAGGCAGAATACTGCGGGAAAGCAGTTCCATGCCCTGTAGGAGAGATCCCATGCATTAGCTGAGCCTCTTCAGAATGGATAAACACTGAGAAGCAGAAGCTTCATTACAAACTGAGTCTGACCACCAAAGTCTTCACTGAAAGGAATTTCTGACAAGGGTTCAGGAAAAGGGCTGGCAATAATATAAATGGACACACTGACCATGGTGATTGTCCACCCATTTGGTTTGATATCAAAGAAAACCTCATCCTACCAGAGAAAGTAAGGAATTCTGCAATAGCTCCTCCCTACAGAATCAAGGTCTCATGGAGTTCACATGGCACAGAATCAGAGACTCACAGAATGGTCTGGGCTGGATGGGACTGTAAAGATCATCTAGTTCCAACCCTCCTGTCATGGGCAGGGACCTTCCACTAGACCAGAGCCCCATCAAGCCTAGCCTTGAACAAGAATTGTAAAACTGTTTCAAATCATTTACTGGTGGTTCTCATGCTGAAAATATTTCTTAGTTCAAAGAGAATCAAAAGAAATCTTTAGCATCATACCCTTTGTACAAAGGATTTGCGTACTTCTTGATTTTTCCACTTTCAGTTATCCAAGTGAAGAAGTGGGGATAGGGGAAGTGTTCATGGTAGACACTTGTTTCCTGCAGCATGTGAATGTCTTCACCACTGGAAGCAGGACCACAGTGGCATCCAATGTGGGTGGCTCCTGTGTTGCTCAGTCAAGCTGACAAAGCTTGGCACTGAAAATTAAACTCTGTGAAAGTTCAAGGTTTCTCAGTTGCACCATTAACAGATCTCAGAGGCAATGACTGTCAGGAGACAACAGGGAAAGAGTGATATTTGAAGAACATAAATGAGAGCAGATAACTTCCAGCAATAGGTTTAAAGCATCATGCACTTTCAGCAGTGAGATTGGACTACTATTGGGAAGCACCTGGTTCTGTCCAGGTCTCTCCTCTCAAGACCAGCACCAATGCCAGTAGTCACTGGAAGTGTTTAAGCCAGAAGAGTATGCCACAGTCTATTTGCAGGTCTTTGTGACTGCCACATGGAAACTATCAGGCTGTTTTCCCAATATATGCCTAAGTCTCACCAGAGCCTTTATAGGAAGACTTATTTTGTGCTAAGATTGTTTCAGGAGTCAAGCACCCATTTCTTTCCTTTGGGTACAGAAAGACATTAAGAAACTATTTCCATCTTGGCACCCCTAATTGACAGTCCCAAAAAACTGCTAAGTACCTAACTGGGATTTCCTGAAGCAGAAGAGACATAGACTCTTTCTGCCCTTTTGGGGCAGTTACCACACAGTAGGATGTGTGAGGCTTAAAAACAGAGTATTTTGTGCGCCCATTTCACAAAGGTGCTTTGCCAGTCTGCCCAGCTGTTTGTTACTTCACAGTTATTGGCATCCAAACAAGAAGCGAGGACTGTAAATGAATCTATGGATTGTATAGTCCTTGAAGATTTCAAAGGAGTTCAGCCTGAGCCAAAAGCTGCCAAGTTGGAAACCATTGAGACATCTTACTGTGATGGTCAGTAAGAGGAAACCGAGTTTCAGACTACCTCCTGCCTTAAGTAAACAAGATACATGTGTAGCCCTGTCAGAATCAACTAGTCAAGAACAAGTTTCAAGCACATTTAAAACTGAATCTATGCTGACCCTGACTTAAAAGAGAAGCATATTGTTGGTAAGCATATATAAAATTCATTTCACATTTACAGAAAGGAAAAAGAAAGACCAATTCTGATAGGAGCTTGCGGGTCATCTTAGTACTTGAGCCTTCTAGATGTAGAAAAGGGGTTGCTAAGAAAGGAAAACATGCTGGGGATTTGATCTATATTCCAAGAGGTCTTTGCAGTCATATAAAATGACCCAGACTTATTACAACTTCAAAAGACACACATAGTTAATACTGATTTTATCAAATATCGTAATACTACACAGGCTAGCATTGCTTTTGAAAGTATTTGCATAATGAATAACATATCAAGCTGTGTAAACCTTTACATTTTTGGTTTCTCATCTAAATAGCTTTTAAACAAGGTCAGAAGCAAAGCTACATGTTTATTTTGCCTTTTTTCAAACTTTTAAGCAGAAATAAGATTTGCTATTTTCCAAGAATTTGTGGTCCCACCTTCATTTTGAGCAAGGAGGAATGGTCCTGACATATTACATATGACATGTGACATAATGGATTTTTGGAGGAATCTTTTGCTGATTAACCATGCAGTGAAATGAAATGCTTAATAGAAAACACTTGGCACAAGCTCCCTGATCAAAATGTCACCTTGAAAATGGCTCATAAGTCATTTGTCACTGTAGATTTTACCCACATTGCACAATACTGGCATCCCATACTAACACACTGCAAATGTGAGCAGACAGCCTGGGGTGATAAGGAAATTACAGGTATTACCTTTCTGGTTATCCACAGATAATTAGCAGCTCCCATAGGTTGCAATGATCTAGGAAATACCATGTCAAAGGCAATCCTTGTGCAAGTACTGACTCTGACAGTGCTTTACTATCTTTGGCCAAGGTTAAATTTGGGTCACTGTACATGTGAATGTATGGAATCACGCATATGATGCCAAACAGGCTTCGTCCAGTGTTTGACCTTTAGAGAGAATGTTTTTCTTGCAGTATCTAGAAATTATTTGTAAAAACTGGCATCCAAAGTGTGAATATAGTTGAGAAGTTATAAACAGAACTAGGTATTTTCATTTGCTCTGCTGCTACAAAATTGTCTGGGCCCTGATACTTTAGACAGAACCAGCTTCAGCTGAGAAATGACATCAACATTAGTCCACACAGTGCCCCTTCTGATTGCAGGCAAAATGAAGATTCCTCAGACAGGCGACTCAATGCTCTTGTAAAGGGTAAAAGTCAAATTCTGCCCTTTTGAAGAAAAATGTTGGTAGCTGTCTGCCTGCTTTGAAAATTGCCATACACTCTGCAGATATGACTGAGAACAAGTACAGTTAGTGTTTTACCCCTACACATCTTTGCTTATTATTTTTATCATTCAGATTACCTCAGCCTTATTGTGCATTTGAGAAGCTATTTATTTCCCCTGCATTTTAGGAAATGATGCAAATACCTGGAACTCATGAAACATTTGGGTAGAAATGCCACAGTCCGATTTTTTTATCCAGTATTTGTGGCATATGCAATTGAAACCAATCCATCACAACATTCCCTAATTCCCGTATTCTCTTTCCATATGCAGTAAACTCAGCCCCACCATAAAACATGGCACTACAAGTGCAGTGGTACCTGGCATGTTGTATCCTTTCCATTCTACAGAATTGCACACCTCCTTTCTCTCTGCCTGTGCTCTTTATAGCCCATCTCTAGATGTCCACCTTATGTTTATGATGAATAATTCCCAGCTTCAGCTGACTCTAAAAACTCAGTGTTATTTGTCCAGCCAAGGGAACAGAGACACTTCTTAGCCCATGGTGACAAAGCCAGATGTTCTGCAGCACTTTCTGTTGACAGAAACATGCACCAAAACCAGGATTCACTGCATAGCCTGAACAGTACACCAGATTGCATCACAAAAGGATCCTTGGATGGCTTCCTGTAGTAAAAAAAAAAGACCGTATTTCCATTTGTATGAGTGGCCTGGTTCCCTAACCAAAATTACTGAGCATACCTTTTATTTTTTAAAGTGACATTTTTATCCCTAAAAACTGAGAACCTCTAGTGCTACCACATCTGTCAAAACACATCTTTACTCTTCCATGCATCCCCACATTTGCAGTTTGAGCCAGACCATTTGGATGGTACTTTATGGTGCTTTATTCTACCTACAGCCCTGGAAACACTAAAATACACAGGGGTGAGATACGCTAACACAAGGTCCACAAGTGATTTAATAAGGCCTGAGTGTTTATTTTCTCTCTCCCTGAACAGTCTGTGGTACTGAAGGGAAAAAAACCAAAATACTTCCATCGTCACAGTATTAACATTAACCTTTGGGTAATGAGTACTATAATTCAGGCCATTCAGTTCAGTTCAGAAAAATCACATGGAAACATGCAGAGAAGGATACTAATGAGTATACCTGGATGTATCTACATGTCCCTGGGAAACAGGGGCATGCTGTGGTGGACCAGTCACACCTTCATCAATGGCACTGGTGCCACACAAATAGGTTAGGAGAATCCTTCAGTCTTACCAGCCTTATGAGTGTTTCTGTGTTGTGTGTAACCAACCAAAGAACAAACCAGTCCCAAGCCATGAAGGGGCACAGTCTCTCAGAAGAAATGTGGTAGCAACAGGAAATGTCCATCACTGGCACATAAACGTGGATATAACACACGGATATCCTCACCTACGCTGCCTTGTTAGTGGCAATGAGCAGAAGGCACCTCCCCCTACCATCTGTGCCTCCTCCTCCTCCTATTTGTGGAAGAAAGACTAGCATACTCCTCAAAAATAGCACACATCAATGACTTTGCTTCTTTCAGTGAACTTTAAGTCTTAAAGTGAAAAAAACTTACACGTTTGCATGTGCCATAATCAAGTAAATCTTCAAAGGATTCATGGATTTGCAGGAAGATAGAGGACATGCCAGATTATAGACTCCAGTCAGCATCTTTGCCAGAAAACTGTGTTATTGAAGTCCACTCACAAAACACAAGAGACACCACCTTGTATCCCTGCTGCTGATTGCAGGAGGGTGCTCTGGAACCTCCCTCCTCTGCTGGTCAGCAAAGCCTCCTTTCCTCCACAAACTGCATTCATTTTCAGACCTGTGCTTTCCCAGAATACTCTTGTGCAAACACTGTCCTCTAGGTGCAACTAATCACCTTCCCTTGTAGCAGCCTTCCCCTCTGGGGTACTCAGTGTACACCGTGTCACTGCTCAGCCTGCCCTCTGCTAGACTAAACACACAGGGCTCTTTCACTCTCCCCTCTCCATGTCTGCTTCGAGCTGACACTCGTTCTCCTGTTGCACAACACACTTCCAGTCCTCTACTGCATAAAATTTCAATTGTTCCAGTTTTAACGCGTGGGAAGTGCTGAGCCCACTTCTTGGTTTTGCCTTAAAAAAAAAAAAATCACTTCTTCTAGACAGTACATTTACGAAACAGGCTGTAATCAAGTTATGCATATAAAATAACCTGACCTAGTGAAAATACAGCATGTAAAAAAATAGCTTCTATGGATCATTTGATTCTATGATGAAATGTAAAGCATTTGCTATTCTGGAATAGAAGCTAATAATCACCATAAGCTTTTTGATTAAGGTTTCTGATTAGAACTGTGTTTTAATGTCTAATACAGCAAAATCAAATGTTCATTTTATGTTGCCTCTGTACATCAAAGTTTGTCACACATAACCTGTGCTATTCATTAATTTTATTTTTGTGGATCTAGGAGAGGTCATGTCACATTCTGGATGTAAAAAACTAAAAAAAGACAGAGGGGGTAGCTCACAACTCCACTTTTTTTGCCATTGCCTTGAATAAAATATTAGGTTTAATGTAGAAGAGATGATGATACAGCATATAACTCACTTTTTCTGTCAATGTAAGCAGTATATTGGTCTGGTTAAAAAGACAGCATAGGAAGTCCTTCGCTGCAGCACAGCAGTGAAATACACAGGATAACACCACATATGATACACAAATCCCTAAAGAAAGACTTCCTGAATTCCTTTTAAAGTTTATTTAAGCTTATTTCCTTCAAAGATTTTTCTTCTTTCAGAAGAAGGTCAAGACAGCTCTCCTATACTTCTCCCTGAGCAGAAAAGGAGATGGAACATCTACAGAGTGCCTGTATTGCTTAGCTGAGCTCAAAAACTGGTTCTGTGGCCCAGAGGTGTTGTCACCTTTGCCATGCCTGGCAGAGGACAGCATACCATTTCTCACACAAGTTCATTGTAGTCCATGGCTCACCCACACTGCTGCTGTTTCTTCGTCCTGTCCTACTCTTCTCATCTCCCAGTTGTCTGGCAACCATGTCTGAAAGGAGAAAGTCTTCCTGCAGGTGACCCAAGGCACCTGAACTGGAGCTGGTGCCACTAACAAGTTTCCAGCTTCTTTCACCAAGGCAATTGAGGTCTTTCCGAGTGACCACTCATCCCCAAGACATCAGTGGCATGTATCAGATTAATACCATCTCTGAGAATGTGTTAACCCAAACAGAACCTCAGTGTGACTACATGAACCTTTTACCTGAGACAAAAGGTTATTTCCTATCAGCTGCTTTTTGGTATCTGTCTGTGTAGCCTGCAGTAGAGCCGAGGCTGATTAATTCCTCTGCAAAAGATGCTGTGAGATAAGGCCAGTCCCCATGGCTCGAGTGAGGGACCTCACAGGAGCATGTCTGTATGTGGAAACTCCAAAGCTGTAAGCGATTTCTGCCCATGGATGAGCACACAAACCTCCCACTGAGACCCACAGGGAGCCCAGAGAACTTGTCTGAGGGCAAAACTCAATCCTACCCTTATAGCTCAAATTAAAAGATAATAAAAATTCCCTCCACACATAGGCACGTGATATGCAGCTAATGTTGCATGATGGAATAGTACAACTCCCTCTGTTCCCTTGGCCTTCCTGCCAGAAAAGCAACAGAATTAATATTTAGCTTCATGCAGTGCTTTTTGTCCTATTTCTAAACTCGAAATAAACCCCTCTTGGAAAAAGCATTTCAGGAACCTCAGTGACACAGAATCTCTTCACTGGCAGAGCCTCAGTAACAAGCATGTTTGGTCAGAGATGTGCCCCTTGCAGCACCATCGCTCCCTGCTCCCCAGGAAATACCAATGAGAAATATCTGGCAGCAACCAACGCACGGCACAACTGTGTGAGCTTACCATAGCTTACCCTGCACACAGAAGTGTGGAGAAAATACTGCAAAATGTTTCTTCCTGTCCCTCCTCAACAGCACATGGACTTTTTTAACCCGAATTTTCCCAATCAAGCCTTAATAACAACACCAATCGTTACTACAGTAGATATTTTCATAGCATATCATCTCCTCTTTAAAAAAACAAGCAAACAAAAAAAAACTGTCCAAGGAGTTCATCCTGAAAAAATAAACTCCTGTAATTCACACAGAGCAAATTCCACTGTGAAAACATTCTTGTTCTCTTCAGGAATGTGAAACTGTTTAACTCCATCTACACACTGGGCTCCACAGCCTGGAAAAGACCCGGCTGGGCTCTCTATTTGTAAACCAAGCTGAACGTCCCACCAGCCTCAAATAAGGCCACATAGAAGAGAAAAGCACTATGGAGAGATGAAGCTCTCCTCTGCCCTCTGAACCTGTGAGGGATTTTTAACCATGCATGCTGCATTATGCAGGTTTTACTTGCCTAGTCTGAGCATGGTGGGAAATGCACTGGTCTGAAAAGAAACCTCCACAAATGGAAAGGCAAAAAGTGCAGCAAATGCTGAGTGGGAGAATCTGGGAAATTGCTGTGTGTAACTTTACAAAATCCTATTGATATTGTGAAGTCATCTAAATAATTAAAATACCAGTGAGTGTCTCTACTGATAGCAGAAAGCAGGGTGGGCAAGCTGAGCTCAGACCAACAACGCTCCCTGCCACTCTGTCCCTCTGCGGCCGACGGGTGCTGGAGCAAGGGAGCTACCAGGACAAGGTACCAGAAGAGGTGTGACCACTTTCCACAGAAATCAGAGAAGGAAGGTAGTTCTTGGCAGCACACGGCCAGTGCAGTCCCCATTCAGTGACTATATATTGTGTCGCAAAAAGAGATGGTTTCTACATGTTGAGAGGAACAAAAACCAACCTGGAAATAAGGCAATAATCCTCATCTTTCTATATGTTGTACACATGCAGATAGGTGTGCACATGTATATATATATACACATGGTTTTAAATAATAAAGAGTGCATAACTTGCACATATCATTGCACATACACACATGAACCATGCAAGTATGTGAAGAAAAACTGAGCACTTGGCAGGAATATTCTATATCATTAGACACAGTCAAATGCATGTTTTGTGACAAAAAGTTTCTGCAAAACACCATGGAAATCCGTGGATAAACCTTACTCAATTTCAGAAAGTCTGGATGTAAACACCCCAGAAATGATCTCATGTTTAATGCAAACAATAAGTCACTAAATTTATTTTCATTTTTTTACGCTGATTCCACACAGTATAAAAGTCTTTCTGTTGTGAGAAATCCTACCTCTTAGTACTGTATCCATGTTCAGATAAAGGAGGATGTTCCTCATCCTTTGACAAACCTTGGGGCGCTAAAGTTTCTCTTGCATCAGAAAATGTCTATTTTATGTCTTTATGTCTATTATTTTTCATTATACTCATTCAGAAGAATAAATGTAGAATGCATTCAACAAATCACACTAACAGGAAAATTTTCTTACAAAAATATAAAGACATGGGGTTTTTTATAGATAGATAGATATGCATATATATGTATCTGGAGACATATGTGCTTAGGCTGTCACTGATCTTCACCAAGCAGAGATTTAACAAAATTTTCCTACGGCAGGACCTTGTTACTATTTTAAAATGATAAATACGTGCAGAGGCAGTTACAGACCTTTTAATTTATTCTGCACACACTTACTGAGACTTGTAAGAAACACACAAAGAAGCACAAGGAGAGCTAAAAGAAGAGGCGGTATCTGGCCTAATTTCAGCATCTAGAAGTTAGATGTCTAGTTCTCAGTTAGTCAGTCAAGGCTCTTTCTACATTAAGTAGGTATTTATAAGCATACCTCAGTATCATCCTGTCTAGACAGTCACTCTGGAAGTGCTTGTTCACTGCCTGTCAAGGGGGCTTATAGTAATAAGTTAGTGGATATGTTTTAGAGATGCCTAAAACTGGGTGAGAGAAATCCAGACATCCACATATGCCTTTGCAGAGGTGCAGGAAAGACTTTTTTTAACCCACAAGACCTGCCTGCCATGCCTGAGGGTCGCGACCACCTTCCTGCGATGTGATGCCCACAGCTCGCAGGCCATCACCTGGCCCATCTCCTACTCCTGCAATGCTACAGCCAAGGCCTGAATACACATCAGATGTGCACCATTAGCAATGATGTTTCCTGCATTTGCAGCACATAAACTTGTTCCTATAACAGCTCTTGGTATTTTCCGCCATTTGGCTGGCGCTCAGTGATGTAACCCAGCGTGAATGAAAGAACCCCCTTTTTCTCCAGTCTCAACAATGTGCCTATTTGTGAGCAAAGCCACTGCTTTCCCCCACGGATCTGGTTAGTAGTGATATTTTATTTAAAATTCTTGTGGAAGCTTATGGGCTGAAGTAACTGTGATGTGAAAACCAGATGTCCACAGCAGAGGAAAGACTCAAAGGGCTTTCAGAAACAGAGGGAGTCATAATTTGGCTTCAGAGACTGGGGTATTCTTCTCCACGATGGGTCCTGGCGATGGGCAGAGGGGTTGCATAAAGGGATAGGTGATAAAACCCATCTGCACTCTCACTGTGGGACAGGCCTGTGCTCACAGGGGGAGTTGGGGTGAGCTGGGGCCCTACTCTCCCTCAGCAGCCACATCCCAGCAGTGCCACCTCACTCATGCTCATAAGCCTCATCTCAGGACTGAGTAGGGGCACAGCCAGCGTGACAGCCACTCTGGGCATCATCCTGCATCAGTTTATGTGGCCTTAGTCACCACGTTGCAGATGTCCCCATGTGGCGACAGCAGCTGTAGCAGGCCACGAGCCCAGCAAAAGGCTGCTTCGTCACCCCACCGGGGATGTGAGCAGCAACACAACCACACACGAGCAGGCAGCAGCATGCTGCTCCAACATGCTTAATCTTAGGAGCTCTTGGTAACTCTGCTCAAGCCTACCTAGGCCACTGAAATAGAGGCTCACAGGCTATCATACTGCAATGATACTGAGAAGAAACTTGAGCTTGGAGTCAACAAAGGGACAACATGCTCTCCTACTTTTCTTGTTCAAAATATACACCTTACCATCTGGAAGTTTAAGACAGCAAAGAAACTTTGATGGCAGGCTTCAGCAAAGTAGTATCACTAACTGTTGCCACCAAAATGATATATATATACAGAATAATTAAGACTAGAAGAAGCCAGGTCCTTGGAATCATCCTGCACCAAAACAGGAGATCAGCCCACCACAGCTATCGCTGCAATTTGTGCCTCCACTAGAAGCACAGCTGCAGCTAGTTTAGGATTTTCTGAGTGTGCTGGTATGACTGATCTACTTAAAACACTAAGACACAAGAAACTAAAAACCTGAAATGGCTCGACTATAAAACAGGATCCAATTACATGTCAAAGCCAGCCTGAATGTTTTTGGATACATAAAAATTTTGAAGATGTGCTTTTACAACTATAGGTGCTTCGGTTTTTGCCAAAATAATTTTAAATTGTTTTAAAACTCTGCCTTCATGTCTGCTAAAGGATGTGCTCACTGATAGGAAAAGCTAGTAATAGATGATAAAATAGCAACAAACTCCTTCCCAATCAAAATGCTGTTTAAATGGGGAGATGACTTGTCTGCAAGTGCTGTAACAAAACTACTGTACTTTGATCATGTTTATTTTAATAGTTTAAGCTGTAATTATATCAAGAGAAGTTTTTCATTCATTTTTAGAATGGGTATAATGAATGCAAATATGCTTTTTTAATAGTTTGTGTCTTTCAGCTTTATCCAAGCACTATTAAGAAAATGGATGTGGAGTTATTCCAGGATAACATGCCCAAAACACATTATTTTTTCCCCTCTTCATTACATAACATAATGTGATTTTTACTACAAATTATTATAAGCACGCTCCTGGAAGCTAGTCTTTTACGACCTGATATCCTATTCTGATTGCAGGAAAATGTGAAAATAAGGTACACAATCATCTACATTCCTCTAACAGTTACCTTTGAATATGTATTTTAAAACACCACCTCTGTTCTCTGTATTTTTTTCATAATTTTAGCTTTGTTTCCTTATTTTCAAAGACATGCTTTAATAGACAGATAAAATTTCAAGTATTCTGTCTGTGGTATGATTCCTATTAATTTTCCCTCTTACTACTAAAAAACTTCTTCCTTTTTGAGGTCAAAGAGTTAAAGAGTTGAGGCTAAACCCTAGGAAGTCAAGGGTTTAAGCTGGGACGTTGCTGGCTGTGAGTGTCCAAAAGCAAGCATTGCTGGCATTGAGGCAAGCTGTCCCAGCAATACTCCCAGTGGTATCGCCCTTTGTGACATTCATCAATCTTCTTGACATTTAGTAGGAGACAATACTGCCAAAGCTTGATGTAAACAGACGTAAGGTGCCTGCAAAGGTGTAATTTGTATTGGCCTTCAAGTAACACAAAAATGGAAAGCTGAAAAATGTAACTTATAGGTACAACCAGCAAACATGCACCTCGGCATGAGCTCATGCAAACCAGAGCTGAGTGTCATCGCTTTCCACCTTTAAAAGCACCTTATAACCCTCACCCCATACCTGAAAATTTTAAATTCAACAACACTAAAGACTGCTTTAACCACTTTAACAAAACCAGGAACACAGAGACACATGACACAGCTTCCCGCAGGCAGGGAAGTGCTCTGTATTTCCCTGTAAGGAGGGCCCTTCTTTAATAAGAGCTTCATCCGATCACTGTCATTGTTCTGGATAATGGATTACCTACACATACATTTTCAAGTGTAATGACACTCTTGCTTATTAAAGACCTCTCAGCTGAAGGGGCAGAATATTATGAACTGGCCAATCCATTCATTCCCTTGAATATGTTATTCAGTATTTTATGCTAAACCAGCAATACACCATCCATTTTAGTACAATGATCCTTATGTTCAATAAAACTGAAGTGCTGGATCATAAATCATTACAGTCATTTATTTTACATTAGACACATTAGCCACTATATTCCATAATCTATTACAATAAGGTGGATTTAAATGTACCCCAAGGAACTACAATAATAACTTGAGAACCAAATATAGCAATTATGGATAAAATATGCTTAACCTAAAACTGCACTAGCTGCATAGACTGCTGTGAACTTTAAATAAAATTTAGGGAGGATGATAACTGTCCTGGAATAAACAAGTAACAGAGGAGTATCAGAACCTCCTCTCTATACTTCAGATAGTTTAACATGCCCTATCTATGGAGGAGGGAATGTTATGCTTATAAACCAATGTCTACTAAAATACTATTATTCCATTATTACTGGTTATGTTATCTTCCCATCATGTGAAAATTTCCCATATTTTCCTGATGTATTACACCCTACTTATGTTTTTTAAATAGTGCTTTTCCTTTCCAGCTTTCTGATTAACCTATTTGGATTCCTTGTAAGTTCTTCAGACTCCCTCCAACCATTTTTAACAGTTTTGGTAAATTTTCCACAACACGTCCAGACCTTTCTGGTGCTCTTTCAGCTTCAGGCTGAACGACAACAAAGGGCAAAGTCTGTTTGTCTCCTCCAGACGCAATGTCTCTGCAACAGTCCCACAAAAGGGGCCATTGGTAACTTTCTGGCCCCAGACCAAGAAACAATCTCAAATGCTTGTGAACACTGTTGTGCATTTTTCAGAATTAGAGCTCTGCCAAGTATTAAAAACAACTACATGCTAAAGAAAGTGATTGCTTTTTTACAGGAAGGTTCCACACTTCAGACCACTGGGATTCCTGAAGATGCCTGCCACCAGCCTGGTGTGGAGGAGAAGGAGGATTGAGGGCTCTCACGCATTGTCTGCACAAAGAACAGATGTATATCATGCCCGAACTTCACACGTGCTGCTTTGTATTTATAAAACTATGTTGCTTTCTGCATAAATTCCATTACCCTTGAGATATTTTTCTGTGTTTATTTACTGTTTTCTTTTCTTCCCAGGAACAGAAATCACATATGAGAACTAAATGCTCACTGCTACCAGAGCATCTGCTCTTACCTATTACTATTAGTTCTCTATTATTTTCTGTGATTTTTCCAAAATAACTACTATTAGCTTATATTTCTTAAATAATTTCCTAAGGGGCTTATTAACTAGATCTGCAGATCTAGCTAATAATAGAAATTCCCTTTTCCAGTTGTTCTAGAGCTTTTTTTAGAGGCCTATTTACATCACTTTCTTCACTTCTTTCTTTTTTTTCCTCATGGAGACCAAATACTAAGACTGGATATTGAGTGTTGCTCCTTGTGCAGTTTCTGGAAGTAATTGTGCATGTCCAGCTGGAGGCTGACAGGCAAACCACTGCTGCCCTAGATGCAGTTCTGTTGCCTGCCCTGCACCTACACAGACTTCAGTCTCTAGCTGCCATGCCAGCACCTTTCACGAGACTTTACATAAGTAAGAGAAAATGTACACATTATTCACTACAAATTCAAAATAAAATTTTGCTTTGGCTCCGAGTCATTAAATATATTCAGGCAAATAAGGACATCCTAACCAAGGTGAGGCAGAAGCTTGCTTTTCCAACCCTGTTGTTCATATTCTATTTCATAGCACAAGAGCCATAGTGGTGAAGGGTGTGCTGAATGCAAGAAACCTCAGCTCTGGTTTAAATGTTCTTCCTAATTCCTATCGAATGTGAGCTGACCTGTTTGTTTTTATTCCGGAGTTTCTGGCTGAAGGGGAGCTGCTATGGTGCCACCGAGAAGGGAACAATGCACCCAGCTCTGCGTGTTTTGGGAGAGAAAGTAAATATTTTGTACAACATCCATTGTTGAATAAATAACATTCTTTTTGATAAACAAGCACCAAAAATCTGTATATATCATGAGAAGAATTAAAACCTCTGTGATAACCTTACACCACAGGCATCCAGCAGAGCTGTGTAACAAGCAGCTGAGAAAGGCAGCTACTCTCCCATCCCATTTTGGTGTTGCATTGCTCCCTGCGACTCTCACATTCACCCACACATGTGATACAGGAACAGAAAGGAGACACAAGAGGTGTGTATCTAACCAAGTCACTGTAAAGTTTTGTCTGAAGCAGGACAGAGCCTCAGCAGAGGCAAGCTGCAGATGAACCTCAATTCCTGCTTGCTTTTATGTCCTGGGCTGTGCTCTGCCCCTCCACTGGCACTACAGCCAGTAAGCTACCTCTATCTGACATCTCCAAAGGGGAAACTATTTTCCAAAGTACAATGCCAAAATGGAAAGTGGTGCACAGCGAGGACATCTGATCACTCTGGAGTTATGGCAGGCACGGGAGTCCTGCCAAGAAAAACCTTGCTCTGTTACTGGGCGTATTTAAAGAGCATAAACTGATCAAGTGGGGCTCTCCTTCCTTTCTGGTCATCCCCAAGAGAACAAATGGAAGAGGGAGATGAAAGCAACAGTGACAAAACCAGGTGGCATGGCATGCTTTGACCAAAGGCCGACAAAAAGTAGGCCATACTCAGGGGTGAGGGCTGCCCATGCAGACTGGGGCCAGGACAGCTCAGAGATCCGGTGGGCACCGCGGCACGCTAGATCAAGAGTGTGCCACCCAGTAAAGGCTAGTCCCATGTCCCGCCAGCCACATCTCATGCCAGGCAGGCACTGTCCCACTGCTGCCATGGATCTCCAGCACAGTGCTGACTGCAAACAGAAGAGGAGCCTGCCCACAGCGAGGCGTGCCAAGGCAGCCATGCTCTCCCGGAGGCAGTACCAGGAAAGAGCTCACAGTTTCAACTGTATAAAGACATTTATATATGTTTAGTGGCACAGAGTGCTCACAAAGGGCCACATACTGATCTTGCCTAGGCATAAGATGTTATATATTTTAAAACAGAGACAGAAGCCCATAAGGTATCTATTAAGTTCTCTCTAAATTCAGCCCTGGACGTTGCGATGCCCAAAGAGCCCTGCCAACTCCCAGGGCACTGGGTGGTGCCCCTTCCCTGCACAGGGAGAAGGTCTCCCTGCTGGAGTGGATGACCCACAGCCAACAGGTCAGTTTTCCTGTCCCCAGCAGGGCCCTCTCTCCACAGGCTGTGCCGGAGGCTGGGATGAGGCGGATCTCCCAGAGGACACCCCTGCCAGCGCCCGGGGCGCCGAGGCCCTTCCCGCTGCCTCCCCACCAAAGCAGCTGGCCGCCTGAATTCCAACAGCCGCTTCCTGCCCGCGCTGCTGGCAAACAAACCTATGGAAAAGTAAATACGTTTATCACACAGATTTCCTCTGCCCCTTTTTAAATAAGGAAGGGCTCAATTGCTTTCTTGACTCAGACCCATACACCATGCTGAAGCCATATCATCGATAAATATGTGCTCCCATGCTCGTTCCAATAGCTACAGCCACAGGTGATACGGGGTTGTGTGGTTTTAGGATAAAATGCAAAAGAGCCCCTTTGTGAAAGCACATTCCCAGCCAGAAGCCAGCATTAGGTCTAACATGGACCAGCCTGCATGAGCCAAAATGCCAGGGCAGCACAGTGAGATGAGCGTGTCTCTCACCCACTCTTGCTGAAGCCAGCAGATACGCAGCAGCTTCCTAATGCAATGCCTTCCCCTCACAAATAGGAAGGCCTCTTGAAAGAAATTATAAGTGAAAGTCAGCCCTCTTAACAACAGGAAATAGCCAGCAGTTTGAAATCACCTGAGCCAGGGATTAGGCCTTAAATTTTCCAATCTGACGCTAGCATGGCATCAGTACCTTTAAAGTCTCTATTAAGAAGGGGTAAAAACAGTTGGAGAAGTCAGGGTCATCTCTGGGAATTTATACGAGAAATGTTTGCTGTACTGCAGATCAAAATAGCATTTTGACTCATTGATCCCCTGAACGCCATAAAATCTGAAGCAAGATCCTAGTGCTTAGCAGTGGGAAAAATGAGTTTCTTTGGCCTCCTATCATAACATAAAGAATGAGCAAAATAAAGAAAAACAAAGGAAAAGAAATGAGATATAAAGCTCGAGATGAGGGCAAAGACAAGCAAGCAATTAAAAAAGATATATGGACTTCAATTTACAAAAAACACCCTAAACCTCTGCCTCAGTAGCATGTTTAGCTCTTAATCAAGTCTTATTACAATCACATGCAAATGCCGGGATGGCAGGACATTCCTTCAAACTATGTTTTCATTAAAGATTCTGCTTTTTCCAGAATAATAGTAAATGACACGTGAACTTCATATGAACTATAGGTCATGAAAGGATTTAGTATTGGCATTTTTAATCTAAAAAGTCTGTGCCAGAAAATCAATATGTTTCAGTCGCAGCATTCGAATGCAATTTTCTTCACGTAACAGGGTTCTTTCTTTCACTCCTCCTTCCTCTCCCTCTCTCTTTCTCTCTCCCTCTTCTTTAAAAATAATGAATAATTCCCAGTTTTTCTATGAAACAAGCAGGCACATTAGAAGGCAACGACATCAATAACGCGTTACATGTAAACAGAAAATGAACAAAAAAATCATTCAAGGCCCCTTTCAAACCGGCGTGCTTTTCATCAGCGCTATTACAGGTTCCATTCACATTATCGGATTGAACCACGCTGCATAACCAAGGTGCTGACAAGCCTTGATTACCCAATAACTCCTGTATTCCTTTCAGGCAGGTTCACCGAGAGGACAGGAATGCGCGGCCTTCCTGTGGGGCAGGCTGCTTTCCAGCCAGACCAAGTCAATGAAACCCAACGCCCTCTCGCTCCTGCGCGCCGAAACAGCCCCTGCATTTCCTGAGAGGCAATTATGACTTTTCCCTTCTTTATTCTCAATTGTTTCGGATAACAATTTATTGTACATCGGAGGGGCCAATATAAACATTTTAAACTCCTTTCATAACACTTAGAGGGGGCTGCTAAGTCATCTCTGTAGTAAATCTGTTGTCGGCTCTTTCCCATGCTGCAGAGTCAACAAATCCGTCTCTCACCCAGGGCAGGGCCAGCCAGGCGCTGCAAAAACAGGGGAAAATGAATGCAGCGCCTCATACGTCGCGTCTCTACTTGCTCCAACTTTCCCTGCACGCTTGTTAGCTGCCCACCTTTTGGTTTTCCCTTTGCACGACACACCTCTTGAAAGATAGATTGCTCAAAAAAGAAAAATTACGAAAAAAAAAGCAGTTTCAGGCCATAAGTGTTTTTCACATTTGGATTAAACCCTGCTCCATCCCATGGAAAGGCAGAGGATGCATTACACACTCGCTCTTTCTAGCAACTTAGGCTGGAGCACTAATGAAAAGCAGGAGACGGAGTTGGCAGCCAGATGTGGGGCGGGGGCTTCTACCAAGAGGGAGCTGGAGCCATTAGGGCTGGGATCTAACAGAGGCTAATTCCCTCGCTATGTCACTTGCCTAATTCCTTGCAGACAACTCCTTCTTCATTCCCTAAAAAGTATGCACATATCAAAGGCAATCAAGCAAAATAAACATTTGCAATAAATTTATTTTTGGTAGCAATTTATATTGAACTTACTGTTATTTCTCCCTAACTAAGCAGTTCTTAGTCCTCATCTATGTGTCCCCAGAGTGAAACAGCTGCTTTAGTATTGCTTCGCATCCAGAGCTGTGGGTGTAATATTACTCACATTTCTCTAATTAACTTCTAATGACATGAGTTATCTGCATGCTTTTCTTACTATTTTTATTGTTTTAAAGGCAAGCAGAATTCAGCTTTTACCTGTGCCTGCTGCACATGCAGCAAGACTTGTAGTGCTGTGTACAAAGCTCCTGCCCGGCTCTGGCTCCTAGCAGCCCCAACCGCCCACCAGCTGTAGGGCCACTGGGATCTCCTGCTCCCTGGCTGGCTCAGTTTTCTTACCAACGCCTGTAGGATCAAAGGAAGGACTATGTGTATTCCTCCCACCTCTGCCCAATGCACCAAGGCTGTCCCTCTTCCCAACAGGGACTTCAGAGGGAGAAGAAGGAAGACACGGCTTTTGCAAGCCCTGGAGATTCTAGAGCAGTGGGCAAAGGAAGGGAGTGCTGTGGGATAGGGTCAGTGGAGCAAATTCTTGCTGAAGGTGCAAGGCTTGGCCAAGTCAGCTCATGGCACAGACCTCTGACAAGGCACTGCACAAGGCACACAGGCCACACGCACGTATTATATTCTTCTTTAAGGCCTCAGTATTCTGTTCCCCTGCACAAAGGCATGGGTGTGTAGAGCCCACCAAGCCGTACTTCAGCACTGATGTCCCAATACTGGGTCCTGAAGTGGCTGATGCTGAATCCATCTTGCAGGGGCATGCAGAAACGCACACACAAGTCTGCAAATACACGCAGAGAAACTTCCCTGCTGCAAATACGCACTGCCTAGTTCTCAGCTTTTTTATTTTGCCTGTTTTTCCATTCTCCACACGTGGCTGTTACACTCAGCTCATCACTATGGCCTATTTGTTGTCACAAGCCTTTTAAATGGCAAATATTTTGAGCTATCTGTGGTTCTGTCAGTTTACTTTTCAACACAGCAAACTAAGGGCTTTTTACTTGCTATCTCCTAGAACTGGAACAAAAAGCGATTTCCTAAGCAAGTACAAACAAACAAAAGCTAGACCGTCTTCCTTCCAAGCCGTGGAGTTAGTCCTGCCCAAAGAACTGTGCTTGATATCTTTCAGCAGAAAACACACTGCATTGGGGATTTTCTCACACACTTAGGATATCAAGCTTTAAACTTTTCTGCACCCACCATCAAGGAAACAGTGTGAGACAGGAGCAATTAAAAAACTACAAATCTGACCTCAGTTTTTATCTTAGCTAACCATGGCTCTAACAATGCAACCACTAGAAATAGCCATGTATTTTTAAAGCCAGTATTAGAGTAACATAAGATTACAGAAACACATTATAATAGGAGGATCAACAAGACAGATACACAACCTTCAAAAAAAATTCTTGTAACGTATTTTCCAAGATACAGCATTTACAAAAAGGTTTCTATTTTACCTGTATCTACCGTAATTTGCTACGTTAAAAGAAAAAGAAATTAACTGAACTCCAGGAAATCATAATAGCAATGGCAATGGATTACATGCCTAGTGAGCACAGAAGTGACTTGAAATCTGTGTTATGGATGTGCTGATATTTGGTTGAATTAATAACCTGTAGGAATCTTACAACCAAAATGTGCAAGTCATTGCTTCCTTATTAATTTAGTCATGGATTTTTAATTTTACTTACTCCTAGTTTATATGATGAAATCAAAATTGCACCTTGTTGTATTTGTCTGGTGTCTCTCTTCCAGCTTAAGGACAACTGTTACCAAGCAAATGCTCCAAGGAATATTTACTAAACATGATTTTAAATTGCAGTCTGTCACCAAACAAAATCACAGTCGTGAACTGCAGCTTTACAAAATCTCAGCATATGACAAAAACAGACCAGAACTGGACTGCTGGATTTTTGCAGTTCAGTCTCAATTCTCTCAGGCTGGGACAAAACTACCATGTCTTCAACTTACATACATTTTAAAATCTTCCCTTCAAAATTATCTGTATTCTTCAGCTTCTGTTCCAATGCCTACCAGAATGGAGAAATCTGCTTCAATAAATCTAAATGAAAAGACATGTCATCATCCCTCTTCATCCATCACATTGTTTGCTGCATGTTAAATTGTGACTGCTGTGGCCTTACAGGATATTTTTTTAATTTTCTGAGAAAGCTTCTTCCTTAATCGTGCTGAACAAATCATAATGATGTTTTTTAATAGACGCTCAGGGACAGTTCGTAAAAACTCTATGCGCCATTCAAATAAAGGTTTTATAGAGCTTAACCAGATAAAGGTGAAATTAATCTATTTTCAAAAAACTATTATCCTATACACCGAGATATCCTTTCTGCAGTCTGGCTAACCATCCCTAATCTGTTATATCACCTCCTGGGATGATAAATCATAGGAAAAGGAGAAAAAGCAGGCTGGAGTGTGAAGACAGTGCTGTACCACATAAGCATAAATCATCATCAACCCACATTCAAACTTCAGAATAAAGTCCATGAACACTGCAATACGAGGTACTTTAATGGGACAGGTTGCGGTGCTGACTTTGTTTTCCAGTGTATGTGCTATTTTTATTGCCACTGTATGATAATAAGTCCTTTCATCAGGTAAGTCTTTAATCAGATGATTTTATTATGAAGTTTTGCTGCTCCGTTAGGTCTTGAGTGGTCTTTCAGTCAATGCAATGCCTTTGTCACTCTCTGCCATACAAGCAGTCGAAGTAACATCAGTCAACCTGCTCTCTTCTCAGTAAATACTGGCATCAGACCTCAGTGATACCAATCACTGGAGGGCACAACATCCCTCTGCATCCCAGGGCATAATGCAACACCCTGAAAAAGCTCTTCTGACACACGAACTCATGCCTCTTGAATCCCTGTCACTGAAAAAACCCAACCCCAAACCATCAAACTATGGAGTAACCCACTCCAAAAGAAATTTCAAAGGAAAAAGTTCAGAATCAGCCCAAGACAGAAAGAAGAACTTGGTTCTGAGCTACCACAGAGACTCCACACTAACACAGGACTACTGTTACCAGCACGGCAGGTGACTACTCTCTCTAAGCTCTCTCCCCATCCATCCATCCGTCCGTCCGTCCGTCCATCCATCCATCCAGATGGATTCAGACTGATTTTGCTATGGAACTGTTTCTAAATCTGTATCTCTTTCTCAAGTGCCACTGCAAGTCCAGCGAGCCACATTACCAGCTAGACAGACAGCCTGTCTCCAAATGCAAGCAGCAGCCATCAGGCCAGCACTGCCTTCTGAAGTAACAGCGATGTGTACAACACACAATTGTCCACAGGACCAAACGGGGCTGCAAAAGGAGCTTTTTTCATGAATTAGTCCCTTAGGAAAGTGTTTACCCCAAAGCAAACTGCTGGCAGCATGAGATGGATGAAACCTGTAATATTCACCATGAAATAGCATGTGGAGGGCAGCAACACTGCAACTGTGCGCTGAAATTCCTAGTCACCACACAGCAAACTTTTCCTTTTAAACACAGGAATAAAAGATTTAGCAGACTGTGTGACAAACAAAATCAAGCGATGGTTTACATAGGAAAACCAGCCCTCTTGTAGCTGCACAAATAAATAATATTCTTTTTTCTTTGAAGAAAGAGCATATGCTCAACATTCCTTTGTCCTGTATCACAATAGAAAAACCCTTTGCACTGGAATATCTGAATCACTTCTTGGCAGTCCCTCAAGGTAAACAGAGTAAATTAAAAATGAATGTTTATCGTAGGCGCGCACATACACACGCACACTGCGAAGTGGAGTGCTGTATTTGCCTATCAAACGTAAGAAGCGACAGAGTCCATCAGTCATTCAAACAAGCAACTGAAAAGTGGAAATAATGGGATGACAACATCAGAAAACAACCTCCCAGAAAGAGATGAGTTTCCTCATAGCCATTTGTCTTGTCTAATTAATCCCACATATGGGACTAGGCTGGAGCATTAAAAAAAATTAGGTACAAAATATTACTTTCAGTGGAAGCTTCAGAAGTACAAAAGAAAGAGAAATGCTTTATGGTCACACTTTGCTTTCAAACCCCCTTTTTCCTATCATCTTCTCAATGTGGGACTCGGCCCCTGCAAGTAGATGAGACTAAGATAGTGTTAACAGTGCAGAAGAAAGCAGTTGGAAAAGCTAGGGAAAATTATGTCGTTGCCACTAATAAAACAACTTGTCAGTTCCTAATAGATTTAAAACCTGTGTATTAGGTTGCAGACTATTCCTGGGCACCCATGGAGCGGTCATGCCCAAGAGCACTTCCCTCTGCTCAAGACCGGTGAAAAGGGCATGACCTATTCCCTTCCACGCAAACCTTGTCACAGTTTATCCGTATTTTTGTCAACTTGGAATTGGACTGCTGTAACACACTCTCCACAGGGCAAAACAAAATGCAGAAACAAATGCAGAATGTGTCAACTGCTGATTTAATGGAGTTTCATGCCAGGAGCTTGTTGCCCTAATGCACGTGGGTCTGTGATATCTGTCCTCACAAGAGACTGCGTAGGTAGAGCGAGGTGGTGGGTTTAATATGTAAACCCAAGAATTTTTCAAAGATATTTCTGATCCTGAGTGTGGAGACAGGCACTCCTGCCAAGGTTCTGAAAACTGTGGCCACTTCTGAAAGATGTGTTTTATTGTTATTCTGAAAGATGGGTTTTATTGTTGTTTGTTTATTCTCTTTTTTGTTTGCTTTGGGTGTTTGTTCTTTGTTAGTTTTGTGGGTTTTTGAGGGGTTTTTAAGGTATACAGCAGACACCTTCTCCACCACCATGTGTCTCAGGCAGGCTACCAGAGCTGAAATGAAAGCAGAGCTGAACTGAAAGCCCCCTCAACATGCCAAAAAACAACCTCCATGTTGTTTCTACTCTGAAGCAGTCTACCTATCTCCCCATCATGAACATGACATAATGTGAGCAGTGCTAATCTAGTTCCACAGGCTTTTGGAAGGAGAAGGGACTAAAGGCTGCAGCATTTCACCAGCTGTAGTCTGAGGGGTGACAGACAAATGTTAGCTACAATATTACTGATGCAGGTAATAACACCAGGACATACACTGTATACCACTGGAGAGATGGGCAGAGAACAACGGTCCAAAATTCAACAACAGCAAATGCAGGGTCCTGCCTTGGGGGAAGAATAACCCCATATACCAATACAGGCTGGGGGCTGGCCTGCTGGAAAGCAGCTCTGTGAAGATGGACCTGGGGGTCCTGGAGGACAACAAGCTGTCCATGAGCCAGCAGTGTGTCCTGGGGCCAAGGAGGCCAATGGTGTCCCAGGGCACATTACAAAGAGCATTGCCAGCAGAGCAAGCGAGGTGATCCTGTCCCTCTACTTAGCCCTTGTGAGGCCTCCTCTGGAGTGCTGTGCCCAGTTCTGGGCTCCCCAGTACAAAGGAGACATGGAGCTCCTGGAGGAGGTCCAACGGAAGGCTACAAAGATCAACAGAGGACTGGAGCATCTCTTACAAGGAAAGGCTGAGGAAGCTGGGCATTTTCAGCCTCAAGATGAAACAAAATGATAAGGAATCTTATCAATTTCTACAACTATCTGCATGGAAGGTGTCAAGAGGATGGAGCCAGGCTCTTCTCAGTGGTGCCAAGTAATAGGACAAGAGGCAATGGGAAGAAACTGATGCACAGGATGTTCCACTTGAATATGAGGAAGAACTTCTTTACTCTGTGAGTGACCATGCACTGGAACAGATTGCCCAGAGAGGTTGTGGAGTCTCCCTCGCTGGAGATACTCAAGAACCACCTGGACACAATCCTGTACCATTTGCTCTAGGACAGCCCTGCTTGAGCAGGGACGTTGGACCAAATGACCGACTGTGGTCTCTTCCAACCTGACCCATCCTGTAATTTTGTGGTATTTTTAATGCAATGCAGTAACATACATTAACTAGCCTTTTGCACACTAACAAAAGGGGTGAAAACTGTTCTGGCACTTGGCATGGAGATGACACCATGCCTGCTGGCACCATTTGCCAAAGAATCCCCCTAAGTGACATCCCACAGCAACGCCAAAAGGGAAGGTGGCACAGAACAAAGCACTAACCATCTAACGGCTTCATACATAGCTTCGCACATTTTGGCAACTTTTTAACAGAAAACTAAAACGAGGATTCAAATTATGTGTTGTGCCTCCATCTAAAGCAGGCAGCAGTGAGCCTACTTGAGGCATGCAAACACTAATGTGTGCTGTGCGTGTGCACAGGCATCTGTATATGTATAATGTATGTACACAGATCTCCTGGCACCCATATGTGGACCACTGGAACACTTCTGAGGCAAAGAACATTTTTGCATCTTTTTGTTTCTCAGAAGAAACATAAGGGGCGTTTTCAGGATTCTGCTGAAGACAGTCCTTACTTTGCTCTTGCAGAGTATTTCTTCCCCCCCGACTCCACCTCCCAAACCCTCTTCAGTTTGCTTTCAGAGTAAAGACATGCCACTTGATCCCTCCCACTTTGGCCAAGAATGAGGTGCCTGAAGTTCTCTGCTCCATTCCCCTCTCTGCCTCTATCCAGGGAAGATGCCCCCCATGCTCAAGGACATGCAATAGCCCATGCCAAGCTAAATGCATTTAATTTATCCGCTCCTTGAAAATCACTTCTCTCATGCTTCCTGTCGTAGTTGAAAGTAAGTGGGTTAATTCCTGTTGCAATATATTTGAACCAGATGCACTTTTATTTTTCCCCCACAGCCAGAAAGAAAGGGGGAATTGCAAAGTTTCTCTTCTCCTTTGAAGGAAAATCTACAATTTGGTTATTGACTCAGCTCCAGATCTCACGTAAAAACACCTTGGCATCCAATTCCTCCTCTACTGTATTGCACTTGCATGTTTTCCTTTGGCATTTATGGGGGCCTGAACACAATATATCTGTTAGAAATATTCCCAGCACATGACTCCCTAAATAAAGTAGAAAGAAGATTACACCCTGGTTAGCACACCAGAATTTTACGTCAGAAACACTGGTAGCCAAAATGCCTGCCTTTGCCTTTGGAAACCGCTTGAAGAGAAGAGTCGGCTCGCAGTACTAGCAGAAAAGTCTAAGGAATGTATCAATACACATCAAGATTTAGGAAAAACAACAGCAGAGAGATCTGTTCTCCCAGCACCACTAATAAATAAGGTATTAAATCGTTAAGATTTCAATTACAAGGGAAGAATGTGGCTAACCAAATAAAAGCAGGAGGAGTTGAAATAAGTAGTAGGTTAAAGATTAATATTCTGGGTTCAGAACAAAAGGATGCTCTTTTGTGGCACTGTGCTTATGCCTCTGAATGTAAACATTGTTCCGAGAACCATTTTTTCTTTGCCCAATCTTTAAAGGGTAATAAATTAGACCTTGGACAGCCATACAAGCTGCTACTAGATGTGAATGTGAATGTGTCTGTAGAAAAGGCTGACTTTCAATCAAAGTCTATTGAAAGAATAGTTGGATTTTCTAAAGAAGCATGTTGTGCCTATTAACCAACTTACAAAAGGGGCCATTTTCTTGATTTATGTTTGGTTGCTATAGAGATCTTGCAGTACAGACTGGCAGGTGAAGCTCCCATTTAACAATCTCACAGGTTTTTCTTAGCTGTACTCAGAGGACACAGAGCTACAGTAGGTAAAAACCACCACACAAATATACCATATCTGTCAAACTTTAAGATCAGATTTAAGGCTTTTCAAGAATTTATTGGGAATATGGTAGAGTTATTACACAATCTTTGCCCACAAATGTTTTACACCCTGAAAAATCTTATTGCTGCGAGCTGCTTCAGCTCTGTTGGGTTTTGTCACTGATCCACTTCTTATTCAGCAGGTAATTGCGTGTGAGCGGGATTCCAGCACATTGCAGGGTTGCCATTTATTTGTGGGGTTTTTTGCAAAACATACAACACATTCACAAGGAAGAACCTTTGCTCTGCAACAAGAACTGATGCCAATGTGCGCAGGGAGGTATCAACTAAAATGGTAATAATAATAATAATAATAATAATAATAATAATAATAATAATAATAATAATAATAATAATAATAATAATAATAATAATAATAATGCCCTTGTCATGAAACTCAGAAAACCCAGAGAACATGTTACCGAGAAACAACATGTCACGTTGAAGTCACACAAAATACTTCTGCGTGTCAACAGGTCACAGGCAATTCAAGACTTGGACTTTAAAATGTTCTTTTATAAGACCAGGTCTTCTGCCTAAATTCTGACAATAGGTAGCTATGCAGAAGCTAGAGTCCTGGAAGAGGAAATTATCAATGAATGTGATGCTCCAAACAGCAATCCCAGAGGAAAAATGGCAGCATATGCTTGAAGCCAAAACCAAACAAAACCAAATCAAATGAATATCTAAGGTGCCAGTCTTTCCTTAGTTGCATCTTGGCATTGACAGATACAATATCAAATATACAAAACTGAAAAAATATTTTCCAAAAGAAAAAAGAAGCAGAAATATTATTCTTACTATATTTTACACAAGAAGAAACCCCACAACAATTACTTCTATGTGACTCCTTGATTCAATAATGAATTTCCATTGGCCATCCTTATCAAAAAGGAATCTGTATTTCACAAACCAGTGAAGTAATTTAATTAAATTAACAAATTTTGAAGAAGGCAGTGCCTCAAAGCTGCTTTACTTACCAGTGTCTTCTAAATTACTACCACCATACTATTAGAAGTTTTAAAGAAATAGAGGGACACAATGAAAATGAGAAATAAAAGCATTATGGCTCCCCATCATTTTACAGAAGTAGTATGAGCTGATAGGGGTGCTTTGGAAGTGCCAGTCCCACAGTTCCCCCGAGGGACAGATCCTATACGTCTGTCTTACCAGGATCTCTCTATTCAATGCCCATGCTCCTTCACCAGCAACTCCCACCTCTTGCCAGGAGAAACGACCAGTTTTGCTTCTCTACCCTGCACAAACCCATCAAGCTCACTTGGCTCACCCAGGCAGAATCAAACTGCACTCATCACCAATGAAAAATACCAAACCCACCTCTTTTTTGAGTTACTGCATGAAGTTTCTCTCAAGGAGGCCTGATTTTAGTTCCTGAGGTGTATTTAATGTCTGCAGAACAAAGATGATATTGGGGGGCATCAAACATCTGGACCCACCAACGGCTGGGAAGGCAGCAGCGTGGCATGAGATGGATGTAGGTGGAGTAACTTCCACGTGCAAAGGCAGCTTAATCCAATGCTTATCAACACACAGAGGTGAGAGTCACAGATGGCATTAAAAGGTCTAAGAGAATAAAGGGTTACCTCTTGCTCTGGCCAATATAGATGTCTCTCCAGAGGCAGATGACTTGGGGGTTGAGGTTGGTCTGACCTTGTACAGCCGAAGTTAAATCAAGAGGAGCTTTGCTACCAAGTTCAAGAAGGCAGGACGGAGGCACGGGCAGGAGGAGCTCTGATGTCAGGCACCCAGAATTCAGCCTCTCCAGAAACGAACTTCCCCTTCTAACTCTCTGTCAGAGCAGAAAGCTGCAAAAGCTTGCTTATGGTTAAAAGGGGGAGGGGAGTATAATTGCAGTAATCTTCAAAGGGTTTGTTTTAATTTTTGCTGAAAGGACAGCAAGTCTTTGGTTGTTTGAACATATGGCTTTTGGGGAGAGGGCTCCAAGTTATTTCATTACTGCTCTTTTGAAATTTTGCTGATTATCAGGAACAAATACAGCCTTAACACCAGAGCTGTGATGAAGAGAGATGACTTCCTTGTAAAGCTCTTCATTGTTTGCATCCTAGTAATTATTCAGTAAATGGATTCCACCTGTTGTACTTCACCCAGCACATAGAGATGGGATTGAAATATATCCTAGATTTATATTTTATTTGGACTAACAAAGCCAGAATTTGAATTCAAGAGGCAGTGAAGGAACTAAGAATGTTCTGCATCAGAGACTTGAAAAAAAGAAATACAGGGCTTTGGCTGTGGCCCTTCTGCTCAGATTATCTCCAAATACTTTACACAGTGACTCCTCCTAAGGAAAGCAGGAGTGATCAAATCCATTACACTCTGCTGCTGAGCCCTGTCTCAGGCCTCCTTCTTCACACATTTCTTTAACTTCCTGTAATTTATTTTTTACATTAAAATCACTGGCAATATTTTGACCATCTCCTGCTTTAACTCCAAACCATGATGAAGGTAGATTTGACTGCTAAAACAGTATTACACAATATCTGTCCAATATCCAGATTGGACAGTAACTTATTAGACCCTGTTTTATTGAAAGTCTGCATGTCGGCATTTTGTTTTTATACCTTGCATGTGTTTTTAGTGTTGAACTTGGCTTTTCCACGAATCTTATAAACATAAAAAGCACAAAGACTGAAATCCAGTCCCTGCTGAAGTAATAGGATTTTTGTCACTGATGTCCACAGGGTAGGATTTCAGCCCAGATTACTAACAGATTTGGGTTTCTAACAAAAATTTCAATTTGTGTCTCCTCAGTGTACACCTTTTGACTGGAAAGGTCAGTAAGGAGGGAAGAAATCAGGAAGAAATACTACTATTAAAATCATATTCTAGACAACATCCCTGTGCACACCCACATCTGGAAGAGCTGCTGAGAGCACATGGCGTCACACAAGGTCTGACACCCCAGCTAAGAGAACACCAGTTTTAGACCAGGAATCTCTAAATCCCTGAGGGTGTGTCCAATATCTTACAGGTTCTAAACAGTGCAGGGGTTCTACGCAGTTCTTGCAAAGAACACTTAATGCTGATCCCCTAATCATATAAAAAAATACATTTTCTACTTTCTGTCATTCTATAGGATACAGCATTCTAGATTTTGGTCTCCAATATACATACACATAGTATATACAAGCAAACACAAAAGGGTGGTAATATCCATGTGGAAAGGTGCTGCATCATATAGTAAATTAATTTATTGAACACACACACCCCCTTTTGCCTGGTAACTTTCGGTCTTTTTCAGTTACAATGCAGTTAAAGTCCTCTCTACAGCTGCGCACTGTAATTCCATGAAAAGCAATGAAGGCAGGGAAAGAGGCCATCTTCTCCCTGCTCCATGCAGAAATGGACAACTCTGGGAATCTAGCTTCTTTGTTGGTGTGAAAGTTTAACAACTACCTTCAGCTCCACCAGCAAGCACCAAAGGCTTGGTGTGCCCACCAGTCAAATCTTGAAAGTTATAACATCAACTCTTTAAGAGAAAAGTTCTTAGGTCATTTCTAAAGGTGTTTTGCTGTTTAATAAGCATACCTCCTCACTTTGCAGGAGCAGGATCTCGGAAAAAAAGTCACAATAAAACTTAAAGCCCTCCAAAAGATTCTTAAATAGCTTTTCTATAACCCATATGGCATATAAATGAATATAGGATAGTGTTGTGTAACAAGTTTATTGGCATACAGTTGGTATGGCCAGATTACTTGTCCTTTTAGTGTGTAACCTTAGACTGCAGCCATCTTAAATGCATGCTGATAAATCTTAAATGGACCAGTCCACTGTGCGTCATTTGTTCTTCATACATACACTTCTCTTGGAGCATGTAAGTAGATATTTACATATAAAATTCTGATGGGGCACAAAGGATTCGATTAATGCATTCCTTTGTAAACCCACCAAACCCACTATGTTTTCTATCACTGATAAAACCTCTAGGCTTTTAAACTCACAAATGTATTTTAACAATTGCTAAGCTGCTGTTATGGCCTGTGAAGGTTCCTGGTCTGGTAACAATGGAAACTGGAGTCTTATGCTTATCTTCAGGCCAGGACGGATGGAGGCAGCAACAGTATATGCTTTCCTAAACTGACCTGCTAATGACCTGAATCCTGCCCTGAGGGGTTAGTATCCCTTGGAGTAAGAGGATCTTTAGCTCTGATGCCTGTTCAACCTACTCATTTAAAAGAAATTGCCTCATCCAAGCTAAGGGGTTTAGATCCTGTTCTCCAAAATTAATCATTTATGCAGCATGTGTTATTTCAGAAACATAGATGTTAGTTATGAAAAATATATGCATTAAAACCAGACCAGTCTTGCACTGCAAAAATTAATATGGCCTGTGCCAAATGCCAAAGAAACCTTCAGTACCACAAAGACTTGATAATGGTTTTGACTGCTTATTCAGTAGTCAACTTCAGTGCATCTGTTTTGTCCATCAGCCATTCCTGTGTCTCCGCTGAAACAAGGCCATCCAGGGATACCAAGTTCTTTACTGACTATCTTCCTCCCTTAGAAGAAGGGAGCAAGCAGTTTGGATTAAATAGGGTGACTTCATTCACTCTTCGGATAAAGCTGATCTGTCCTGAACTTATAATAAATTCAACTACACTAAATAACTATTTTGCTTTATCATATGCACATGCATTTCACATGCTTCTGATAAAGATCAGTGATGGAAAAGGGCACAGGATGGCTATTTCCATGATATCCTCTCACACATGCGGAGATTATTGACACAGCATTCCAGAAGGATTGTATAGTTTGGGAAACCCCAAGATGTTTTGAGCACTTACAAACCCAAATGTGCAGCCTCACCAAGCACTACCAAAATACCCCACACTCTAATCTTCTTCATTATCACAGAGTCATGATATGACTCCTACTTCCTGGAGTCTATGCTCTCTTCTTTATTTACATCTTAGTGTACACCAACAGTATTCTCCAAATTCAGAGCAGTACTTGCTATTATTCTATTACTGGTTTTCCTTGAATGCTAATCCCCTGGGAATCTGGCATCCCAGTTCAGAGCAAATCCTGTTCATGCACATGCTCAAAGCAAGAACCCAGTTTACCATTTCGCAGAAACATCAACAGCAAGAATTAAAGCTACAATAAAACTGCATGTTTATTTAAGTTTCTCGGCACAATTCCCATCCAGATAAAATCACCAGCCTGAAAAAGTCACAAAAAAAGTTTGCTGAAATTTTGCACCTAAATAATTCCATTGTCTTGGAAAATGTTCTCCCTTTCCAATTGCCTTTCTATTCCCTCAACCCCCTCCAATGGAAGAAAATAGGTTTGTATTTTAAACATTAACTTTCAGGTAAATTCTGCTCTGCAGATCTAAATATTACTTCCTTGGGATATTCCACACCTCCAGAGGCATGTGGCAAAAAAAAAAAAAAAAAAGTGTGAATTGATGGCTATGTGTAAATCAACCTGCCACCATATTCATCATATATAGGTATATAAAAGTATTTAGCAGTAAACCCTTTCTTGAAGATTTTACAGTAATTTTCTTCCTCCTAGAAAACTTTTCAAACTTACAGTATCAACTGCCTTTGAAAACAAATTCAGTGACTCCTAGAAAGTTCATTTTAAAAGATTTTTAGCTACTGCATATGAAAAGCACGCTACCTACCAACTTCTCTATGCCAGTGTGGACAACGAGTACTAGTAAATCATAGCATTTGAGGAGATCAAAGCTTGTTCTTTACAACTTTGCTCACTTGAACACATACTAGGCATGGAACTAGGTTTTCCCAACAGCTGGTCAAACCAGAGCAGCTGAGGCTTTCCAGCAGGATGCACCTAATGCTCCTGCAGCAGTGGAGGAAACACCTCCTCATCTCCCAATAGACAGGCAACGTTTCTGCCTTGCCTACTTCTACCAGCCACTACCTACTCCTGTCTATCTGCTCCTATCCTATCTACTCTGACTGAGAAATGAGTGCAGCCTGGGCCCATCGGGGCTGCCCAGAGCCATCACCTGGAGCCTTGGGTGATGAGCAGAAACGGGAACATATCTGGGTACCCCTACAGCACTGCAGATAACAAAAACTACTCACAAGCTGTTGCTCAAAGCCCCCACCAGCCAAAGGCCTGCAGGCAGCACTTCTGGAAATACGCCCAGGCAGGTGGCCTGCACCTCTTGGTATGAGGTTGGAGATCCCAAGGCAGTCGGTGACCTTTGTGCTGGCAGCTCCAGCCCTGGGATGTTGCAGGGCATGATCAGCACCGGTACATACCCACCCCTGCATCCAGGTGCACTGTTAACAAAACTGTCTTTCCCACAGAACCTGCAGAACAATACATTTTATATACTAATGAAGTAATTATTAAAATAGGTAATTATTGAAATAACCGCATCAACTCCCAGTCATTAAAATCCTCCTAAACAGAATGGCATGATGGCTTAGGCTATTAGAAAGCTTGGCAGCCACCCAGCGCCTACAATAGCTTCTAATTAATTGATCTCACCTCTAATCTGCTATTGTTAGCCTAGTGCTGATCATTTGTTTGGCCTACAGATCCTATTGCCCCTTTCATTTGATTGTATTTGTTACTGTACCCTCTCTATCTCTTTCAATTAAGCACAGGTTAAGTGGTTCAACCGCAAGAGAATAGGAGATAATGGCACCAATCAAAGTAATCTCTTTAATTTGCTAAATGGATTACAGGGAAACCCCAGCCAAAGTGAAGTCATAGCTGGTGGCCTTCACTTGAACTATACACAAAGAGTATCTAATTATTAACCCACCACATGCCAAACTTTACAGATATCCAATAAAACAACACAGCAGTCCTGTACTAGAGGGGCTGCTCTTATTACAGGATTTTCCACTGTAAAATTACTTTGATTGCAAAATCCTTGTATCGGTGTCTTTCCAAGCACGCCATACGCTGCACTTTCAAGTGCAACATATCTAGATATAACAATCAAAACACTGCACTGCATACCAGTCAAGGGAGTGGATTTATAATCTCTTTAAGGACATGCTTGTGGTAGAGTTCATTTTTCATATTTGTACTATAAATGCAAATGCAGCTTTGCAGCTAGTATTGCTTCTGCTGACTGGAGAAGTTTTAATAGTAAATAAGCTTTGTCCTTACACTGGCAAGTGGGTTTCTTCCCCCTCTCCTCTCTCCTCTGAAGTGTTTTTGAGCAAGCTGTCTGGCAACAGAGCTTCACACCCAGTTCTTTGGCTGTGCGTGTCCTTGGCTAATCAGTCAGGCAGTGAATTCAAGAATGTGAGCTGCATGAGACAGAAGGTCATTTCCTTGCAATGACAAGGAGAGTGGGGCATCAGAAAGAAAAAAGGTAGGAGGGGACAACAAGGTTTCATGCCGAAGGAAACTCAGCATGTTGAAGAAGAATTTCTTAGGAGCAGCTGGCTCTCTGCCTTTTCATAATAAAATGATTTTACTAGTGACAAAACAGAGATTACCAAGTACAAATCTACTGTTCCTGGCAGAATTCAACTTGCATCAGATGATGGGCCAGTGAAACAGAACATGGGATCATTTTGCACTTCCATTTTGCCTGTGGTTGGTTGATTTCAAACAGAATGATTATACTAGCCTCAAGCAGAACATCTAAGTGAAATCTCCACTTAACTTAAAGGAAAGTGAGATATTTGGAGAAATAATAACCTACATTGCGGGCTGGATGACCTCAGATCCTACAAAAAGTCCATTAAAAATGGAACAGAACTTGTACTCCCTAAACCTGACACCTGGCCCACAAGAGAGCACTTATTTCTAACATTCACTACAGTTGTCTTGTGAAGTCAAGAGCTACGGTTTTCATTTAGCTTTTTGCATCCTCACTTGTTTGGGCAGCAAAGCTTCTGTAGGGGGATTGCCAGCTTTACACAGTTTTGTGATGGTGTGGTTCCAGGTCATTTCCATGCAATACAGGCAGGAACAAAGAAATTACATACATACATCTCCAAATTTCCAGCAACGCTCCCAACACAGCATGCCTCTGTTCCAACGAGATGTCATATTTCATAACATGTTTTTGTTTGCATGGTAACTGGCCAGTAACTTGGCATTCTTCTGCCGTTCTGTGTTTCGACACCAGTTCAAGCACTAACTGCTTAAAGCTGAGCGCACACTTCCTCCATTATTGAATTAGCAGCTACAATATACACACCATAAACTTCAGCAAAGCCCTTGCAGCAACTGCATGTATAGCAGGTATGGTTCCACAGGAAAATCACAGCTGACCCCAAGTTTGTCACCTACAGTCACTACCTAAAGGTACACACACAAGGAACCTGCTTACTCTGAACATGCTGAGCATTTTGAGAAAAAAAAAACAAGTTCTTTATGGGTGCAGTCTGTGGAACAGGGTGAGATGCTCTTCTTTTTCCACACCTCAGCCTCACTATATATTGCCCTGCTTACTATGTCCTGGCCTGAGGCACTCAGGGCATCTCCATAGGCTGACTCCACTCATCCAGCCAGCAAAAACAGGGGCTGTTCACCACAGGATGTGGGACCTGGTCTGGCCCACTGGAGAAGCGCTGCAGCACCAGCAGCTGCAACCAGTAGGGACTGGGAACCAGGCTGTAGAATATGGGATCCCTCAGCCACCCTGTCATCTGCCAGATAATACTTGTCCTCCTCCTCTTTTACACACAGCATGCAAACAGATCAAAAAGATCCGGAGCATGACCTGCAGCTCATTTCCATTTTCACCTCTAACAAATCCTTATGGAGATGCACTTTCTGCCCACAGTGATCCATCGTGCCTGTATATGCACACCTGACCTAAAAATACATGGCTGGCTGACACATTCAAGCATGGAGGAAATCAAATGCCTAAATTTCCAAATGCCTTTGCCATCTGAGAGCACACGTAAGGCTATATTCTGCTTTCCAGCTGTCGCAGCTCTAACAACCCTAATGGATTTAGCAGCACAGATAAAAACAGCCTCCTAGACTTTACCCAGGAAAAAATCTTTTGCTATTTTAAATTATCCTATTTTTCAGGTAATTCATAAAGATTAAACTGGGCAAAAGGGAAGGTGGACGCTTACCCAGTAGTATTGTCGGGTTGGACGACATTCAGAAAGCTCAAGCTTTGGGGATATGTGGTGCTGATTCAGCCCATTCACAGAGCCAGGGGTCAACCCACAGCTCTGCTTCTCTGGAATGCAGAAATATTTATTCACATCTGGAAATGGCCCATCTGCACTGGAAACTTTTCTAGCATTTTCTCTTCTATTATGATACAAAAAGGTACCAAGCAATCCTTTTTTTTTTAATTGTTGTTGTTCTATTTATCCAACAGTCTTCCCTTCCATTTATATACCTACATTAAATAAGCAAGTCAAGCCTGTTAGGAAGTAAATCAAAATGCTCTGAAATCTGCCAGAGTGGGCACCAATAACACAAATTGGTACACAAATATTGAAGCCCTAGTAATCCTCCCTCAACAAGTGAGCCAAGTAAGAAACCAGGTGAAGCCCTCCCTTTTAAATTCTGCTGAACTGTTGCTATTAGCATGGAGGCACCCCAACACACACGAGTCCCTGGCTCGAGTGACAGTTTTCAACACCACCTTAATTAAACCTGCTCCAAGCAAATTTAATCAGCACGGTGAACAAAATGGCCTCTGAAAGCAGGGAGCACTTTACATCAGGGTTTCCAGCACAACTGTCAACAGTGCTGCAAAAACATTTTGCTAAGCATCAGTGGCGACTTCTGGTTACAAAGAAAATAAATCCAATTGCAACTCTTTGAGCAAACCACTTTAGAAAGATCTTGAGGAAAGTGAACACAAGGAAGACACTTTCCCATCGGCATCCCATCCCTTTCAGTTTCAAGAGGAACTTCTCTGAGCATCTGAAATCTGCCCCTATGTTTAATGTTAGTGGTAATATTCCAGGACTTATATTCGGATCACAGACAGATCTCTTCCTCTTTTTCCTGTTCTTTCCTAAGTGTCTGCTTACGGTCAGGACAGAAGACAGATCGCTGGGCCAGACGGACCCTGGGTCTGAGCCGGCACAGCCTTTCTTACACTCACTGCAATATGTTTCCTGCACGACTCTGTCACAGGCAGTGCAGAAACTATTTGCTCTTTCTTTCTTCTGGCTGTATGAAGTCTATTATTTAGGTAATTACACTAGGAACTGTACCAAGCAAATGGTTTCCTCCCCTATTGATGCAAGACAAGTCTCAAGACTGACGGTAATTCCATTGCCTTGCTATACAAATAACATAAATCTCACTGATGGATATTTTGCATGATCTCTGACTGAAAACAGCCGTGAAAAAAGACAACTGTCTTTAAGTCCTTCCTTCCCTAAACACAAACTACTGTGGAAGCAAACAAAAAGCAACTCTTTCATTGAGCAAACTATGACAGTGCTGTTAAGCAAAGCCCCAAGGTAGGTATTTCTATTAATTTCTGTATCCAGCAGCAGAGGCTCAAGAGCTGCCCTCCCTCCTCCACACCACCAGCCAAAGGCATGCTGGGCAAAAGGCTCAGGACTCCCCTTGCAACCCATCTGCTGTAAAAAATAGCTGGCATTGGCAATGAGGGTAGGCGTACAAGGCAGAGGTACAAACTCTGATCTCCTACTCCCAGGGACCATAAGGAGAATGGGGACACCAACCTCTGATGGGACTGGGGTCAAAGCTCTCTCTTCCTGCACATCATTGGACCCAATTGGTATTCCCACTGTTTTGCTGCCATGTACCCCATTAAAGTGGATGTTCTTAGGGACTACAGCCCTGTCGCCTTTCCTCAGCAGGGACATGTCTTCTGCACTCACTACAGACCACAGATTCCTGAACGCACAGTGTTAGAGAGAACATCTAAAGGCACAGTTACATCCAGAAAATAAAGTTTCCTCTCAAACAGTTTAGTTCAAAAGTAAAGATGAACATACACTAAGATCATCAAAAGAAAGGCCCTTTGCAAGAACTGCTTTTAGCAGCCAAGTGTAAAAAACCAAAAAAATTGCAAAAAAACCACCTAACAACCAAACCAACCCAAAAAAATTAGTAAAAAAACCCCAAAAAGTAATTGTCTCTTAATTTCTGTTGATAAGTCAAATATCTCATCTCTCGGTCAATAAGCACAGACTTCTTCACAGGCTCTCTACTAATTCCTATGCTTTTCAGGCAACGAATACGTAAAAAATTTAATACTACTTCAGTAGGAGTTAAACACAAAAGAAAATACCTTATGTCTAGAGCACTCTGCCAGAAACCATCTGCTAAAAATCTTCAATTTAAACTTCGGCTTATGACATGCCTGGTTACTACTGCAATCCCAAAGTAATGGGAAACACAGGAGAAAATGGCAAGCTTTGGTGCCTTTCCTACTAAATCTTCAACAAATCTGTGAAAAATATCTCCTTCTTGAGAGGTGTAGCCTTCTCCTCCTAATATTCAATTTTAATCTGCAGAGGAAAAATCGCTTTCTTAGCTCAGAAAAACCAGGGGTTTTTTTCTTTCTCCAAGTAGAAGTGTTCTCTAAACATGACCCAAATTATCAGGTAATTTTGTTTCAACCAAAATTAAATTGTTTCAGCAAATCAACCCTTTGCAATTTGCAGCCATCTTAATGCCACCACTCTGTCTGAAGGACTGGGTTTGCATGTGTTATTTACACAGTAGCAAATACAATGCAGTTAGAACCTGCTCAGAGTTTTCTGACTGAGGATACACAGAAAAGCATCGCTGCTGCACAGTCCCACAGGGCTCTCCAGGCTGCCTGGTTTGGCTGGAAGTGAAGCAGCATCTAGTGCTAGCCAAGGAAATACTATCTCTCAAAGACACCGAAATAGCCATGGAAAGAAGACACCACGCAACAACACAGCACTCCTATAACTCTACTGTAGAAAAGTACCTCTCTTCAAAACTCTTACAGAAAAATCAGAATTGCTCAGTAAAATATTTTGGATTACTAATCAGAGAGGAAAAACAAACACCAAACCTTTTACAGGTTCAGCAGAGCATGAAATATAACTTTAAAAAAATCCCGAAACCTAAGCAGTTTCAATTCTCAGGCTTTAAACACACTATTCACGTGATTTCCTAGACGAAATTTAAATCCTCCAGTATTTAAACTGTTCCCTAAATTAATAAGCTATACTATTTTAGCAAAATCTGTTCAAACAATAGAAAAACAGAAAGTGAGTAGTGTCAATTAGACACTAGCCGAAAGTCCTGATGTATATTAAAATCTAAAAAGTATCTAGAAGTTAAGACTTTAGAAAAATATTAATATAAAATACCTATGAGTACAATCTTTGAGGAAAAATAATGTGTTAAGCCAAGTACATATGGAAGCATCTAAAATTACAAGCTCTTATTCCAACTCCTGGTTATTCAGTAGCTAATCTGCACTGCAAGAAGGTAACTAAATACAAATGAATTGTTAAGAAAAACACCCAGTATTTGCTTGAATATTTAACAGCTGGAACAGCTGGACTGGATTACTGAACAATGAAATCCAGTGTGCAGTCAGGTAGTGAGGCAAGAAAGCTCCCTGAACAAAGCCATAGCAGAAGGAAATAAAATAATAAGCATTTATAACAATAATTTTTTTCTTCTTCTTAACCAGCTATTAAATCTCACACTGAATGTCCCATTTCATAAATACATGTGAATCAAATCAACACATCTAGAAGCCAGTTTTAAAGGTTTTTAAAGGCTTCTTAATTTCATTTTATAGTGACAACATAAAATGGGATTTCTTTTTTTTTTTTTAATTGAACATGTTAGATTCCCAGCACTAAAAGGATGCTAAATTTCATTTATTTATTTATTTGTTTATTTGAAAGTACATGAAATCTCAGGAACTTTTTCAATCGCCCCTTATCTACACTGGCTGCCATCACTGAAAGCAAGAGGCTTATCTCAGATATTGACCCAGGACAGTTTTATTGAAATTGTGTGAACCTGCTGTGATGCTCCCTGAAATACATGAAAGTGCAGTACAAGCACAGAGGCCCGGAACAGCTCCCGAGGGACCGCAATATGCAAAGGTGTCTCTGGATGAGGAGTTGTAGCTCAGCAATGGAGAGCAGTGGGGATAAAGGGAACCATTTTTCATCTTTCTGTTTCTGGTCCCAACACGCTCATGGATCATCTCCTCATCAGGTAACAGCAAGTGAGATCCAGTCCACCTAATTCAGATGGACTCTCTTGCATGGGTATATTACATACAAGTATTATTCTTTAAACCTTGCTTAAATGCTAGCTGTTTAATGGCAATTCCATTTGCAAACTTTCAAAAGCATCTTTTTCTTTCCAGCACAAGGAAGCTGAGCGCTTATTTTACAAGGAGTGCAGCACTGGTGTCTAAAACTTGGATTCTCTTCTGATCTGCAGTGCTATTTTGACTTGAACCTTCTGCTCCCTGGAGATGGACTCAATGGTCCTTCCACCGCCAACTTCTGCCTCCAGCTGCCTCATTTTCCCGATTCAGTGAAACATCTGCTGTCGAGTGGCTTTTCTGGTATCAATATCACTGCAACAGCCAGGCAGTCCAACACCAGGGCAATGAGTATACAAGGTAGACATCCCAACAGACTGATCACCAATCAATCAATGAGAGTGACCAAGTCCAAGCTCGACAAACTTTTCTTAGAGGGAGCCAACACCTCATCAGGATGACCAAAACCTTGGAAAACACAGTAATATGGAAGACATTGTCAAGTTCAGTCAGTTGATGCTGTGCCAAAAGACCCATCAGAGCTGCTTCAGATCTTCAAGTGGAATTCCTTTATGTTCAGGCACTGACTTGTCTTGCCAAATATTTCTAATGCAATTTGCATACCTCAGAAAAGATCCCAAACTTTGCAAGCTAAGCCAAAACACAAGCCCAGCCAAAGCCTCCACCTGCGCAAAATGTTTATTTTTAGCAGCTGCAGACTTAGGGGAGCCTGGCAATGAATTTGACCTGCAGCTGCTCATCATGCCAACACTGTGTCAACAAATGGCAGGCTGGCAACGAACACATTAAACACAGAGCTATCCGATTTATTCAGTGCATTCCTAATCACAGGGGAGACAAATGGTGGTACATGCAGGAGACCCAGATTTAGAGGAGGCTCCTGTCCATCTATTTGAGAAAGATCTGGCTTGAACTGCCTTATTATGTTGTTGGCCAGTTCCATCCATGCCCACTCATGGATTAAGTTGTTTGTTTACTATTTTGCAAAGGAAGCAGCTGCTTAACAACAGGTGTTTGATCACAAATTTCTCATTGGACTTCACTGGGAGCAGGGGAAAATGAAACAAAACACTGCAAAAGTGTAGATACATCTCACATCCACAGACCTCTCTCCTTACTCCAGTCCTGGTGGGAAGGGAATTATCCTGGGTGCACTGGTGAGATGCTGCATCCAGCCAGCACGTGCAGCTGAGCAGCTGCGCAACGCCCAAGCTTGCACAGCTTTCTGCTTCTACCAGCAATGCCAAAGAAGGAGGCAAGGACCAAGCACGGCGGGGAACTGAGGAGCCCACAGCATTCCTCTGTGCCTTCCTTGGTCATGCGATGGCCTGGAAAGGGACCAGGGAGGGCTCTGGTGCAGTGAGGCACGGCAGGAGGGAGGGGACAGTGTTTCTCAGGGGGAATGTAGCAGTGACGAGCAAAGAGGGAAAAGACAGGGAGTAGGACAGTCTTTGTGCTCAGGTCTGGGGCACAGCGGTGAGAGAAGACAAAAGCCCATGGCTGTGATCCATGCAGCTTCTGTACAGCTGAGACATCCTGAGCCCCCACTAGTTTTACCTTTTCTCAGGCCAGAGGGAGATACAAATATGTCTTGTGGAAACAAGACAGGGTCAGGCCCATCTGCTGACATCCTGAGTGCACTACGTTTAACCCACACAGCTTTACTGACTCAGCCCAAACTCCAGTAGGGTTTGGAAAGCACCATTGATCCCATGGGCTGAGTCACCCAGTGCAGCGCTCCCAGCAGCTCTGCTCGCGGAGAGGCTCGGGGACCGTCACCTCCCGTTCCCAGAGCAAGAGTGTGATGGAGAGGTGAAATATTTGATTTCAGGTAATGGAGAGGTTGTCAGCTGCTCTCTTTTTTTTCCAACATCCTTGCCAGATTATTCACAGCTAAATTTAAATGGAGAACAGTTTCGCAGGTGAAACAAATACGAAGCCAGGCTGCATGTCACCTTGTTACCTTTGCTGCTTGGCTAAGTGAGGCAGGTTTTTTAATTCTGCTGTGCTCAATGACGATTAACGTGCAGCCCTGGCAATGTTTGACTGCTGGGGAGGCACCACTCATGCCACCTGTGTTTGGCACAGGCTTGCCCAAACTCTAAGGGGATTCGCAGTTTGAGGGTTACACGCCAGCTTTTCTCCCAGCTAAGAAAAACCTCACAGCACAGAAAGCAGGAATGACACACAACCTTTGCATAACCTGACCCCTCTGGGCACATACCTTCTACAGACAGCTAAAAAAAAATAATTTTAAAGCTCTTTATCTGATAGACAAGTTATTATTATACCAAAAGAAGGAAAACATCAGAGACAAAATTCTGAACAGTGCTGACTTCCCACAAATCCCATTAAATGAATAAAAAAAACAGGCCAAGACAACAATGAAACTCTTCACCCTTAATCCTGGATTTATACATATGTTGTAATTAGATATAAATTGAATTTCAAAGCCATTTCAAATAAAATGGCAGCTCAAGAGGAAGAATGATAGAGAGATCTAGATATAAACATCAGTTATACAAATACCTACTCTACTTAATGCCAACATAACATGACCACTACCAACTCAATACCCTGTTACACAACACTGGCCAAGTTTTTGCAAATTTGGGGAAGAAATGGTACTTCAGAGGGAACATAAGAAAATAATGGCCTGGCAGGGGGGAAGCGCATTCATACTACAACCATTAACTCAAAAAAGAAATTGGGAAGAGCCTTCCCTCTTTGAAATCCACTGTTACGTTCTGATTTCCAAATGCCTGGTGAACGTATTTTTGGCCATCCACTGTTGGCTTATGAAATAATTGCTATGTTTTATCATTCTTTCTTTGCAGTATTAGAGGAAGGGAAGGTGGCAAGAAGAGATGCCTCTGGCTGAACACAGGGAAGATACTTTCAGCAAGAAGCCAGGCAGGTCTCCGGGTGGAGGCCATGCAAACTTCCCCCAATCAGATCCAGACTGGAAAAAGCTGGGAGTGGGCTGGGCTAATCTTGGAGCTGGCCCTCCTTCCAGCAGAGCACCTGATTAGAGCCCTCATGGGGGTCCATCACACCTGAGATACAGGAGATGCCATATCCTCGATGGAATTGGCAGCCTCAGACCAGAGCTTGGAACGCCCAGGTTTAGTTTCCAGCTCTGCCACAAATTCCACGTTACCCTGGGCAGGGAAACCTAATCCCTATGCCTCCCTTCTCTGTTACCTCTGCTCTTCCTGTTTGTCCGTCTCCTCTGATTAAATGCTGAACTCTAAAAGCAGGGGCTGTGTGTTCATATGGTGTTTCAAGCAGGGTGGCTTGATAGGATTTGGCACATTCATGTGCAGTGAAATAAATCAATCAATCGTCAGGAGAGTTACATTACAGCATAGCATGGGCAGAGACATCTACTACAGGGTCTACCTTTAGTTTCTTGATTTGTTTCCAAGAATCTTAAGGATAGTTTTGCTGAAGTATGTAATGAAAGATTAGGGCTAAATCTGTAATAAACATGAAAATGAAGTTATGCCATGCATTGAATAGTCATTATTGTCCTCCTCCTAGTAAAAGTTTATTACACACAAAAGCATTCTGGAGGGATGGGTAGCTATTAAAATGCCTACACACCTAATTCTGCCCGAAGCAGTGGCTTCGTGAGGTGGCTTCTTCCTCTGCAAGATCCCAAAAACAAATGGAAGTTGTTTACTGCAAAAAACAAAAAAAAAAGGGGGGGGGGAATGCAAGAAGAAAATATTTGTGCACCAAAACAACTGCTCCCGTTTGTTTCAGCAGAGCTACTGTACAGCAAGAATGAACTGTGCCTGCTGCCTTTTCCAGCTGTCAGCAGCTCACCAACACCACACCTTCCCTGCCTGCCTGCTGCCAAGCCTGACCTCCTGGGTGCTTCTAAGTAACCACTGGCATCGTTTTGGTGCACACCCTCTGCCACTCCATTGGTGGAGGACACCAGTGTGGCAGGAAACCTGCTGGAATGACAGTGACAAATGTTCCAGCACTGAACAGCTAAGCCACAGACTCTCTTAAACCAGCCGTTACAGCGCCTATATTTTAATTTTAATGGCGAGTCTTATGGAACAGACATGTTGGAAGAGCAATAAATAATAAGTTATTGTACCTGGTCTTTCATTTTTGAATAGTTAAGGAGATTAATGTACTCGTCTGCATTACTACTCTGAGCTATTCTGAAATGAAAGCCCAGGAGAAGCAACTTCTCCATGGCCATGGATGTACCAAACCCTGGGTGTGCTTTGCCACATGCCTCCACAAAACATACTGCAGCATCTTGTTTGGATTGTCTTCTCTAAATAAAAGGTAGATCAATAAATAAATTTAATTAGCACGTTAGAATAGCCATTATTTGCTCTGACACGTAATGAGGGAAATGAAACAACTTCAAAAGAGATTTGCTCAATTAACACAAGACTTTATAATGGCACTAGAATAAGATCTTATCACAGATCTAAATAGCCTGGATTGCAATTTCTCTCTCACACATACTGGCATGCTCCTGACAGTCATACTATCATTAGAGGGATCTGTCTGCACTTCCATGATATCCCTAATCCCCTGTTTTGAATATTTAATAACTACAGCAAATGGAAATCGGTGCACCATACTTCAGAGATAATTCCCGTAACAAGGATGGAGGGGCTGTATTGCTGCAGCCTATTCTTCTAGCTGTTCTCACTCAAACTTGTCAGCATTTCCCTGTGGAAAAGTCAGAAGACCTGGCTTTGTTGTGGGTAGATCTGGCTTTGTCATGCAGTTATCCATAGCTGCAGACCCTGAAATGCAACTCATCAACACAGAGCTGGATTATGCACTTCTTTGTGCCTACAGCTGAATCAGCAGTCCTGTTTAGCCACGTGGTACATACAGGTACAGCATGGAGAACAACTCTAAAATTAAGGAAATTCAGCACAAAATAGATTAATCTCTTCAGTGTATTTTTGTTGTTGTTAAAATCTCTAGTAGAATATTATACAAGGGAAAATCACGAAAGTTGTTTTTCACAACAACTCCACTGGGTCTCAAACCAAATCACAGAATAATCTTTCAATGAAATCATGAACCAGTTTTACTTCAGGCAAAACCACTGAGATTTTCCTTAAAAGACAAGCAAAATTACCTATACACAACCAAGATGCTGCAAGCCTTTCTTGTTAGGATACTAGCTGAAAAACAGTCAATAAAGATTTATCCCATATTCAGTTTGTCAGGTCTTTTTTTTTTTTTTTTTTTGAAAGAGAACCTTTTCTGCAAAAAGGAGGAAAAATCCCTCAAAATAGCATTTTTCCAGGCTTGCAATGGAGTATAATTCTAAAACTGTTGGGAAGAAAAAAAAAAAAAAAAAAAGCAGCTTTATGAGAGTTTTCAACACCTGTGACCTCATCCAAGGCAAAGGCAGAAGTCTGCAAAGACAGCAATTCTGTGCAACACACAGGTTCTTCTTTTAATGTACAAATCAAATGCCTAATGCCAGTGCTCACTAGGGGTTGTGTTCAGCAAAAAAAACAGGCAGCCCTACTAGCTGCTACTTTTCAACATCCACAGATATCTACGAAAAAAAAGGTGTAACTGTAAGAAAAACAACAGGCATCTTTCATCTTAACTTATTGTTAATTAAGCCGCTCATATAATTTACTTCTTGGTAATTTTACAAAGAACCTAAGCAACTGTGAACTCATTTCAAAAGTGGAAAAAAAACCCCTTTCTTTGAAGGTTTCTGTGAAATTCTACTTCATGTGCACGGAAAAAATAACCTTGTCAGTACAAAATGCCTTAAAGGAATCTCCCATCAAAACCCCAGTGAGGATGTAGACTCTTGACTGAAAAGAAGAGATCAGTGCAGTCTCTAGAGACAGTATCAAAGGCAGAGACGCTAAGCAACAGCAGATTTAGCAGATCTCTCACTTCCATCTCTTCACTCCAGGACGCCAGCCACCTCAAGAGACTAGCTCACATCAAACAGAGAAAACGATCAGCTATAGGCTCAAAATTAAGCTTACACGGTTTCACAGAAGACCTGAGTGTTTCTGAGAGATAAATTCACAGCTGAATTTTGAACAAGGAGCACGCTGACCGCTGACGGCATCCTGCTCGTCTCCATCAGCAGCTTTGACGGGAGCCATGGCAGAATTCCATGCATGCAGCACTGAGGATGCTCACTGGCACTGACAGACTCCCGCTTACACAAACACCCTTGCCTTTCAATTCCCCAGGTAAATATGCAAACCACAAGGGTTTGACGTAATTTATATAAAGAAGGGTTAAAATACAAGTTCAAGAGAAAGTGCTGAGAAAGACCCGGATGGCTAGACAGAAAGCACTACAATGTTTGGGACAGTGAAGGAAGAGATGCCAGGAGATCACACAAACGCTAAGATAGGGAGCTGCAGTTTGCTCTAAACACGGATCATGCCATAACAGCAACTTGAAACTCATGGAGGATGCAGACTCTTGATAACATTAAAGCAAATCTCCTACTTCTAAAAACCAGTCTACATGCCATCACTTGGCAGACGTTTAAACTGAAAAATCTTCACAGTTACAAATTAGTAGTTCTGAACACTTACTCAAAATACTGCTTGTTTTAAGGCAAAATCTGCTCTGACACAACACAGAGGTATGGGGCTCCATCAACTGAAAAATCTGTTGGTTTTTAGGTTTTTGTTTGGTTTTTTTTCCTGTAGGACTAGCAGCCTTGTCCTATCTCTAGGTCACAACCAGCACAACCTATTTTCTAAGATAAAAATGCTAGCTTTCCTCTTCCATTATTGCATGATGCAGACTGATAAAACATTTGTCCTCTAAAATTGGAAATGTTATTTTATATCAGGAAATCACAGAGGTTTTGATTTGTTTTGGCTTTCATGTGCAGTTTGCCTCTCTGAAAAATGATACAGGAAGTACCAAAATGTACTGTACTTGCACTCTACATAAAGATAAGGTCTATCAAAAATCTCTTCAGTTGTGATGGATAATCTTTGCAGGAACAAATAAATAAATAGCAATACTCTGAAAGTGACTTCAATTCACATATTCAAATCTTTGCAAATCAGACATGTTTATGATGTCTGGAACAGAAGAGAATGAAAACGGCAACAGATCCCACCCCAACCTCACCGGGAAATTTTGAGTCAGCTGCTAGAGAACTGCCCTGTGTCATGGGAGAGTGCTTGGCAGTGTTTCCTCCCACAGATGAGTGCTAGCTTATCAGCTGGCAGGTGAAGCAATTATCAGCTGGGGGGTGGAAGAAGAAGAGAAAAAGAAAGCAAAAAGAGGAAAAAAAAAAAAGAGAAAGTCTATTACTTCACAAGACTTTAAATCTCAAAATTGTTGGCAGACCCACATGAAGCTCCCAGCTTCTCTCCCAGTGAGAAATCCCACACAAGCAGGAATGACTTCCAAACACAACTTGAATGGCAATGTTTTTTAAATATAAGCTTCTCCATGCCTCAGTTACCCAGCTGTAACATGGAGACAACTGTATGCCTCGCCACGCTCAAGTTTTCTGAAAATAAAAAAATATGTAATTGAGGCAACCAGACAAGATATGGTAGGATTGATTGCCCCACAAAGGTCTCAAAAAAATTAGTATTATCTCAGAGAAAATTTTCAATTACATGCAATAAATACTCTCCAGCTATGACACAGTGAGTTAATTCCTAATTATTCACTGTGCTCAGAAATACTTTTTATCGCTTCTTTGATTCCTGGCTTTTCAAATATGCCTTTTTCTCAGTCATTTCCTCCAGGCAAAAATACTCCCCAGGTAAAGTGAAAACACGACATCAAATAGAAACCAAAATAGCAGGGAATGCTGGTGTACAGAGTGGTTATTGTGCTCGCTGTAACAGCCTGATGCAAGAGCTGCACAAAAGTCCTGTGATAATACAAATATAAAATCCTCGCACACACAAAGATACACACCAAGGCATGAAATAAATGAATGCCTACTACTGAGTTACATCAAGGCTGAATTTTCCCCTGGAGTCCATGATTGATTAATTGCTATAACTTTGGTACCTGAAAGACAGGAGATTTTTCTTGGTAGTAAAGAGCCTTATAAGATCTACTTAAACGGATTATGTTGATACCTTTCATGATGTAACCCTAATGATAATTTAATTGAAAAAGTGCTTTAAGCCATAATAGCAGAGAAGACAGGATTTCCTTTTTTCACTTTGACAATTATGGGCCAGTTCAGAACTGCTCTCAAAATAAGGAAGAAGACAAATTTCCAATCAACTTAAAAGAATGTGTCAAATTCTGCATTAGTTTTCCTCAAGCCAAATACAGAAATGTACTGGCATCAAAGCCTACAGATTTTTTCTCATCTCTATTTCCAGATCCTTCCTCTTCCATCATGAAAATCACTTTGTGTTTATCCATGTGCAAGCGTGCTCATTACCGTGCCACCTCGTACATACCATTTTTGCTATCTTCTCCTCAGAGCAAAGAGCTCCCCAGTGATTGAGGAGCCAGTGGGCAAGGCTACCTGACTTTTACCTGTTGTTCTCTATACTTTCTTCAATCTTACATCCTTTAGTGCTTCACATGCATTTTTTGAGATGCCATCAGGTTCATAAGACTGAGAGCATCATGCCCACTCACGAGCATATGATCGTTACAGTCATGCGCATTGGTACCACCGCTTCACAGACATACTGAGAGTAGAGACACAGTAAAATAATTTTTTTATTTTTATATGATCATTTGCCTTTCCACATCTTCCTGCTGATTTATATACTTCTTGTAGCCAGCCTGCGGGGTGCACATGAACCGGGACTCGCACTAAAACTTCACTCACGGGGACAGTGCAGCAGGACATGGTAGGAGTTTGTCCATGATCCCATCGTGTCTCACAGGCTAGGGGACAGATGTGGCAGCCAGCTGAAAAAGCTGATTTTCTGCCAGTATTTTAAGAGGGCAGTCAGGATGAGCTACGTATTTATAGATCAACTAACCTGGTACTGATTTCAGGCAAAATAACATAAAAGCTGTTATAAATGCAATCAGTAAAGAACTAAGGGTTGGCAACATAACTAACGAAAATCAACGAAGTATTATTGAAAAGCAGTCTTATTGCATAAGCTTGGTATCATTACATGTATGGTTGGAAGTACTGCTGGGGAAATAACACACTTAAAACTACTGTCAGGCGCTGGAATTAGTCTTACATTCCAATTAAAAATTATCAGAGGACATAATCAATAGAGAAGAAAATAGATTAAAAAGCTGGCTGATCTATCCTAAAAAGTAATTGTAGATGGGAAGCAATTATAGATATTTCTATGGCAATTTTACATGGATTTGGTCTCAACCCAGTGTTGTTCAAATTCTGTCAGTAACTGGGGGATAAAGTGAGTAATATTAACAATATCTCTGACAAAGGTTTTTGGAAAAACAGTACTAAGTAAGTGAACATCAGACCAGATCAGTTCCAGAGAGTGAAGCACAATAATTGATAAAGGAGGCTCAGCCTCAAATAACCAGCCTCCCAGTATAATCTCATTTCTAGTTCACATATGTGCAAATAAAAAATATAGGTTACCCACAAAGGGCACAGGATGCACTTGAAAAGCTGTGACTTAAAGGCATTTATGATCACCATGGCTGACCGGTTAAATGTGCAATTACCACACAAACCAGTCATGAAGACTCACACATGGAAACTGGAGAAGGAAGTCGATACTTGCAACTGTAAATGATGCTAATGAAGCATTTATGGCACACAAAAACTTCCGGCACCCACTTTTTCCAAAAGGAGGTTGACCAGCTGAAAATTACTCAGAAAAGGGCAAACACAATGATCTGTCCTCTGAGTACTTTGCCATATTCTGAAAACAAGGAACAAGAAAGAAAACACACACATACAGCCAACCAAATGAACAACAGAAAAAAAAGCCTGAGACCCAAGTCTAGGCCTCAATTTGTCAAGGAGAAGGAGAAATTGGAAACATCTCGCATCCTCTGTGGAAAGAATCCCAGATGTGCACAGCAATAAAAACTTGAGTGGATGAACTCACAATGAAGAAAAAGGAAACACAAATAGATGAACTGTACTTCTCACCCCTTCTCCTCTACTATCAGCCTTATTATCCAGCTACACTCCATGGCCCAGAAGCTGAAAGACAGAAGGAATGAAGAGGAGGAGGCAGCAGCACTGGGAAGTACAAAGCAATGTGCGCTACGATACGAAGCAGCTAACCAGGCGTAAGTGCTGATGCTACAAACAGCAGGGCATTGACAGTGTCCCTCCGATAAGCAGGAAAGCTTTCTTTCCCAGCTATTCAACAATCCTCTGCCTAAGGCATAAACATACTCTTCAGCCATAGAATTCCATCCCTATCTATAATGAAGACAAGAACTATGTATGTGCGTGCACTGACTGGTGAGGAAGCTCAGAGCAGTCTCTACCTTCAACTTGCTTTTCCAGAAAATTTATTTGTATCATTGAGTGATCATTTTGATGAAAACCGTGCAATTTACTTTGCCTTCCAAAGCAGTGACATCAGCACTCCCTAGGCAGGAAGGATCCAGAGAGTCAGAAGAGTTATCACCCAGCCACAGACACAGTCAGGTTTTGGCCACCCAGTGGGCTTTTCACAATTAATTCAACCACAAGGACCTTGGCCACCTTTCATGATGGTGCTCAAACCCATGTCTAATCACCTACTACCCTCAACCACCACAGTAGCAGCCCTTCTCCCTTCATTTCACAAATATTCTGCAAAACAAAATACATAGCAAAAATAATACAAACTTTTATTTAGTCATGCAAAAACGAGATAGCCCCAAAAGATATCCAAGAGGAATATTCAGTTTATCACCTAAACATTAATGGGTACCATTGACTTGCTCAGATAACTGTTCAATTTTTCTTTGTGGTCCCTTGCAGGTGTTCTACTTCTGGTTTTGTGAGATGAGGGAGGAAAGGATTAGTGAAGCCCAGGAGAGCCAGAACTGGCATTACAAAACAATAATATGAATGGGCTGTCCCAGTTTCAGCTTTTCAAAAAGTCCTATATTCCTAGAGATATACTAAGGTTGTGAGCATTATACGAGCCTTCTGTTTGTTGTATGCACCCAGAACGTTTTCATATGGCAGGAATTTAATACTTGCATTCTCAGGCGTTTCCATTCACTGGTGCTCCATGCATCCCTCCCATATTTTTTCACTTTTCATTGCTGCACGCCCCTTCATAGATATGCAGCACTTTTCCACAGATATGTAAAAACAAGTTATTTCATCTCTAACATACTGCTGATCTGCTTATCACCCACACTTCTGACAGGGAAATCATGGAGGCACAGAAATCAGCATAAAGACTAGCACATTAAGGGAGGAAAGAGAAGCATTTAGAAAAACTTAACACAAGAAAAGGGGACAGAAAAAGACAAGGTTAGATCTAGACATGATGTGAACAGAATGAATACGCCCACAGGGCATACAGGATGCAAACAGTAGGTGGTCTTTAAAGCTTTCATCTTCATTCCCAGTAAACTAGAGGTGGCAGCTGGAGAATGCAGGAAGCCTAGGGATAACCTCACCACCATTACCTTCACTGTTAGTGTGTCCCACCACCATACTCTGGAATTCAGCTTGCACATCTACTGGCCATTTACCACTGAACAACACGTCCCACCTTCCTCCTCCCTGAGCTCACAGCTGCGAGATCCCAATCCCTTGGTGCCAGCCTCGGTGTTCATCTGACCTGGGCCATTGATCCGGCAATATAGGGATCTAAACCGGCAGAAAATGTTTCGCTTTTAATCTTTCTCACATCTGGTAGCAGTTTGGTTCTCTGAACTGGCTCCCCAAGGATGAGACGGGCACCCAAGAAAAAGGAGGCCGCAGCCACCATGGTGCAAGAGGCTGGAGCAGCACCAGCACTCCCAGCAGCCACCAGCCTGGCCACGAGCAGAGCCTCAGCATGAAACTGCGCCCTTGCTTAGCACAAGACCCTGTTTTCTAACAGTATCACATTCATTACCTTACAGAGCACCTTCTGAATGAGGATACGCTACATTTTTGAGTGATCAGTCAAACCCAAACAATCAATTACACCTTTTGTCAAAACTGTTTACGCTTTCACACTGTGCTGGAGTCATTAAGAACGAACACTGAGTAGGACTGGTTATTTATCCTCCTCCTCTTGCCCTGAAAGGGAATTAATCTTAAACTTTCCGTTTAATGATCTCAGTAAAGGCTCACTGTAAATGACAGCAGGCTGCACTGAGAAATATTTAAAAACAGAAGGGCCTCTGAATGACAGAGTTTAGCAACACACAACTGTTCCTCCACATGCACGCCAAGGGAAGCCAAACCTCTGTGGAAGGCGAGGTTAAAAATGTGCTGCGTGCCACTCCAGTGCTACAGAAAACATGCTGTAATTAGCAACCTCTAGAGATTTATTCAAGCTGAGAAAGATAAAAGTGAAAGGAGTGATTCAAAAGCAATTCTTAAAACTGCTGGCCGACCCACTTAACATTCTCTCAGCATCTACACAGAGAATGCAATTCTTCTGTCAAAGAAAGGTAATTAATGAACCTGCCCTACCCATCCATCGCTCCTCTCGGGATGCTGGCCACCAGCGTGCTCCAGCCTGCACAGCGAGGTGGGAGACAGCGCCGCAGCCCCACATGGGTGTCAGTCACATACAGCACCCTCACAGCGAGGAACGATGCTTCAGCAGAGCAGCTCAGACTTATTATTAAAACACCGTCCAGGGTGGGACACATCCCTTGGCTTGGCCTAGCTCTGGTCTGTGGTCCTCAGCAAATCCCTCCCTCTCAACCCTCCCTCCCTGTACAACCATGACCTTTCCATATGCACCAAAACCAGCAATACATTTTGGCAGAGCAGAATCAACCAGAACGTTTCAAATTCTGGTCTGGATGATGTTCATCGATATGCAGGGGGGACATGGGGCTTGGTCACAGGGCGATCTTCTCCCCACCGCCATATTTAGCAGACTTAATCAGTGATGCTTGTCTAGGTGGGTTGTTTATCTTATTCCCTTCCCCTCCAGAGGACAAAGAGAGTCTGCTTTTACATACTTTAAGAATTTTTTAATCCCATTTTAAAACTGATTTAATTTTTATCATTATTTTCCCATCATTCTCACTGCTCCCCTCCACGGATCGCCTTCCACCCGAGCAAAGCTGACAGTTCCCCACAGCAGCAAACCACATTGACGGCCATCATCTCATTCATATGCACACTCAGAGCACCATAAATCTGCTCAAATATCATTCCTCCCCTGGGGCAATGTTTTTTTTTTCCCCAGAATATCTACATTGCTAGCTGCAGAAATTTCTCCTTCTAATTAACTTACAGGTTCCAAATATTACCAGCTGGAACCACAGCGCAAAGCCTGGGCACTGAACACAAGGGAACACAGCTGAAGGATGAGGGTCTTTGCTATCCGTTCTTTGCTTTGGTGCTTTTTTTTTTGTTTTCCCTTTCATTTAAGAGCCAGCAAGTTGAAACCTACTGAACCCTTTATTGACACCTGAATGGACAACGAATAACCCATGAACTGAATGAATTGAAACTATCCACAGAACCCTTCACTGATATTTTCGTTGGCCGTGTCACATCACGTTATGTTTCTGACGTGTCATGTTTATGCCTGAGTCACGGTGCAGCCTGATGGAAGAACAAAGCACAGCGCGACGCAACAGGACATACCGGTGAGGTCAAAAACCCCATCTGACTGTTGATTGACTGCCCAACACTAATTTGGATTTAGTCAATTCCTTCTAAAAGACAAGAACAAAGTTCAGAGAAGGTTAAAGGGCACATGCTGAGTTTAATAATCTATTAACACAATAACCTGCCATATATGACTATGCAATAAGCTGAGAGAATTTGCCAGAAACACTTCACTCTGCAAACATTATTTAGAGCAACTCTTGATTCATTACACCCTCTGTACACAGAGAGAAGGGCAGTGTTTCTCTGACAAGAAGGCTTCAAGACATGAGCAGAGTAGTTCTAAGGCAAAAAACAAACCCTAAGCAGCAGCCAAATCAGAAAATTAAGTTTATCAGGTTTTCAATTTTTGTTGATGAAAACTTTTTACTGCTGGGGCTGAATTCAGGCAGGCTGAGAAACAAAACCTGACTTCAAACAACAGCAGGGAAACAAAGAAGTCATTTTAACCTTAAAGCCTTAAAAACCATAAAGATCAACTCATTAAATGATCTCTGCCCTTCAACTCCTGCTTTTAGATGGATAGTTTTTGCTTTTATTGGATTTTCTTTATTTAATGCAGTCAACAAGGCTGATCTTCATTTTTATTTAAAACCAAAGGCAATTATCAGACAGACATGGTGCTGACCCTGAGAACAAAGTCCACAGACTTCAACTCTTCTGCCCATGCCTGATGTACAGGCAAAGGTTTATTCCTTCCACTGCTTCTGCATTAGCACAAAAGAGTTGTGCTGCACTGGGAGCCTCACCATTCTCCCGGAGAGAGAAATGGGACTCTGGGATCCTAAACCAGTCTCAAGCAGAAGCTTGAAAAGAACAGATTTGCATTCCTTACAGCAGTGAGGGAGACCCTGATGTTGAGGACGGTGTGATTTGTGATGATGATCTTAACCTAGCACCACTTCAAGAAATAAACTAGTTACTGTCTTTTAAGGCCATTCATACTTTGCCCAAATAAGGCTTCAAGAAAGTTACAACTGAAGTTCTTTTGGCTTGGAATACTGTTTTTGCTGCCTAAATAAGCCCATGGAACACTTAACCAGTAAAAGAATGACACCAGCAAAGTTCTCCTTGTGTTATACCAATATGTGCGTACTTTGGACCAGGACAGCAACATCGTGAATGAATGAAACAAGGTACAGCATTAAAAAAGTCTCCATTTTCCTACAGTAACAGAAGGCTCAGTAGGTGCTCCTGCAAAAACAGTCATGCTGCCATAGTATCTTACTGACATGGGTATGCAGAGAGAAGCAGTTGGTAAAGAACTTATGGGAGCATGACAGGGAAAAAAAAAAAGGGCGACTGACAAATTGTAAGAAGGCCACAATCACGCTCCTCAGATCAGTTATACGGTAATACAAGAAAGAGAAGCAAATTTTGCTCAACCTGTTCTAGAGCCATCCCTCAGTTTTGATGAAGTTTTTCTGTGACTAGGAAGGTGGTTTTTTTTTAAAAAAAACAACTTGTGCACAGCATTTCAGCATCAAAAATATGCAATGCAGCTTCAAAAGCACACTAAAGTTCAGAATCCATTTAGGTTTCCTTGTCTTGCACCAGTTAACTTGATGTATCCAAAAATCATTCTGGAGAACATTGGCCATGTATAAAAGCACCTTCCGGAACTATTCTGCAGTTAATATTCCCTTCAATCCCACTATGGATTTTTCATCTGGAGTAGTGCAGTCTTTTTATTAGGTGGACCACTGGCAACTATGTTCCTCCATCTGGGACTGCTGCAATCCCATGGAGCACCTCAAAGCATCGCAACTGTGATTCAAAAGCAAAATGCAAAACCACCTGATTGCCTCTCTCCCTGAAGTAACCCTTGCCCTTGAGACAACTCCCATGGGAAGGACTGTTTTGCTATAGGATCTTGCAGACCAAAGAAAATCAGTGGGTTGACACATAAAATGGAGGGATTTAATTTTTGCGAGACTTGCTTTTTAAATGTATTTATCTTAGTCCATGTGACTGAAACGGGAAGATGGATCAGGATGACACTAGAAAAATCCTTAAAATTGCAAATTTTGGCACCAAGTTTTCATAAACCCTCTCCCCATCCTCAGGAACTATATAACAGGCACTCAGGCAGCAGATTTACAGCTTCCTATCGAAGCCCTCCAGTCATCCATCTAAAGAATCAATTCCTGCTCCTTCCAAAGAGCAATGCAACCAAAGATGGCCCAAACACACCTCTTTGAAAACACAATCACAAACTCAGAACACACAGAAGGTACCCTCACCATTAACATAGTCATGAAATTGGGAAGCTGCATCGATCTTAAGCAACACATTTTGCCTCCGTTCATGCTGTTCTGAAACAACACAAGGACTGTGAGATGATTTTCTTACTGAGTAGCACCATACTTGGAGTAATACATTACTGGTGGGACTCCCCTGATGATGTATTACACTAATGCATCATTAGGATGATGCTTCACACTGATGATAGATTGCAGTGCAACATAATGAGAGCAATAGCTCACTGGGTGCATAATCCTGCCAGGAGCTGTGAGCCTGCAGCTCTCTGACTTCATTTGTAGTTCAGGGTGTCCAGAAGCTTAGATGGATTAGATCCTCAGATACACACATTTTAAAGGATGGCAAGAGTCAGAAAAATGCCAGCACACAGGTGGGTACAGTTAATTACAGGCTTCAGTGTACAGTATGCTAATATCAAGATGTACTTTGGCATCGCATTTTAGCACCTGTGCAAAACATCTTCTTCAAACGAAGAAGTGGCTGTAAGCAGAGCTGCTGAAGCTCCTTATTCTTATGCTTCCCTGCAGTAGCTATCATAGCAGACTCTGGGTGCTTACAGCCTTGATAAAAATACCTAGCTTACATTTTCCATGCCAGATGCCTGTTAGAAGGAGGAGGAAGGCTGGGGAAAGGGGGTGCTTGCTTGTTTTTCATCAATAAGTTCAGTGAAAGTAGTTCTGTTCAGCTATTTTTATGACCCAGACTAAGAAAAAAAATAGGTAGTTTTGCCAACAATGAAAGATTCTGGTGACCTTTTTTCTGACCTTTTTTAACAAACAGAGCTATTTGATCTGTATGAAACTCTAAAAAGACCTTTGCAGTACGATCAGTGTCACTGACAAGAAGGCAACATTTTAAGATCTGTGAACTCTTCACCGTGAAATCATATATATATCTTCAAAAAGAGGGCAAACTGGTAAATAAACAAGGAAGGAACAAACCAATTTGAATAATAAAAGAACTTCAGTCTCTCACAGAAACATTAACATTTACAATTGAACCACAACTTCATTACTTATTTAGTTTTTGCTTCAATACCTTTGGGGTTCTTGAATAAGTCTAAATGTGCACGCACACACACGCTCACAAATATAACATGGATCCTGCATGCAATTTCCATCTTTTTGTGTTTGTTTAGTTTTGAAAAACATAACAGTATTTTAGACAACCAACTAATGTGCTCTGCATCTTCATCTTCAGGTTCTCCAAAACGGACAGACCAGACTCCTCTCCAGAGAACATCAGCCTCTGTGGTCACAGATTTAAAAAACGTAGCTTTCATACCTTTCTTCTGACATTCATAATTGAGAAACCACAGGGTAACTCATGAACTGGAAAAGAGTATAGACACCTCAACTAGCTAAATGATGAGTTAATATCTCTTCCTTTCCCTTTTCTTACCCTTTCATGTGTAGCCTTTCACACTGCCTGAGCTATAGGGCTCTGCCTTGTAGGTGCTATCTCTAGCCAGTGGAGCAGAGGTTGGAAGTACACAACAAAGAGCTGATCTTTCCAAGATCTGTCTGCACCAGAAAAAGTAAAAAAGGCCCCAAAACAAAACAAAACAAAAAATACCCAACATCCAAAAATACCCAAACAAAACCAACCCCCCTTACACCCCCCTCACTTCTAGGAGACCACTTCTGATCAGCCCTCCAGCACATCCTGCAATAAGTTAAATTCTAAGAAGATAATGCCAGCTGAGCATCACTCTGATCTAGAGTAGCCTGAATCCACCTGCCAGGGTACTGCAGGGTACTGTGTTTTCCAAGCAGGGCTGTTCCCTTCCTGTTTCCCAGGGAGAGATCAAAGTCCACAGCTGAGAGAAGGGGCCGGCACAAACCCCATCTTGTAGTTTGCAGCATGCTGTCCACAAGCTTGGGAATGGCAATGAAAACTCACCTCTTAAACAGGCTACAAGATAACAACAACAACAACAAAAAAAAGACCAGAATGACTTCATGTATTTCCCCCACCAGTCGCCCATGCAAGGGCCAACCACGTCCTGGCCATAAATTCTCTGTCACAAGAGAATTATACCAAAGGAAAGGAATGCCTTTCCATCTGTGTACTTCCCCTCAGGCACTCACTTGATAATGAAACCAGTTAAGGTCTTTGGGTTCACAATGTTATTAGAGTCGGATAATATTTTGTTTGCAGCCGAGCCTGAAGAACTCCTAAGTAGTGCAGTACAGGCACCATACACCTGTTAAGTCACGGCGTTCCTTCTCTAAGCGGACAAATCTGTTTTAGCCATCTCCCAAGATTTTCCCCTCACAGTTAATTACAAAGTGATGACTGTACTCATTTCCTGATCTTGGAGGGAATCTATAACAAATGTCTGCCACGGGTGAAGGCTGCTCCCTCTGTCCCTCAGAAACACCAGCAATCCTTCCAGCAGCCCTGGCTGCCCTCCTTCAACCTTTTCCCCCAGTCCTCCCAGACCTTCTGCTGCAACACAAACACTGCACAGAAAATAACCTTTCACTAGGAAAGAAACTACATGGGCTGACTGAGACTAACATTTTCTAAAATAATTGAACAATGCACCTCCTGAACACAAAAATACTGGCACAGGCATCCAGACCAAGGTCATTCTGCAAAGACCTACAGTGAACATTGAGATGGACAGACCCAATCTTGTCAGTGAGGTTCATGCAGAGACCCACCCAGCAAGGCAGCAGGATTTTATTCACTTCCTGCATAGGCATACATGACTACAGAGATGAACACGTGATTCCCAACAACTTGGGGAGCAATTTTGTTTTAAGTAATTAACAGGATCACAAAGAAATTTGCTCCTTGTTGGGTCTGAAACTCATGGGAGCCACTTTCACTTTCACTAGAATACATTTATTCTAGTATACAATTTTGAGCCAAAGTACTGTTGTATCTTGTAAAATACAAGATATTCTGAAATTAGGTCAGACACGCTGAGCTTTCTGGGGAAAAAATAAGGGAAAAGTAGTCCATCCTAAGAAGAAGTGATACTTCATTGTGACAGCAACCTTTCTTCATGCTCCTCCTAGCAGGCTGATGTGTGATCCTGGGCACAAATCCTTGGAAATAGGTCTCTCTGACCTTAGAGACATACGTTAGGTCAATGGTTCCCAACTTTCCAGACCAATAGCCAATTGAAAAGGATCAGCATTTTTTGCAAATCATCACACACGCTTACCATCAATCTTGCAATTGGAAGCTCAAAGGTGATGTGACTCAGTAGCGCGGCTCCAACACCTTCTTCATTACCCTTTTGGGACGACCAGTGCTTGGCAGACACAGGAGAAGAGCACCCCTTGGCTGGAGCCATCTCATAGAAACTTGGAAATTGAATTTGTTCACTGGTTCCCATGCTTTCACAAGTTGTTTCACACCATATCCCAAGAGCCAGTTCCTGTGTCATCATCCAGGCATGAGCCCTGTCACAGACTGTGGTCCCCCTTTTCTTGGCTGCCAAGAACCAGCCTAGCCTTCTAAAATACCACTTCTGAATCCCTCTTACTGCAAACACAACATCTCACTGAAGATGCCACCCTTCGAGGATAAATGCAAAGCAATTCCTTCAGCAAGGAAGAAGGGAGCAGAAACATTTTCTGTAATTAAATGTATGGAATTAAAAGCACAGAAGCACACAAACACCACATAAATCAATTAAATAAAACCAGACACAATCAGACAACTTGCAGGGATAAGAAAGTAAAGAAACAGATTAAAGGGAGAGCTCCTGGGAGATGGGCAGATGGACTGTGACTTGAAGCTCAGGTAAGGAAAGGGACCTTAGGCATTGGATTCCTTCTGTGATACAGCTCCACTTTGCCAGCCTCAAACAACAGATCTGACCCCAAAATTACTCTTTTCCTCCAAAGAGAAGAAATCTGCTAGACCCCAAAATGTGCTCAGTACCTCTGATGAGAAAGGAGAGGCACCAGCTCCAGTGTCCTTGCAGCTGTTGGAGAGCAGCTTTAACTGTTTTATTAACACCCTCTGAAACACTATTCCTTCCCTCCCACCCAAAAGAGACAAAGTTTACCAAACAGGGTCACATATTCCTTATCATTTCATTGCTTTCTTACTAGAACTACAACTGTGGAGTCTTCTGGGCAGTCAAAGAAGTTCCATGGGTGTAGAACTGATTAAAAAATGGACTATCAAAAAACATCTTGGGAGAGAAAAAATGCACATATCTCACTCTGAGTTTAGTGTTCATGCTCTTCCTTTGCACGCTTCACTAGGTTTTTTAATTCTGCGTTGTTCATTGTATAAAATTCTCAGCACTATTAGAAACCCTTGGCACTCATGCAGAGTGCTTCAGAACGATGACAAAGGTTTGGCAGAAGCCCCATTTGAACTGCCCACGTCAGTGACTCTCCATATCCTTGAACTAGTGTTGGACTGCCTCAGTTAGGCTTGGCTTTGGCTATGGAAGGTTCCAGCTTCATCTTGGACAACAAGTCAAAAAATTCTTTGGTTATTAAAAGAAGTGAAACGGGAATATATATCTGAAACAATAATTTGGTACTCCTGGAATGAAACTGGGCATTTTCTGTGACTTGTGCTATATGCTTTAATTCACTTTCCCAAATGATTTATAATGATTCTCATTTTTTACTACAAGTAAATACCATTACCTACTTAAAAATCAAAGCTATTGCAACATGTTTTCATCGAGTTTGTATGAGTAATTACATATAAAATGGCAAACATCCCTTCCAATAACACCCTGGCAGGGTTCACTTCTTCTGCAAGTAATAAAAGTGAAAGAGAGCAAACTGTGCTTCAAGATATTTGGCGGCTGCGCCATGAGGCAGCTGATGCATTCCAAATGTCTGTCAGGTCACTTTGCAACACCAACCACTGCTAATCAATAGTGAAATCTTTCTCTCTCTGGCTTAAATATATTTCTGGTTTCGTTAAACAGAAGAAAATTGCAAATTAGTTGGACTCTGCCACACCATGCAGCTTGGAGAAACACGCTGTCATCCTGACTGGGGTAAGAGTTAAGACGACGCAATTAAATTTCAATACTTAATTGACTGTCGACCATGCACAAAGGTTTCGTGAAATGCACTGCAGTATCTTATTGCTGGTCTTCACAAGAGGCAGGTCAGTCTCCACAGGCTGTCTTGTTTCTAAGCATCCGAGCATTTTTTTTAAAGCCCCAAACTCAGCTTTCCCTTTCAAGGATGTGAGCCTTGCCTCACCTCCTTCACTTGGCCCAGAAGTCATGTCCTTTTCTCTTACTCTTCATATATCTTCCTTTTCTTGATTCCAAGCTACTTGGAACAGAGATCACATCCGTCTTTGTTTGAAGTCTCTATAGCAGTCTGCATGTTGCAATGGTACCATAAATAAAAAGTAATAAAAATGTTAGGAAAGTCTTTAGAAAAGTCCACGTTATTTTTTCTATTACTCATGCTGTCGCTATTCAAGAAACAATGCCAGGAAGATCTAGGACTTGAAGGGGACTTACAACATTTTTTGTAAGAATACACTATTGAAACTAGGATGTTACTGACAGCAAAGTGTTTTGCAAGGTGTACAGGTTCTCCTGCTGCTTTTTTGAGTGCTTCTAACAGATGTTCAGTTTCAAGTGGTCTGCAGATACCAATAGGCTGATGGTTCTGCAGGAATCGGAGCAGCAGATGTGCCCTGCATTATGTTTTGCTATTCCCTTTATGAATCGACATGTCACCCTGTGGGTTTATAGCCAGTTAATTTTGTAATGACATCACTATTTCTGTACTCTTAACGATTCTCGCAGGATTTAATTTCTCAAATAACAGAACTCTTGATCTTGGAATTGCTATGCAAAAGTAATATATAATAAACAGATTTCTTTACATGATACAGTTCCACTTCCCACCAAATGCCTTTGTTGATAGCTTTTAGGTAGTGCTGGTATGCACGTGGATTCTTCCAGAGACCGCAGATTTACAACGTGGCATCGTTTCAGGGCTCTAGACGAACGTCTGTGCATCGCTCTACAGGATCATTACCCTCAAACAAGTATCGCTTGGTGGCTGGAAGGAATGAGGATAAGAAGGGAAAAAGGATAGAAAGAATGGGGATTTCCTTTGGCTCTGCTGTAGAAGGGCAGGTATTGCCCCTGTCAGATGCTGCGTTCCACGGTGGCCATGGTACCCAACTGAAGTCAGAGCACACAGGAAATTGTGTTGCATTTTCCACTGACAGGGACCTGATCATGAGGACAGCGCTCCAGCTTTTGGCTTGGATGCTTTCAGCCCTAAAAGGGAGCCAAGTTTTTGTTGCAGAGGTTGTTAGAGCCCAGAGGTTTTTGGGCAGAACTTCTGGTAACAGCTGCAGGCTGCACAGAGCAGCCATAGAACACCACCTTTCTTCCCTGGAGTATTCAGTACTGGTAAAGAATGCCTTTCTTCTTATTTTTAAATACAGAGATGAAAAAGTGATGCTATTACAGCTGTATTTAAAGGACTTTTGGCATTTCCTTCATTGAAACTAACTTCTAGGTGTTTAAAAAAATTGACTGCAAAAAATATCATGGGTTGTAAAAGGTTCTAGTTAGGTATGCTGTGTTATGAAGCCTTAAAAAACACCTGAAAACTTTTAACTCTGAGAAATGGGAAGTGCATAAGCATACATTTTGCCCCCCGATGTTATCTCAGAAATTATATTCCCCACATTACTGCAAATATCAAAATACATCTTTAGTAAAAGCCAGCTTTTGAAAAGCATCTTAGGCCTTAAATTTAAGGAGTGAGTGCTATCTGCTCTTACTGATCTAGCTGAGAGATCAAGGCCTTAATTTCTAAGAATCAACTACATAATTTTTGCACACATACAGGAAAAAATGATCTCCAGTTTTGACCACAGGCAGAATCTTCACAGCGCCCTCAGGAGCTGTGCAGTCATGCTGGGGTCTGAATCCACCCCTAGAAAGGATGAAGAAATCCATCCTAAAATGATGAGATAGGTATTTTTCTGAGTTTTCCACAGTATTTCTGGGGTTTTTTCTGCCCACCTTAATTTCTTGCAGCTCACATTTCTTTAAAAAAGTAAGTGTATCAGCCTTAGTGCAAGTCTTAGATTGAAACATATGAAGCTCAGGAAAGCTAAGCTGAAGTTAAATTAAATTTGACTGGCCTTCAGCACTGAAAAACAGCAAAGACAAAGCTCTACCTGGAGATCCACACCTATTAAGTGCACGAATTACCTGACTTCCATCTTAACCGAAGATGTAAGCAAGTGTGTTGTCTAGTGGCACACTGAGCCCATGGATATCTCAGAGTAGTCCGAAAGCTGAAGCGCATTCCCCAGAGACATGGCACATCACAAGCCTCCAGACCCACCTCTCCTCTTCTGCTCTAGCCTCCCAAGAAATGCTGAACTAAACTCTTCCATGGCCTGAACTCAGCATTTCTGCCCCAGATGCTCCCAGCAGTCACTCATGACTTTCAGCCCCTCTCCCAAACACCTTGAACTACGGGATGAAAATCATGCTCAAAAACCTTTTGCTCCTCTGGCATAACTGAAGTATTTATGCCTGTGAAGTTTGTTTTTGGAGGCACCTAAACACCCTTGGGGGCTTTCCTGAGAAGTAAGGACCACCACAAAACTGCAGAGCTAAGCCAAGGGTGCATTGCCTTCATCCAGCCTTCCCCAATATGGAGGCATGGCCACACAGAGACTTCCAGTGCATCACCAGCACTTCCCCTCCTTCAAAACCCGAACTCCTGGCCAAAATACACACCTTGCTACCAATACACTTCCCCTGACTCAGAGCATGAAGAATCAAACATACAGGGAAGATGCTGGGCATGTGGCTCACTGCACAACCTCAGGGTATTCAGATACGGCAATCGGGAGCTCAGCAGCCCAGCCCTGGTGAGACCCCCTATATTTAGGGTATGACTATTTTCTAAAAATGCATTATCTAGACAAAACAGTTGAGTATCTTAGGGATGCAGGTTCTGGTTTTCCGAATATTTCTGATATTTACTCTGACATTTCCTCTGAGTGCGCGTGGTGTTTTGAAAGGAAAAGAGTTTTCTGTTGCTTAAGGCCAGTCCTTCCTGTTTGTTAGTTTATACCAAACCTAAGTTTTGACATGAATGAAACTGCTGCTTTAAGTCTGATTTCAAACATGTGGTAAAGGCAAATCTAACAATTTTATGAGATATAGTTACTTTTGTAGAGGGTGAGTCTGCCCTGGGGAATTTTCCCTGACTAGATTTATCACAAGTTTTTTGAACCAGATAATTTTGTTTGATAGCACATCTGGCAGCATCATAAAATCTTGACGTCCCAAGCTATTACACAGGAATTACTTTTGTAAATCATTTATGAATATTACTGATGTAGGCCTATTCTGGGCAGTAAGAAAGGAAACGGAGCGCTGAAGGACAAAGGAAAGGAAAAAGGATTCCCTGCCCTTTGGGGCTCATCAGATAGGGTGGGTATTTATCATTTTAAATGGGAAACATGTTGTCATTGATACAGCTGAAAAGTTCACATAACACTATTTGTTCCCCATATTCCCTAAATAGGCAAAAAGGGGAGATATTCTACCAGAGGGAAACCATAAATTGATCTCTCCTGAAGAAAATCTGTCCCTGTCCGAATCTTAAATAAGACTTCCCAATTAAACACCATATATTGCTAAAACCATAGTAAACACAAACTAACAACTCATGTAGACTAAAGGAGGAAAGCCTTACTAAGGCCAGCACTGAGGCAAAATAAAAAGTCTATTTGAGCTCACACATGCACAAAAAAAGATATTTACAAAATCCCCCCCCAATTCACACAGTGACCTGCCTTTTGAACACAGCAACATGACTGAATGGAAACTCTCCACATAGTTAAAATTACGATTAGCTGCTAAACATACAGCTTCAGACAGAAAGCAGGCAAATCAAAAGCTTATGTTCACTTTTAGTATCATGAACTATCACACTACTAGCAATTTCAGAAGATTGCACCTATTGATTTGGATTGGAAAAACATCAGACATTGAAATAACTTTGGGTGCTGCCACCTTGCCAAACCCAAAGCCTGGCATTACATTCCTTCTGAACATGTAGAGGGTGCTTCATCACCAAACACACCACCACCAGGGGGAGGGGCAACAGAGGAGTCACCCTGAATGAGCGAACAACGGGAGACTAGAACAAGCCCTTCACTCTTCATTCCTGACGTCCCCAATACTGGGAGCTACTGGGTGTTATTTTTGTTGAGCCAGAGCAGAGGAAAAGGTCATTTGCAATACTCCTCTGAAACATATTTCCAGCCTTAGGTAAGAAGGCATTTTGTTGGGGAATTTCCTTGCTTTGGGGCCCATAAGGAGGGAAGGAGCAACTCTCTGACAGCTCCTATTTGGCTTCCAAACGCCAGGCTCCTTCAGACTATGGCATGTCTACGAGGGATGCACAGAGCCACTACAGAGCACGCGCCAGTATTGCACCACACGCTTTCCCTGCCAGAGAAGAAAATTTCTAAATTTGGCTTCCTCCCAGGATGCAAATTCCTATCCATACACACCCAGACTGATTTCTCACAGATGAGCATGCTGCCCACTAAAGTCTGAAGTGAACTGCATTCACAGGGTGCTGAGGACCCACCCCGGCAGGGCAGTGGTGTGGCAGGAGTCGCCAGCTGCACAGAGTAGAGAGGAGCTGCTGGTTTATTTGAAAGTGAAATACTGAAAAAGAAGCTTTAACGTGAAAAAGTAAGTTTAAATTTTTGGTAGTTTCAGATCCACTAGAATCTGAAAATGACAATGTAGCATAGTTTTAATAATCGAAGCATGGCTGCTTTCAAGCTGCACAAAGAGCTCCACCAGGAAAAAGCCCACAACATGACAAAAAGGAAGAACTGAAAAGAAATGGTGGTTTTCAGGGTCACAAACGGTATCTGGACATTGCTCCTCAGACTTGCTAGCATGAGGCAACACTGGCTGTGGCTAAGAAATCTGAGATTCATGTTCTGTTTATCCCCCCCTTTCTGAATGCAAACACATGTTCTGTCTTTCCAATAAAGATGGACAACACATGCACTGAGTAGGCACACTGAAAGTCATCTGTTAATTGCAGATACATGTAAATGACCACACAGCAAGCTTTCCCAGGGAGACAAGACTGGGAAAAGGGAGACAGCTGCACTAAGATTAGAAGGTATGAAAAAAACTTGAACAACATAATCAAACAAGGTTGATTCATGTATTTTTTCCTAATTTGATATAACTATTATAATACCATTTTAGACAATTCCAGAGAGCCAAAGAGTGATGAAGGGTTTTTTTTTCCAGTCCATTACAGATAGCACTTGCCTCAGTAACTATGCCAATGGAACAAAATCCATCATGTACTAACCATACTCCAATCTCCAAAAGGAATATTCCCCATTTTGTGAAGTAAAGTGAGATGTGGGAGTCCTTGACCTTCTGAGTAATTAAGGGAAACAGAGACATTCTTGTTTTTATTAGAGACACACTAAACTATTTGAAAATAATTTGAATAGCTGGAGAATTAGTATATTTGCCTGCTCATAAGTAGTGCAGATAGTTTAGAGTTCTCTTGGGGGCAACACATCGTAATGAATATCTGCTATTCATATTTAATGCAATCTGCCAAAGAGTGCTTTTGGGAGGACTTTCTGTGTCAATATAATGATTAACAACAGGACTGGAAAAGTAAATGAATTCCTGCAACGGGTGGGACTGGCAAAAATATTCTTCAGTGCTATACCAGTTACACTGGATTTAACTGTACTTTTTTAATGATACCAATGGAAAATTCATTTGGGGGGGTGGAGCAAGCAATCTTTAAGATGAAGTTCAAGTAGTAAATAATCGCATTAATGGAAGGAAAAACAATTCCAGCAGAAAACAATGCCCAAAACAACAATCTGCCTGTCCTGAGCATGTCTGAAACGCCTGATATGTAATACTGACTATTAAATAAAATAATTAGTATTTACATAGCACAACCCAGAAAAAATGTTGTTGGTATTTCTTCGTCTACCTCTTCGAGTTCCTCAGATGATCTTACTTTCCATACATTTTCTCATATTTCGAAGACTTACATAAAACAGAACATAAAGTCCTTTATTCTTTACAATACACTTTTAAAACACCCCAGACAGAAAAGAATGGAAAAGCTTGGCTAAAATACAATGAGTGACCTTAATATGGAATTTTCTCCATGGCATCCCAACAGTCCTCTAAATAACACATCTAGATTACTTTTTTCCAAGCTTTCTGGATGAAGCAACCTTACTAAGTTCACATGAATTCCAGGACATTCTTGTATCAGACTGACTGTTCTTCTCTTCCCTGTCCCTTTACCAAGCTACTCCTAGTCCTCCCTTGCAATAAATGGAAGGGAGGATATCGAGGATTCAAACACTCATGTTGGCAGCCTGAGGATCAAAATGTGGGGCGGGGGTTAGAGGTAGAATATGAGGTTGCTCCCAGCGAATTCCATGGGCTACAAAAATCACCTTGTTCAAGGAGATGCTCAATCCAAGAAGAAAGGGAACAACTGCCAAACAAAGTGTTTTATTATTTTGTGGCTCTCACTGTGGTTATTGTCCAGACTCTTTTTTAATTTGATCTAGGATACACTCAGGGATTCCTTTCATCACAGCATTAGCTCAGATTAAGCATCTTCCTCCAGCTCACACCAACTGGCTTTGTTATGTAGTGGTCTCTACCCATGCTAAACTAATTCTGTAAAACTCATTCTGCTGAAGTAATGTTACAGGAACCAGCCTTGCAAAGATACTCTACAGACAAGCAGCAGGGCTTCATCTTCCCCATGCTGAGATTTGCTTGTGAAACTGCAAATCGCTGTGTGCCTTGCAGTTCCATCAGCCATAACACAAATGCAGCACTTTCCTCACCAGTTTTCAACTCCCTGGATATACTACAGTGATCTGTGTGGTTTTAACATACTGTCCTTCTCAAATTTGAGGTGGTGATTCACTTGGTTAGGGGTGTTTCTTGTAGTTTGGAGGTTTTCTAAGACTAATTTTTATAACCAATCTTTTTCTATAAATTAAAATGTGCCGTTACAGCCACAACAGATGTTTCATAAAGAAGGTAAACTCTTCTAAAGCTGGTATCCTCATGTTGTGACAGTTGCCTCACTGATCTCTGGCAGCAGCATTAGGTCTCATGATGGCCAGATGGGTCCTGGCCCTTCTCCGAGGGCTGATGGAGAGCAATGCCACTCAGATACCAGAACTGCCTGTGTGACTGCTACTCACCTGAACCTAAGGTGTTTTTACTTTAATAATATGTCAAGTAACAATATTTGCCCACATTTATATATTCCTTTCCCAAATAATTCACAAGTGTTCCCCCTTATTTTCCTATTGCAAACATGTCTCTGCAGGACTTTTGCCCATTTCCCATAGCTGCTCCCAGTCTGGCAAAGAACTGAACTCTCTTGGTCTACATGCTGGTGCATGACCTGAAAAGCACAAAAATGCCCCCAGTTTTGCCTTCTCTCACCATTTCTAAATGAGCTGAGCAGTAATCTCCTGAAACCATCTCTGCTGGGTAGAAAAAATTCCTCATTCATTAACGTAGCCAGGGAAGCCTGCACACCACCTGATCTCAGGCGGGAAGATGTCTGCTCTGTGCTCCACGGGGTAATACAGCTGTAGGTAAATCAATCCGACTTCACAAAAGTAACGATCTTCTTGACCGTGGTCTCGTTCGGTGCTAATGCATCGTTCACGTACCCATAAAAGTGGGTTTTTTCATCTTCTGACCTCTCAAGCACTGCGACCAGACCTCCAATTATTAAGTATTTTGCACTATGTATCTCAGTATAAAAACAGAAGCCGAGTCACAGGTCACAGAGGCAACAGCATTATTAACATCAATGAAACTAAATCACTCCATCCTGAGCATTTATGGTAAGCCCCTTGTGCTCACACAATTCATGTGTCTAAGATGTACTGTTGTCTGTTTAATGGGACTGGAGATACCTACCTCAACTGGAGATTAAGATAACTTAATGCAACTTGATATAAGGCTACTCTGCTATCATTAAAAGTCTAAAACCAAGACAGAACAAAATAAAACAAGGCACTAATACGAAAGCTCAAATGGCGCTAACTTCGAACAAAAGCTGTAGAATGGCATTGTTTTAAGAAGATTAAAGAGATCTTTGTAACATTCCTGCTATGTAAAATCATTTTTATCGGATTTTACATGAATGAAAAGAATCTGGAAGAAAAATAGTACAATAGATTTAAGCATGTAAAGAGCACTGGTTTGTCCAAACTTTAATTTTTTCAGGTCTTTGCAAGAGAGTTCTATATTATTCCTTCACACAGTATAAATTCTAACTTTAATAGAGACCATCAATCATACTGACTTTGGCCTATGGGTGACTTCACTGGGACAACAAACAAATAAACAAACAAAATCTACAAAGAAGAACAGAGCCCTGAAATACAACTCAAAGCTCAACCTGCATGCTTCCAAGAACTTGTGTCTATAAATCCAGCGATAGAAACCTCAAGCCCCAGAATCAGAAGTCTACAGAGTGTTACAGGCATGAAAACCAAGCAGTACAAACCGTAAGAGTCATCCTGCAGTGGACCATGTCTTAACAGAAATTCTCATTCAAGTCATCCTCCTCCCCATCTTGCCAATTTTAGCTCGTATTTGCAAACACTATTGCCCTGAGCTATGCACAACAGCTGCCAGGCTTTTGTGCTCAGTCACAGAGAGCCAGTGCTGCAAAGCACCTCAACAAAAAATACTGACCTGAAAATGCTGGGACCAGGGCATAAAGACACAAACCCCAAGATTCAGAAGTAGCCATTTATTTTGCATATTGACAGAAATTCATGCTAAGCACTACTTTTCTGAGAGGCTTGCTTATTAATCATTAATAATGCATCAGCAACGCAGTCTTAATTCCACAAGAATAATTCATAGAAAAGAAAAATTCTGCATCGCTGATCATATAATTTTGGTATTTACCAACGTATGCCTCAGAAAATGTTCCCATTTACTAATAAAACTATTTCTTCTTCAGGTGAGTATTCCTGAAGTAGTGCAGGATGATTCAGGATGGTAACCTGATAATCAACCAGGATAATTTCTGACAGGACTGGAAAACTGAAGTTACTTGTAGACCTCCTGGCTGTTTTGTTTTTCATCTCCAATAAAGATAAACACCCTGCAATAGAACAGGGCAAATAAAAACCTGACCCAATTATACTACTTTTACACTTCTTCACATGTGTGACTGGATGAAAACTGCCCATACAAATGGAACAAACAAACAAACAAACGAAAACCCCCTAATTTACTTCAAGACTGCCCAGCATCTCAGTATGTGTTTGTGAGACATGAAGTCAGAATTAGTATCTGGTAGCACAAAACCTACAGCTTTACTCTTCAGAAGTATTGTCTTCACTGTGATTTCCCATTTAAGTTTGGAGCTGAAACTTTGTGAGATTTCTGTTGAAAGATGTATCAGGGACACTGCTGTAACAAAGCTCCCTTTCCTTTAGTAGAAAGTGCACATGTGCTTCAAGACATGAGTCAAGACTTCTCATATCCAACAGCTGCAGTAATGTATTTAGACAAGCACCTTCAACAACAAACTGATCTGCAAAGCTGTATACATCTGTGTTTCCTGGGTGATAATTACATCAGTCACCCACTGCAAAGACCTCCAGAGATGTATCTTGTCTAAGTGATCCTACTTAAAAAGTTTATACCTTGGACAGCTTTTTTTGGAGCCACTTAAACATATATAAAACTAGGACCAAGCAGAAAGCATGCTTGTCAAAAGGCAATGAAAAAGCCTTGACCAGCTAATGCACTCACCAGTGCTGCACATAGAACTGTTCTAGTTTCGGCTGGTAGAGTTAATTTTCTTCCTAGAAGCAGGTAGAGTGCTGTGGTTTTGGGACTGAGTATGAGAATAATGCTGATAGCAACAACTAAAGCATCACTGTGTTAAGTAGTGTTTACTGTAAGTCAAGGGCTTTTCGGTTTTCTATGCTCCGCCACTGAGGAGGTGCACAAGGAGCTGGGAAGGGAGTACAGCCAGGAACAGCTGACCCGAACCGGCCCAAGGGCTATGCCATGAGGTAAAATGCCATCCCCAGTATATAAAGTGGGGTGAGTTGGCCAGGAGCTGCTGATGGCTGCTCGTGGACTGGCTGGGCATCAGTCAGCAGGTGGTGAGCAACTGTAGTGAGCATCTCTTGTCTCTCCTGGGTTTTACTTCTCTCTCTTTTTTTGTTGTCTCCCTTTCCATTACAATTATTCTTATATTTTATTTGAATTATTAACTTGTTCTTATCCCAAACCATAGGTTTTACCTTTTTTGCCCCCGATACCCTTCCTCATCCCACTGCGGGGGAAAGGGGATATAAGCAAGTGGCTGTGTGATAGTTGGTTGCTTTTTGGGGTTAAACCACAACAGAAACTCAACCACAGACTCAAGGGCTCATTCTGCAGCCACAAGCAGCTCACAGCTACAAGCTGTCCACTGGGCTGCTCTTCAGAAGCGGCACAGGAAAAAAGCAGTTACTTATGGAAGAAAACTAAAGCAGTATTAATAACTGTGCAACTTAAGAGAATTCTATACTGAGGAATCATTGCCATTCATGAATACAAAAAGGTCAATTTTTCACTGATTGATACACTGAATTCTGCAGCTAATAAAATAATGCAGGATATACCTAAACGCATAGCAGGTTTTGTCACTCTTGGTTTCCTTAGCTTTGGTATGCCATACAGTTGCCTGTTTATTTTTATAAAAACAAGAGGAAGTGAAAATGGCATTTCAAAACAAATGTATGCTCTTTGCCCAAGTAAAATACATCACAGATGAACAACTGTAATTACTCTTGATATAATTTCAGAATGAACACCATCAGTCTCTATTAGATGCCTATTAGAGGAGAGCTGGTCAATAAAAAGTATTAATACCAAGCACTCACTTGCAGGTGATGGGGTGCTGCATCCACTAGTTGGTGGGTGACTCTGGAGTCCATGGAGGGAAGGTAGTGACAGTCCACCAATGACTGGAGGAAAAAGTAAGGGATATGGTGCTGCTGGATAGTGAGTCATATGTCCATTCACGGCCGGTACTGGACATGTGCGGCTACTGGTTGTCATGTTAACACCTCACAGTGGACAAATACTATGTTGCATCACTCCAGGCCAGACAATTAGATACGTCAAATTGTGAATGACGAGGGCTGTCAAGCCTGAAGGTACAGCTTCAGCTGGACTGAGTGATGATGAAAAGGTAATTCACTAGATCAGGTCCATCCTATATTTCATCACTGCTTTCTACTGTTCTGTCTTCTAGGACATTCTTGCTCTGCAGACTGTGGACAGAAAGTCTTCTTACTCTGGTATCAGGGTGCAGTTCAGTTGCTCATGCAAACGTTTCTCTGGGAGCACAGTTGCTCTCTACAGACGCGTACTGACAAAGTCTGGGGGAAGAAAACAATATATTGTTTATAATATACATATATTTATAACATGCACATAGAAAAAGCTTTTTTCCCATTGTTACCTTTGTTAAGTTAAAATTTACTTATCAGTATCCCATTAGATCAGCTTGATATTTACCTAGGGGTAAAACTCTCACCCTATTACTGAAGCTAACAGCAGAACACCCATTAAGTTGATTTCCCTGCACAATCTGCTACAACGAAAGCTACTTCTGGTGTGATGTAGACTTGTTGTGAAAACTGCCAGATTTAAAGCCAACGTATCAATAATTACCTGAAATATTGATGCTGGGGGAGGAAAAAAACAACAGCTTCTAAAAAATTTCCATGTATATAAAAGCTTTCAATGTCCCTCTAAAAGCTACAGAACAAATGGCACTGAGGAGGCCCTCAACTTCCCTCATTGCCATGGCTCAGGCAGGGCACTGAGGCATGTGTCTGAGAGTGATTTTGGGTTGGGCCGTTAAAGCAGTAATTGGTTTAGCAATGACTGTTTTCACAAGGAATAGTTAGTTTATCCTATTACCACTTAGGAGACACCTTACTGATTGTTCTCTCCTTTTTTCTTTTTGTTTTTCTGAGGGGTAGGGGGAACTGCCCAAACAAACAAGCACCATTATTTCATAATCTGGGTGAATGAGTGACATGAGAAATACACTGCTCCTGTGCTGAGCTAGGGAACTTGTTTGCTCTCAAGACCACCATCTTCAAAGTAATCCAGACCTACACACACCTTCCTCAAGTGTTTCACCCAAATGGCTGCCACCTTTCAAGGGGTCCTCATTTTTTCAGGCTCTGCACCAAAAGCCTCAGGCTGAGAACAGGACACATCTTGTGATATTCTCACCCCTGAAATTTGCTCCCGCCATAGCAGTTCAAGCCTACATACAGCAAATGGCTGGTGGTCTCTGAATCAACCTGCTGGTGCAACACCAGCAAGTGCTACTGGTGTCTTGAGAGATACTGTACTGGGAAGGCTGCAACCGCTCCGAATTGTAAACACTGCTCCTGTAGGAACTCATGCACTACTCCAAGCAAGAGCCAGTGAGTGCTGCAGCTAACTCCTGAGCATCACCCTGCACGAAGAGTTTACTCATCTCCTCCAACACATACCGTAAAAAGGAAGACAGTCGGAGCCACAGAGCAAACTCAGCCACCCAAAAGTAAGGCAGTCCACAGGTGCCTAAAGCTTTGTTTCCTGAGACAATGTATTACACTCTTGCATCCGCCACAGTCAATGATCAGTAACCACATCCACTGCTATACAGCACTTCTATCCGTAATTCTTTGAAATTATAGCCTGAAACCAAAGGCAAGAGGATTTTTGGGTGGGAAAATAAAGGAGCGGTGAAATGATGTGTCAAGGTCACAAAGCAAAACTGATGCCAGAGGAGGAAAACTGCGACAACGCAACACTGACTATCGCTACTGCTACCCAGTGCACCAGTTGTCGGTAAGAATTCAAATGAGCAAGGAGAAAAAAGAAAAAACCCAACTCAGATGCATATGTTTGCCTGTCAGAGAGCAGCAGAGTGTTTCTGCTCTGTGTGGAATACCAGCAAAGGTTACCAGCTGTGCATGTTTTCAGACAGCAGCTTCTGCCGAGTGCAGCCTGCTTGGGGATAACTGAAATGTAGCTTGTAAGTATTTGATAACTGTGTAAATTATGCACAAAATGCCTTTAATGCTAATGGAGGCAAACGTATGCAGAGATGAGGCTGTAAGAAGGGGACATAGCAAGCCAAGGCACAGCTGCTGCCCAAGCTGAGCTCAAGGACCACATGCCTGGAGACCAGTAAAACCAGGCAGATCTTTGGAGGGAGCCCCAGCAGGTAAAATACATCAACTCACTAACATCACAAAATGAGATGAACCATCACTGGTGCCTGTTTTACCTAGCTAAGGCTTTACAAAGCTTAAGAGAAAAGGAAAGTCAAGTATCAAAGGAACACGCAAAGTTTTATAAAGCAATTCCACAAAAGCCGGCAAAAATACCACACTTCTAAGTGTTTGCAAAAAAAAGAAGAGGAGAGGGCTGCTGATGAATACCAGCCCCAAAAACGTGTGCATTAAATTAAACACAGAATAAGGTCATCTATTTTTAACTCATGTAGGGCTTTGGAAACAAAACGCATCTTATAAAACTATCTAATACCTTCAGCTATATTCCTATTAGCCAGAAAAATGCAGAGCTCATCATAACTTAAGAAAGTTCCCAGAACCACATCAGATATATTTGCATATTTAAGTGAAAAGTATTCAGAAAAAAAGCAACTCCTTCAAGACAGAGGGGGAAAGAGGCACTCAGGAAAACTCTTTGGTCACTTCTTCATTACTGAAGGAACATGATCTGTGATGGAGCGGGTAATGACAGAACACAGCAGTGTTATAGCTCCTCAGTATATAAATATATATATTTACAGTGACAAAAGTAGGTTATAATCCCATAGTTTTGCGTGCTTGTAATTTTACGTGAGATGTAATTATAAACTGAAATTACTACGTGAAAGTAAGCTTTTCTTGCCTGACTCAAAAATCACCTTCCTTTCACCACGTGCAGCCAGAAATTTCCTGCAGATAGCTGAGATAAGCCTTCAGAACTTGTTCCCCTTCAGAGTTCTTCAGAAATTTACTTTCTATAGGCATGATACTCTAAACAGTGTATCATTTGACTCCAAGTAGCGTCCCTTGGGAGCACCAGGTTGTCCACACAGTTGAACATCTATGCAATGGTCAAGGAGCAAATCGTAGGCAGATATCTCCGTATCAGCAACTCCAGCTTCTTGCAAAGCAGGAAATGCCACTCGTGCTCTCTGGTTACCAAACGACTTCAAGTCACCAGCTCTGCTAACAGAGATTACAGACCCATCACCTTCATCACTGCACAGCAGAGGAAATCTCAAAGCAGAAACCGCTGCAGAACAGGAAACCCAACAATCAGTTGTTCCCGTTCACACTAGTTCCATGGCACAACTCCCGTGACACGTTTCAGTCGTGTATCACCAGACAGACATGATCACATCCCTGAACTCACTGATGAGCACCTAGCGCTGGACATCAGCCAGAGATGTCTAGGCTGCATGTGATCCCAAGGTGAAAGCATCTCTTTTGCCTAACTAAACCTGTGCCATAGCTTAAAACACTGTACAGGTGTCACCTTTGTGAAGGAGATTTTCCTTTGTTGCTATGGGAAATACCCCACTGAAGTTGAATACCCCTATAGCTGAAGGAGCATGCACTGTCTGGACCATGACGCTTGCCCAGAAGCAAGTCCCATCCTTTCCATGCCATATGGGCTTTGAACATACCCCCCATTCTGGCCTATACCTGGCTCCTTCCTTGAGGAGGGAGCTAACGAGCTTACCCTAAATGGGATGGGAAGAGCCAGCTACCACAGCTGAGGACTAACCAAGAAGGAGCAAAGCCAAACTGACAGCAGAATCACCTTGATGGTGGATGACCACCCATTCATGTGATGCAAGAGCACAGATTTCTGCCCTGGAGGCAGAAGGCAAAATTTTCTGAAAATGGCTGTCACCAAGGCACTTTAGAGGCTCTCCTCAGCATATGATGAAAATCCTCTTCCATAGACTTCTCCTTAGTGACTGTTCACGAGTACAAGGCCCTTAGTACAAGCAGTATGGAAAAGGATCATACAGAAAAGTTCCTTTGAAGGTTCACCAAGAGATGATCACAGTGTGCACTACTCTGCATTGAAGAGCAGCCAATGACTCTTCTTCGACAGAACATATGCCTCCTCCTTTTTGGTTTTTACAGACCTTTTATTGACTTGACTTCAGTGATAAAGCAGATGGCCACAGGGGAAGGAGGCTACAGTAGCTCTAGTGCAGAGCAGAATATTTATCAGCTGCAGTTAATGCAGCAGGTGTATCTGTCTCTTCCACATTTCTCCTCAGTGTTTGCACAGCTGAGCAGAAATTTAAAACTACAAATTTTCACATATAAGCTCCAAATTTTACTGGATAAACAGTAACCCAACTTTCCATATTGTCTCTTAATTTCCTATGCATTTTGCACAGGCTTGACTACAGAAAAAGCTTTGCTCCTCAGACATCTGTCAGTTCTCCTAAAATATATTAAATGTATTGAGCCTCATTCATTTTATTGCTGTTTAGCTTCCATTTGGTAACAATATTTGGTATTACTGTAACAGAACTCATCCTTCTGAATTTTTCACTCGTATAAGATTTATTTGAATTCCTAAAATCCCTTTGCTGCTACAGGTGACTTTGATGCACATCAACAGCTGGACAGGCAAGAAGCCAAGGCAGGAGGCTTGGCCAATTGTTCTGTGTCAGTAGGAAGGTTACGCTCTGTCCTCCCTTTTGCCAACAACACCCCAATTCCACATTCCTCTTCCTCCCCTCTCACTATCCATAGCAGGGAATTAAGTTGTCAGCACTGCAAGTAAAGCAGGATTTTTGCTATTTTTTTTCTTCCCTCACTTCTGAAAAGGTCAGTGGGGAGTTCTGCCCTACCTATGGTAATGTTTGAAATTCAGCAATCGTTTTAAGATACCCGTGATGTAGCATCCAGAAAACTTCTAAGCTCAATCTGCCATCCCTACACCCTCCTGCCACAGCAAACTGCTGTTGTTTTGCCTTTACAACTGGGGAACGAAACCAGGAATGCAGGAGAGGCACCCCAACACGAGGACATGTTCTGCAGAGAGCCGGGCGCTTGGGAATTTGCTTCTCCAAGCCCTCAGTCTGCAGCACTGCTGTCCCTGAAGTTTCCAGGGTCACAGAGGAAGTCTCTTCTAAGTTCATTTCCCATTTTCCTGCCAATGCCAAACCTCCCGCCCCTCCCTTAAATCTTAGGCTAAAACAGGAACCTCTGGACTGGGAGGTCAGCCTGCGCAGTAAGACAGGAGAGGCAAGTTGCTCCTCTCAGAGCCACAAAAACAATTTCAGAGAAATTTTGCATATAAAACCTTTCAACAATATATTACATGTTTTTCCCAAGGGACAGAGCTGGTGGAGTTCTTATTTATTAGGTGCCTTCAAGACATATTCTAATGCTGTCTTCAAAACAAGTCAAGTTTTGAGAACCCTTACTGTATTTAATGTATAGTTTGTATTGAAATCCCTGATTATGCATATGCTTTCTATTATGCTGGCTGATGGTGTTGCATTCAGCAGTACTGAATAATTCAGCAGATTTAGCACGACTCAAGTGTAAATCAGTCAGATCCAGTAACACGATAACCACACTGCCTTTAAACTCTTAAAAATGCATGGAAACTTCTATTTCATAAAGAGGCGTACTCCGTTCTGCACCAGTTCTCACTGACTGTGAGATGTTGCATTTTTGTTTTCATGGCTATCCAACAAGATTTAATTAAACAATAAACTAGTTACCGTGGCAGAAGTAAAAAAAAAAAAAAAAAAAAAGCCTTTGGAGTGTTATGTTTCCTTTATTAGCATAGTGATGTGAAACTAAACAGAAAAAGCAATCTAATAACAAACATTCCTTTGAGAAGGGCTCTGGGAGCAAAAGGACATCCACTTATTGTTCAGCCCATCCCATTGGTCCATATACGGCAATAAAGGTACAATAGAAGGAAACAGGAAACAGACTGGCACATCTGCATTATCTTATTAGAGGCTAATGGATATCTGAGAGGAACATGCATCTGATGCTGAATAGTCTGTACCAATCTCCGAAGCAATTACTCTTAATTAGTGGATTCTGTTTATAGATGGAACTTAGTGTACCCTTTTGTATCAAAGAGATGCAGGCATCTGGAGAGAGATATGGTTTTCTTAAAGGGAAAGCACTGCAGCAGAATGTGAGGGTTGGGCTGGTTTTTGGTTGAGGGTTTGAGGTTTTTTTGGTGTTTTTTTTGCAAATAAAAGCTCTCTGAAGCATAACACATTCTACTGTATTATTAATCAAAAGAGCATGCTGGTTTTAAAAAAAAGTAAAGGGGTAAAAAAAAGACCATACTCTTAATCTCAAACTCTGAAAGTAAACACAGAAAGCTAATACTCGCATATGAATTATATGACAAAAACCACTTTGATGATAAGCAAATAAACAACTGAACCTAAAATTTCCAACCGCTGGCCAAAAAGCTTAAAATAGCAGCTTAAGTCAGAAGAACAACATCTGCATTTTGTATCTGCCAAGTCTGCAGCCAAAAAAAGTAAACCACTCTATATGACCAGATGCATGAATAAAAAAGAAAATGCATGAAACAGAACTTCAAAGTCAGTTTATTGAAAAGCAGATCTGTAGCTCTTACATCCCATAACCACAATTGCCATATATACTCAACTATAGGTGCAAGACTTATGGAAAGAGGGAAGATAAATTGTTGTAACAGAATTAAGGCACTCTTACTATGACACTTTTCCTGCATCTTGGTATGCAAGATAGCTGTCTGCTGGGGGACTGTGAATTCCTTTTTGTCATAAAGCTGACACTTGCAAAACGGGTTTCTGTTTTATTTGGGGGTTTTCTCCCCTTAGATTGTTAAGAGATAATTAATACAATTAATGCAATTGTTGTTTATTTGAAAATCCTATTGGGAAATATAAAAAGGAGGGGGGAAAAGCTTCTTTCTCCCTAAGCAGCTATGCTTCAAATTGCCTGCATTGCAAACACATGCTGATATATGCCTGAAAAAGAGCAAATCTAAATCTGAAAGGGGAAAAGGGAAAAAAAAAAAAGTGAGACACAATGACACCCATTTATTTACACACCATACAACAGTACCCTGCTGTGCCAACTATTGATTTTAGCAGAACTGAGAGTCCATGTTGGAGAGCAGCAGCTGTGAGTACATAGCTTGAATCCTCATATGGGAACAATACTCCATAAGCAGAATAACCTATTTCAGCCAACCTTCATGTATAACATCTAACACTAAAAACACACAGAGCTTACATTTCAAAAGCTGAAAGGCACTATGGTTATTTGTTCCGCAAAGGTTCAGGGGAGTTATTAATTTATTTGTGCTAACATAACCAAGAGGTGTGAAGGATTGGAAATCCACGCTTCACATGACTGTTATTCTACAGAGATGTTAATTCTGTTCTATACTACCCATATTTAAGATCCCGCCACTGCATCAGGCAATTTCTCATCTTTTCCTGTTGTCTGCTGTTTTAAAGGGCTGTTTGTAACTGAGGTGTGTTTGTAACTGGTTGGGTTTCTGGGGGGTTTCTTTTTGGGGGG